>OX638369.1:6066963-6584815 GCA_951812925.1 Calliopum simillimum
TTGTTGGTGAACGTATTGTACGCTTAGCGGAAAGTCCGTATTTGGCTAGTGAGGACATCGATGTGCGACGCGGTGCCAAGTTGATAATCGAACCAGGCGTTACAATTGAATTTGCACCGACTGTTGGCATCACTGTTCATGGAATACTACACGCTGTGGTAAGTACTCACATAAAAAATATCCAAAAGGAAACTACTCGTACAAACTATAAATCCCAAGTGTTTTTGTGATTGATGATTAAGCGCTTGTAATCTGTAAATTTTCGTTATCAGTTTTGATATCGTGTTGTTACGCGCGCTGTGCAAATACCACAAAGCCAGCAGTGAGCGAAAGAGATTAATATTTACTCACCTGTTTCCACCTGTTTTGTTCCACAACATATTCCACAAAACTTTATGAAAACAATAACAAGAATTGGGTCTCTCAGATAATGTTATCTATGCAATATTTGTTATTTTATGAGTTCACATATTGGTAAATGTTACGTACAAATGGTTTAAAGGGCAATTTAGCGTTATATTCAATATTATACACATATTTGTTTTTGGAACATCTCAACTGAAGCTTATGAAAAAAAAAACCTTATACTGGTGTTAATTGGTTGAATTAAACTTTAATGCTCACAATGATGGTCACATTTTTAAAATAACGAGCATATCGCCATTTTTCAAACATTTAAAAATATACAGCCATGTTCTCAATTCCGATTTCGATCGAAATCAGAATGGAATCAATCTTAATGTGCTCTGGGTTTCAGTATTGAACCCCACAACAGAACTATGCTTTAGTAAATCGGATTGAAACTGGTAGCTAATTTGATTTATAACAATGAAATTCCGAGTTCATTTTATTTTTCAAAACGCAAAGCACCTTAAAATTGGTTCCATTCCAATTCCGATCAAAATCGGAGTTGAGAACATGCCTGATAATTTTCTTTGGAAAATTGTCGTTTTTATCAGATTTTTTCGTTGATTTTTTAAACAAAATACCAACCCAGTATTTTTGGGTATAAGGAGTGCGAATCTGACATATTTTTTTTTTTTTTCATAAGCCCATCTTGTAACAGTTATAGGAATTTTATTGGCTGTTCTTTTTTATTCTTTCCAATGGCTTGAATTCACCACAGTGTACAGTGGGAGAAAAGGCAACTTTTTGCCAAGTAGCAGTGAAGTTACTTCACGTTTATAGCCTGATTTAATTTCTTCCCAAAATAGGTCTGAACCTGAAAATCGGTTAAGAAACATAAAAGTTATGTACATTTTTTGTGAAACCATATTTCGCCGGTGCTTAGGAAGACTATCTCTTTTTTAAATGCGGACAAGAAAATCCTTTTTTTCAAACTGCGGCGAAAAAGATCTTTTTTGTGCCAATCCGGACAAGAAAATCACTTATTACAAAATGCGGCGAAGAAAATCTCGCTTCATTCGCTGCAATTTTAAGTGGAATATTTATTTTTGTAACTCGTCGAAGTATTCAATAAATAAAGAGATTTTCTTCGCCGCATTTTGTAAAAAGTGATTTTCTTCGCCGCATTTTATAAAAAGTGATTTTCTTGTCCGCATATTACAAAAAAAAATTTTTTCGCCGCAATTTCAAAAAAAAGATTTTCGTCGCCGCAACTTTCGGTTGGAAGATTTTCTTCGTAAGCACCGGCGATTTATAGTATCTTTATTTGCCGATTTTGTCATATTTTCCACCCCTCAAAGTTCTCCAAAAATTGGGAAAAATCTTGTTTTTTTCGCTATTTTTGTTCGTTTTAGCCTAAAACGAAACCATGTACTAAATTTCAGCAAAATCTGAGGTGGCGAACCCAAATCTTGTTTCGGTAGGAATGGCATATTATATTGTGGAAGGTGAACAAAAGTAATGTCATTATGAAAATCTAGCATAACTTTTACAAATAGCATCAAACGTCATTGTGCTTTGATATTTACATTGCAAACAGTTAAGGAATTAGCTGACAATAAGTCCAAATACCCAGATATTTTGCGAGGAATAGTTCAAAATGTCACAAATCAAGCAAAAGTGTGCATTAGCTCAAGAGTTGGTCACAACTAAATGCCGTCAATTCTGCACCCTTGAGTAAATGTTTTGTGAAATAAAAGTTTCCATTTTTAGCAAAATAGCGGCGAATTCATATTATGACATTACTTTTGTTTTTCTTTGTATAGGCAAGTAGTCAAAAATTCGCACAATAGTAACAAAAAAAGTGCTAGAAATACATAACTTCCCCAATTTGTATAGAATTCTTGCGTTTATTTAAGGAGTGAGATCGAAAAAATCTTAACACACGTTTTACCTAATAATTTTTTTGGTTTTAAAAATTTCTTTGATCTAGTTATCTTTGCAAAATATGTCAGTTATTATTTTTAACGACAAACATGTTGATTTGTTGTGGGTTTGATCAAAATGAGTGAAAAGAAAAAAGTACGTCTTAAAATTATTAAAAATTTTCAAAAAAATCCAAAATGGTTTTACAAGAAATTGGCCAAAGAATTGAAGGTCTGCCGTCAAACTATTTCCAATGTTATAAAACAGTTTTAGGAGAATTTTACCATCAATAGGAAATCTGGGTTGGGAAGACAACAAGGACCACATGATATTGGGAAAGCCAAGAAAATTCAAATCATATTGAAAAGATCTCCAAACACACCTGGTAGAAAAGCTGCCGGTTAGCCCAGTGCTCTGACTTTTTGGTGCGAAAAGTTAAAGCCAATGCAGGTTTGAAACATACAAAGCCCAAAAAGTTCCCGACAGGAATGCTGCAAAAAATTTAGATGCCAAAAGTATGGCTCGGAAATTAAAATCGAATTTTATACAAAAATATTCATGTTGTATAATGGACGACGAAACGTATGTACTTGCAGATTTTACGCAGCTTCCGGGTCGACATTTTTATGTTGCTTATGATCGAGGAAATGTCAAAGAACAATTTAGAATCCAAAAGCAGACAAAATTTTCTAAAAAATTCCTGGTATGGCAAGCTATATGCAGTTGCGGCAAAAGAAGAAAGTCATTTGTTACAGTAGGATCTATAAATACCGAAATATACATCAAAAAATGTTTGAAAAAAGACTTCTTCTTTTCATAAGAAAGCACAATGTATCCACATATTTTTGGCTCGATTTGGCATCATGTCACTAAGGCAAGAAAGCTGTGGAGTGGTACCAAAGTAATAACATAGCTTTTGTACCAATAGAGGCCAATCCTCCAAATTGTCCGGAGTTAAGACCAGTGGAGAGGTATTGAGCTCTTGTGAAAAGAAACTTAAAGAACACATAAAAGGTGTCCCACAATATCGAAGATTTTAACAGGAGGTGGGCAAACTGTTCCAAAATGGTGTCTGAATCAACTATCAAATCTCTAATGGAAGGCTTTCTGAAAAAGGTCCACGAGTTCATAAATAGTGGTTAGAACTATAAAAGTTATATTTTTCTGTAATTTGTAAAATATTATCAATTAAATAAAAAAAAAATCAAAACTCTAAGATCAAACGTTTAAAAATTATTGAATATTATATATGTTAAGATTTTTTCGATCTCACTTTTTATGTACACGGAGAGAATTTTGAGCTGAAAACAATCCCAAACCAATCAATTTTGGGTGTGATTTTCAGCTTGTCCATAATTTTCTTGATATCAAGTAATAATGTGATTTTTTATCAAAAAAGTGAATATGCCCATTTGAGCTTAATTCAATTCAATTTTTTGGATTGTTCATCAAAAATTTATTAAACTCATATGTGCTTAGCTCAGCGTTTTTGTATTTGTTTATAAAAAATAATAAATGTTCCCATTTGTCCTTAGTATTTTCTTATTTATCAAAATATGAATATTAGGGCTGTTCAAAAAAAAAAAATTTTTCGAATTTCCAAGATATACTTTGGCATCACGATCTACATCATGACAGAATATCCCAAAAAATTTTTCAGATTTTTAAATTCATATTTAAAGGTGGCTCAAAGCAGAAATATATTTTTATTATTTTTTTTTTAGCATTAATTATAAAATGTTGTCAAACAATTAGAAAAATTTGTTTTAGAGTAACTTAAAAACATTCATTTTGTTTTTTTTTTAATGAACTTTAAAACCTACGTTGTAATTTTGACAAAAAAAATTTTACACTTCTTAAAAAACGAAAAACTGCCCTAAGAAGGCGAAATTTTACGGTTTTTCAAAGAAAAAAGTCATCGTGCTTAAAACGAAATGAACATTTTTTAATTTACAAACTCTCATTCAAAAGAGCTCTTAAAAACCTTCAGGACAAGACATGTTAAGACTTTTTTGGGCCAGCAGGCTCGATGACATAACGTTTGAAATATAGTAATGCAGCCCTGTGAAAGGCAAAACGCTTTTTACTCAAGAGGGAGGCATCCTGCAAAAAAGTTCCCATGGCTTAAAATGCTTAAAATCATCCAAGGAACAAGTGTAAATTGTTTTTTTTTTTTTACTTAATTTTAGAAAAAAATTTTTCTTAACGTCATTTTTAATAAACTTTCCAAAAAAAAAAAAAAAAACAATTCACACTTGTTCCTTGGATGATTCTAAGCATTTTATGCCATGGGCACTTTTTTGTAAGATGCCTCCCTCTTGAGTAAAAAGCGTTTTGCCTTTCACAGGGCTGCATTACTATATTTCAAACGTTATGTCATCGAGCCTGCTGGCCCAAAAAAGTCTTAACATGTCTTGTCTTGAAGGTTTTTAAGAGCTCTTTTGAATGAGAGCTTGTAAATTAAAAAATGTTCATTTCGTTTAAAGCACGATGACTTTTTTCTTTGAAAAACCGTAAAATTTCGCCTTCTTAGGGCAGTTTTTCGTTTTTTAAGAAGTGTACAATTTTTTTTTTGTCAAAATTACAACGTTGGTTTTAAAGTTCATTAAAAAACAAACAAAATGAATGTTTTTAAATTACTCTAAAACAAATTTTTCAAAGTGTTTGACAACATTTTATAATTAATGCTAAAAAAAAATAATAAAAATATATTTCTGCTTTGAGCCACCTTTAAATATGAATTTAAAAATCTGAAAAATTTTTTGGGATATTGGGATCGTGATGCCAAAGTATATCTTGGAAATTCGAAAAATTTTTTTTTTTTTTTGAACAGCCCTAATGAATATGACTTTTTTGCCAAATGCAAGAAATACTATATCATTTCATTTTCAAAAATCTATGTACCAAAATGTCCAAAGACACCTCAGTACATCGTTACATCCTACTATGGGATGTCAGTAGTATTTATTCTATTATAAGTACCCAATTCAGCTGTTGAGCAAGAATTATTTAAGCAGTAGATGACATAGTCATATTGAGAATCATAAACAAACAGAATAAACACAAATGAAAATTTATTTTTTGATAAACAATCACAAAATAGCTTGAATTAATCAAAAAATGGGCTTATTTTTTTTTTTTTTTTGTTTTTTTTTAATAAACAAGTACAAAATGGCATTATGTACAATTGGTCTTAATTATCAAAATTTATATTATGCCCAAATTTGAGCTTGAATAGCGAACAAGTTGGGCGTATTATAGGATAATTTTATGCTATATTGGGCTTCATTCTGAATATTTAATTTAAGAACGATTTGAGCTAGATTTTAGAACATTTTTCTTTCCGTGTACCAAATTTCATCTTGATAACTCCCACTGTTTGAAAGTTATTAATTAAATTCCGCTAGAAAGCCCATTTCTCCCACTGTGCGACGCGTCGATAAAGTATAGGCCAAGGGTGTCAGCGTAGAACAAAAGCGAGCCAATTTTGGCTCGCCTACAAAAACAAGAATATTTCAATAATTTTTTAAATTTCTGAGAACTACAACACACACGAAAAATGATTGTTGTTTTTTTTGAGCTCGTCAAAATTCGCGGAATTAAAATATTTATGAAAAATTGTTTTTGTTGTTTAGCATAACAAATAAACAACAAACATTTTTCGTGTGTGTTGTAGTCCTCAGAAATTTAAAAAATTATTGAAAAATTGTTGTTGTTTCAAACGAGCCACCAAAAAAACAACAAAAAATAGGTTTTGTAATTTTTGTAGTTCGAGGAATTTGAAATTGTTGTAAAAACGAAAATTTTGCACTGACTGCGCTTGGCTCAGTGATTTGAAAACGCTGACACCCTTGGTATAGGCATATCATCGGAAAATTAACAGCTGGGATTTTGCAAAAAACAGCATTTTCAAGGCAAAAGAAAAAAAAAATATTTCATACTCATACTCATAATAAATTGCCTCCTCTTTATTAGAATTTTCCATGAGCTCAAAATTTAATATTATTACTAGAGCTTATTCATATCAGGATCGTACTATTCTAGAGCTAAGATATTTTTAGGACCATTCGTTTTTGCAAATTATTTACATTTATGTTGTATATGTTTCGAGCTCTATGCAAATTACTTTCAAAGGCTATCAAAAGTTTTCACTTTCATTCCCATAATAAGCTTTACAAAATTTTGCAAATTATCACTAAAGTTAGCTTATTTGTTTTATTTAAGAATGTTTATTTTTTAAAGCTAAAAAATGATAATTATTGTAGAAAAAAAAAAAAAACAAAAAGTATGAGTAATATGAATATATGAATGAAAAGCTATATCTATTAAAAGTTTAAATAAGACGAACAGAGGTTACTTAACTTAAAGCAAGCGTTGTCATCGATAAATGACTAATATGCAGAGTAGTAGCTTCCGTTGTTTAAAAAATAAAAAATTAAAATTAACATTCAAACTGGAGCTTTGTTCTCTGTCTGTAGCAGAATGAATGAAATTAATCTTTGAATGGTAATATTTGTTTACCCAATCATACATCATCAACGAATTCATTTCCATACACACGCACATGTATCTCGAAAAGAAGGTACTGATAGTTAAAGTTTCATCTATGCGCGCTACCTCGTCTGTGTCGTCTACATCGAATAGAATTTCTGTAGTTCGTTTTGTTGTTGTTGTTGTGCCCTCTAATTTGATTTGAATGAAAATTGACCCAGTCAGTGGTCATTAGGTCACACGAAGTTAATTCAATTTTCCTTCACTCTTTTCTTTTTCCTTTTGTTTGTTTGTTATTGCGCGATTCTTCTTTGATAATTGTGGGGCTTAAGTTTCTTTATTTTTATGACAAACATAAAAATTAATCGCCGGATACATTAAACCACATTCTTTAATGGCCATCTAATTAATTGCATTTATTTCTACCCTTTATAACCCACAGGGCACAGCGACGTCACGCATCACACTTACATCACAGAGGAACCTGCCTCAAGCTAAAAATGAATTGCCTGATCCGGAAGAAAGAGGTGCACGCTTGGTTGATGGCCCAACGCCGCTGGAGGGACGCTTACAAATATTTCATAAAGGCGCTTGGCGATCAGTTTGCACGAATTCAAGAAAGTAAGTGAAGTTATCATGCAGCATTAGAAGTTTTTATTTTGAAACAAACAGAAATTATAGGCAGACCTTGAAATATTGATGCTGTTATTAAAAATGTTTTACAAAATTTACAGTTACAATTGAGCCCATTTTTTTGTAGAAAGGTTTTTATAACTTAATCTAAAAAAGTTTTTAGAGAAAATTTTTTTAAACTTTTATACCAAAAAGTTTTAAAAAGATAAGAAAAATACTCTTTGAAATTGAAGTAAAAAAAAAACTTTTTTTAATAAAAGCTGAAACAATAATAAATAAAAATTAATAAAAGTTGAAAAAAACTTTTTTAAAAAACTTTTTCAAAAAACTTTTAAGAATAAAAGTCAAAAAAGTTTTTTTTTTGTTTAAAGTTTAAAGTTTTTTCAAACTTTGAGTTAACTTAAAAAAAAAAACTTTTTCTAAGTGTATCTTTTAATTAATTTTACACATTCCATTAATGATTGTTTTTCATTCCCCCCAACAGTTGGACCATCGCTGATTATGAGACAACATGTCGCCAAATGGGCTATCATGGTGGACGTTTTTGGAATTGGGTAGAGAGAATACCAGGATATCGGCCGCGGCTCTTATATGAAGAACCAAATTGTAAAGGAATAGAAAATTCACTCTTAGATTGTGCTTGGGAAGCAAGACAATTGGGATCTGGTGTCTGTGATTATCACAACGATATCGGTGTACAATGCCGACCCATACACAGCGGCAATTTGGAACACTGGCGTGGCATTTACTTTGACAATGCGCCATCCACAAAAGCACTGGGAATAGACAACACTGTTTACACGGCCATTTCACAATCAACACTCAAATATGTCGACGTAATAAGA
This sequence comes from Calliopum simillimum, assembly GCA_951812925.1. Classification (NCBI taxonomy): domain Eukaryota; kingdom Metazoa; phylum Arthropoda; class Insecta; order Diptera; family Lauxaniidae; genus Calliopum; species Calliopum simillimum. The sequence continues at coordinate 6,075,204 of OX638369.1, forward strand.
GCCGGTTCAGGTTCCTTTCAAATGATGAAATCTGCCATCGAAATTATTGGTCTACCGCCTGTGCTGCAGCATGTTGTCGTCAGTCATGCTGCGTACACTGGCATTAATGCTACACTGCCAAATGCCGGCTTTACATTTCAAAACGTAACAATACGTAAGAGTAATGGTGTGGGGATTTTTGTCAACTCAAGCCAAGGTGCAGTCGATATCGAGGGTTGCTATATAATCGATAATGCCGCTGATGGCCTCAAATATGTCAATCATGACTTACGCTCCGGCGAACGCACAGATCGTGCTACAATTTATGATTTTTGTACACTGCCAACAACATCGGGACAGACATATCCCATTTCGTTGTCATTTAGTCAAAAGTTTTATGCTGGCTCTGACAAAGAGTGCGCTAAATATTTCTTCACCAGACCAGGTTACTTACTAACGGTGCATTTTGATTATTTTTCACTGCAAAAGAACGAAACCGCAAGCATTGAAATATACGATGGTGCTTCGGTAAATGACGTTTTGCTTTTTGCTTGGAATGCGCGAAATTACACGAGACCTCAAAGTGTTACCAGCCGAAGAGAGAAGCTTTTCATACGCATTCGAGCGGATCAACGTACTGAGGTGAATGGTTTCATACGCGTTACGACAGGTGCATCTAAATCGTATGATTTGCGTATTGCTGATACAACGGTGGAAGATAACGGTGGGCGTGGCATTGCCGTGGACAATATACGCTCAAAGCTGCATATACACAGGAGCACAGTTTCTGGAAACGGTCACGTATCGGGCGTGCATGTTACCAGCGGTGCGGGTGATGTCAATATTACCAGCAGCAATATCAGTTTCAACAACGGTGATGGTGTCAATATCACCTACTATGGTGGAAATCGTAATATCTCACGTAGTTCTATCAGTTCTAATAAAGGCTATGGCATATCTGTATGGTTGAATGATACCACAGATCTTAATCGCATTGAATATATACCGACAAATCAAACCACGACAGTTGAATACTCACAGGTTTATGAAAATCTGGAGACGGGTGTATTGCACGGAAACTATTGTGACCCTATTTGGGTCAACATTACGGGCAATCAGTTTAATGGCAGCTTAATGAATGACATACAAATAGAATCATGCTGGTTTCGTCGAGACAACGATAAGCCGAATCTTATGCTGCAAATCGGGCATAATCTTTTCGAATACAGTCAGCGGATCTCGATATTTATTAGCCCCGTCTTGAAAATTCTCGGCAAAATTGAGTTTAATCAATTTCGTTATGGCACCTATGGCGCAATTTATATACAGCACAAGCATATTTTTGAAGAGTTCAACTTTATGCCTGTGCGGTTTGTCATCCAGAGTAATTACTTCATACGCAATAAGGGCGTATATGTAGTGTCGCTAGGCCTGTCACCGTACAGTAGGCGTGAGGTGCAGTCACTGCTCTTCACGCGAAATTTCGTACGAGAAAATAAGATCTCAGAGCCCTTCGGTCCACCAATGGAGGGCGCTGAGGGTAAAGATGATGTAGGACGTCTCAATCCACGCTCTAGAGTTGCGGCACCTGTTGTCGTTGGCTCCTCTAATATTGATCTTTTTAGAAATATATTGCATAATTTGGACTCACGTTATGAAATCGGTTCGCAACTGTGTGACCAGAGTCAAATCATCAATGCAACTTACAATTGGCTTGGGCATACTGACGAAAATAGAATATATACAAGACTCTTTCATCGGAATGATCGCTATAATCTGGCCAAAATTGAATATATTCCATATCTGCTGCACAGCTCTAACCCAAGCTCCACCACTATTATCGCCTTATCAACTCTAGTACCAAGATTCTATCAAGAGGGCTCCGAAGTTATCGGCGGTGAAGTAGACGGTCAAGAGATGATACCTGCGGGTACATATACCGTAAGCAAAGATATAAATATTCGACCAGGCGGTAAGCTGATAATACAACCTGGAGTTACATTACGGTTTCAACCAAGTGTTGGCATGATGGTGGCAGGAAAGCTTGAAGCACGTGGTCGGCGTCCTGACGATATTCTTTTTACGCTTAAACGTGAAACAATTATGAATACTACTGGCACTGAAGATATAGACAATATGAACGGAGATCAGGGAATGGATGTCATTGATATTTTAACTGAATCTATTATAGATAAGGAAGACAACCCAAGCGTACCCATACGTTTGCTGGGTGGCTCTGGTGATCATGAAGGACGTTTACAATTATTTTTGGATGGACGTTGGGGTACAGTTTGTGATTATGGCTGGACCATAACGAATGCGGCGTTGGTTTGTCATCACTTAGGTTATACACTGCATCCGCATGACTGGCGTCTGCATAGATCCGAATTGCCTTTTGTTGGCACCACCGAAGATGTTATTGTGTCGAATGTGCGCTGTACAGAGGCAGATCGTGATATAACCAGATGCAGATCCGAACGTTTGGCTCATGGTGAATTTGAAAATTCCTGCACACATGCGAATGATGTGGGTATACGTTGCTATGAGGGCGCTTGGGCTGGTGTTCGATTTAGCATGTTGGCCGAACGTGCTGACTTACAGTATATAACAGTGGAGAAGGCGGGTCTATTCGATTATACAACAAATGCTTTCAAGCCGGCCATACAAATGGATTTTGCCAGACATAATTTTGATAATGTGCGCGTTGTCGACAATTTAGATGATGGGCTGGGTGTTATATATTCCGATGTTTTCGGTGGGACTTCTATTAATAATGTGAAAAACTCAGAATTCAGTGGCAATAGGGGCAACGGCATAAGTTTACGTCAGCTGGGGCTACGTGTGCATGGTTCAATTATTAAGAATAACCGTGCAAGTGGCATTTCTCATGATCCCGTCGTTTCAGCAATCGATCAGAAAGAAATCGGTGGTTGGTTCAATATGGCACGAGATTTTAATACATTTGAGACTGATTATGATCCATACACACTGCCACGAGACAGTGGCAATATTGATTTGGGTACATGGCAGACAAAGTATATTCGAACTGAAGAGGTCTTTGGTGAATCGGTATCAAGCAAAATCTTTGTGCGTTGTCCTGCCGGTTATGTACTCGGTATACAGCTGCTGAATCCAATACAAAATCATTCTACAGAGCATATTGCCATTTTGGATTCACAAACAGAAAATACACGCTCTGACCTTTGGCAATTGGAACGTGATTTGAGTGTTTTTCCCATTACCAGCAGCAGTTATGGCATAGTCATTTACTATGAAAGTGGCACCAATGCATTGGGTGGCGCTGTACTGATGCTCTCCACAGTTGTGGCGCCAGTGCAAGATATACGCAATAGAGTGGTACGCGGACCGGTGCCGTCGCTAAACATACGTTCGACTAAAATACAAAAGAATTTGCGTGGCATTACTGCAAACTATTACAACAGATATCTAGGGGAATTCGGCGAGCATTACCTGCGTAAGGCAAACGAATCGATCAAAGTCCTTAACTCGGAGATTAGTTTTAACGAGCGTGAGGCAGTGCTTATTAGGTCGCCCTTCTGGGATGTGCACTCAAGTAATATCTCGGAAGTAACGATTCACATCAATCAGTCAATGATCACAAAGAACGGTCATGGCATAAGACAGTTTTCGAAAGATTTGCGCTCATCCAATAATCTTTTCCACTATGTGATTCAAGATACAACGGTGGAAGATAATGCCAACGGTGGTTTCCAGGTCTCGCTGCCTTACGTTTGGCAATACAATGAGAATTTCACGCACAGCATCTTCTTCGGCAACAGCACTTGGCAGCGTAATCGCAATTTTATGGTTGGTGTGCGTGGACACTATGCGATCTTTAACATCACGTCAAATGTTTTCTCGAGCAATCAGTGTCCGCGTGGTGTCATCATGTTGGATGGCATGGAAAAGAAACTGAAATTCAATTACAATCGCTTGGAGAATAATAATGCCAAGTTTGTGTTCGAGTTTCGTGCAGACAGTCAGAGTGAAATCGTTGGTGAAGTGCCCGCTGTAGTCGAGTACAATACAATTAAAGTTAATCGTTATGATGCTACGTCAACCCTTAGAAATTCCAATATGTATGCCCGTAGGCGGAGGCTTAGACCACAAATTCAAGAACCCACCGCAGTCATACGTTTTGATGGAATACAGAAAATTAGATTGTACCGTAATTTAATCGCTGAGAATTTAATGGACTATGATCTCGTGGCAGGCGTAACATCAGCACGCCTTAACAATTACTTCTATGCGACAGAAAATTGGTGGGGATCTACAGATGCCAATTATATTGAGTCAAGAATTTTCGATTTTGACAATTGGAATGATCATGCAGATGTGAAATACCAACCGTATCTTATTGAAGATACATACGATGCCAGTGTATCGTTAATTGCAGAACACAAAGACGATATAAATCTGGAAACCTGGTCAGGTGGCCGTATTTATAAGGATATCACCTTTAAAAAGCGCCTTTGGCCATATCGTATGAAATCAGATATTACAGTAATGCCAGGCGTTACATTGACCATACAGCATGGTGTACAAATGGAGTTTGATCCGAATGTTGGCATGTTGGTGTTGGGCACACTTATTGCGCAGGGATATAAGGAGTCAGAAATAACTATGCGTGTTTTTCATAACACCTCTCATGAATCTTTAACAGCACTTACGCCCACCACGCTAAGAAAGCGTGCGCTCGAGGATCTCTTGCAGTCCACAGCATATGACTCAATCAGACTTTGTACGAATGGTGTGAACTGCACAAGTGATTCGGTTGATGTGAACGAAGGTTTTCTTGAATACTTCAATCACACCACCCTACAGTGGGTGCCAATTTGCGATGGTCGCTTTACAGAACGTAATGCACAAGTTGTTTGCCGAGAGCTTGGATTCAATCCGCTTAACGTTTACTATGGCCATGATCGACGCATAGAATATCATACGAATTCGTTGACCAGAATTTGGACTTGGGTGCAGCCGCTTGAGTGTCGAGGTGATGAAGCACAAATGGAAGACTGCGCTGAGCGTTTAAATGGCCAGTTATATGGCCACAGGCATGAATGCCATTGGGATGACACATTTGTATTTGTCAGCTGTAGTGGTATGCCAGATGTGTATCGTTATTGGGGTGGTATACGATTTGCCAACTCAGATTTTGAAGAAAATCATTACGATCATCGTTTTCATGATACGCAAACGCATAGTCTGGTGAAGAATAAGGAGAGTCAATTGGAATTTGTGCGTATAGAAAACGCTGGTATACTGCATAATGAAAAATCGGCTGCAATACAATCCATACTGCGCAATCCATCGATTACCTCGGTGACAGTGTCGAATTCGGCACATCACGGTATTAACTTGGTAACACCCAGCGGTACGGTTAATCTAAATCATGTGAACATAGATAACGCCTTTGGTAATGGCATAAATATACTTTCGCTTACGGGTGAAGGCCGTGAAAGTGATGAATCAAGCTTTACACCACTCAAAGATCTGGATATACCATATAGATTGTTTTCCATGGTGGATATGTGTGATCCGCAGAAGGTGCTTACTGTTGAAGAACGCGTATTGGTGTATTACAAATACGATAATAATCCCGTGAACTGCGTTAAAATTTTCAATTCAGCTTATCGTGCCAAACCAGTTGGTTTCCGTTTGCTACAATCGAATCTGTTCAATCATTCAAAGTTATATGGTCGCACCGATTACATACGTTTATTTGATGGTGATATTTATAATGTGACTTCAAAGTTTTTGGGCAAAATCGAGTCTGATACAAATAATCACAGATTCTTCTTTAAAACTACTGGACCCACGCTAAGTCTGCAACTCGTGGCAAGTGGCGCACCGGAACGTTATGGGATTATAGCGGAAATAGTGACTGTCCCCATTTCGACAATAAGCCAAAGTGAGTATTAATAATGGTAGTGCCACAAAAAAAAAAAACAATTTTTTTAATTCGGAATACTCTATCTTACAGATCGCGATGCTCGCCACAATGTCACCTATTCGCATATATCGAACGCCGTGAAAGGTGCACTATCATATTCGTCGGCCGGTGAAATATCACCAACATTGACGTTAACCTCCAATCGCATACAAAACAATTGTAAGCAGCTGTATGGAAACTTTTCGACTTGTGAATCGGCTTTGAATTTGGATATACAAAATATGCAATCGCTTTATTTTATGGTAAGAAGAAAATTTGAAAAAAAAAAAAAAATAAGAATTATGAAAAATGAAAATAATCACGCGTGTACCGAAATCTGTGTGATTTCAATTACTTTTAGGAGGCTTTTTGATGAAAACTGTGAATCAATCGATAAAAAGTTTTACAATCTCTTTTTTGGAGAATTACATTACCTACAAATCTGCATTGACGAATAGCTAACTATTTAAGAAATATTCTTAAACAAAACCGCAAAAGGTCGAAAAAATTTACTTAATCGAATATATCCTAAACGGCTACTTTTTCGTAAATACAAATTAATATTATTTGCAGAATCTGTGATACTTCACAAAAGAGATTCCAATACTTTTAATCGTTCGACTCAATGTTTTCATCAAAAAGCTCCCTAAATGCAAAATAATTGAAATCACACGGAATAGGCCTGAATTAAAATTGGAAAAAGACATTAAAGAGCAGCATAGATCTTTTTCTCCTTATTAAGTGCCACTAGTACCTCCCCGTAGAGTTGTCGCGTTCCCGTCGCTGCTCTGTATTTCCGTCCAAATATCAAGACTCAGGACTGTCGCGCCGCCGCTGCCTCACCGTCAACCTCTGCTTACCTAAACGTGTTTGTTTGTTCATTCACGAGAGCCCGCGCACCCGCTACTCTCTCTAGTTAGTTCGGGAAATTCTTCGAGAACAAAGCCGCCGATTCAGTGTCCGCTTATAATCGTGTCTTGATTTTTGCTTGAAAATTCAAGTTCAGTCCAAGGATGGTTGAAATAATTAAAGAACGCGTCTTACCTAGTTGCCAGCTGTATCACGAGGGAACGATCCCGTCGCCGGAACTTGTATTCCCCCATTCCATTGTCATACACGATCAGCTGTTTCTTTTGTACAATAATATTTGACAGTTAGTGCTCACTGTTTCGGAACCAAGGTTGCTGCTACATGTGATAGTCAAACAACTTCTGCCCAACTGCAGGTCAAGCGATAAGTTGTCAAGTCCGTTGGAAGTAACTATCCTAAAACTATTCGCTAAGCTAAATCCTTAAGTTTTGAATAAATTCTAAACTTATTTAACTTATTTAACTTATTTAACTCAGTATTTATTATAATCTTAATTAGTTCTTAATGTTATCAATACTTTAAATATAATTAATTATTGTAAAGTTGTGCACGCAAATGAGGGTTCCGATTTGTTACCTCACACAAGCTTTATTTAATTTCATACTTTATTTTCAGAATAATCTACTAATGGATAATCAGGGAGGCTTACGCATACGTGCCGACTCACGTGGCTCTGCAACTTCACTACGTGGTTTTTTACATCACAATCTTTTCCTGCGTAATCGTAATCGTCCAGCTTTGTATGTTGAAGGCAGACAATCATCACCATATCAAGAAATCGAATTATTTAGAAATTATTTCGCACAAAATAAAGCAGGATATGAAGATGTCATACGTTTACGTCAAGTTGTTTCCAATTTCAGTTACAATTACGTACACAGTAATATGGGTGGCAGAATAGTTGATGTATCGGGCTTCGATAAAGTGCGTTTACCGATTTATCAGACAACATCACACAATGGATTTTACAGGTAAAAATATTGAAATCCATATGACAGTATTTTTTGAATTTTTCTTTTGAAACTCGATTTTTGATTTCAGAAATGTTGCAACAGATTGGAGAGGAAGAGCAACAATCATTGCTGGAACTGCTGGACAACAATATGTTGATAATATATTTGAAAATCCCGAAAATGATTATGAAATGATTACGGTCAACAATACTATGTAAATATTATAGAAAGATATATATTTTTGACAATCTAAAACATATCTTCATCCTAATGAAATAGTTGTAGCTTTCCTAATTAAAACATATAGATATTTATATTATTGATAATGCATTTCTTAGAGAGTCTAACCAATTTCTGTAGCAACATTTATTTATTTAAATTTTTAATTATTTTCTTTTAATCTTTCTTGCACGTTTTTGCACGCTTTTCGTAAAATTATAGTCTTACAATTGACAATTGGAACAGGTAAGTTTTCTTACATTTAAAAAAAAAAAGATTTAAAGCTGATTTTTACTAATGCATATATCTTTAATTTTGCAGCACCATCGAATTATGGAGATCAAGAATTGATGCTCGTCATAACTACTGGAGTTATAATAATTCCATATCGGTGCAGTCCAGAATACGTGATCAGTCCGGTAAGTTAATTTTTTTTGGATGATCTTAATTTTTATTTTTTTTTTATTCCCGAAAACGCCTTTAGTCCTGTTCAAAAATCTATATATATTTTTGACCATTCACCATCGATTGTTGCAATAAAAAACTGACCAAAACAGTCTTTTTTTTTTTTTCTTGCGTAAAAGCATTTGCGCTCTTAAGCCGGATCATCACCGGTGCTCATCGTGTCGGACTCTCCTAAACGTAACACCGACTAAAACACCTCTTCACCGGGAATGTCTCCTCCCTGGAAAACCATTTTTGGAATTGCATTAAAGGGGTTCCTTTTAAGGCATTTAATGCCATCTTCTCATTTGGCTTCCACTATAATTCTCCTGTAAGAGAGGGGCTGAGTAGTGCTTCAGCAGCCCTTGCCAGCATCTTTTTTAGTAAAGCGGGGAACCGGGAGTGGAGAAACCGCTTCAGTACTAAGCCTTAGCCGAGGACGAACAAGGTCCCAACCATTGCGATCTCTGCCAGGTCGAAAGTTGTCCTGTTCTGGAACCGCCTTGGTCTTTGCCAAGACGAACAGGGCCTATTGTGGAGACCCCCACAAAGAATAACTGAAGTGCGCCAGCGGCTAAGCAAGATGATGCACAGCGGCAGCGTTTTTTATGTCAAAAGATTTCTTGACTTCTTACAGCTTAATAAGCATCAAGGTCTCTCTTCAGCGAAGTACGCTCTACAGGTATTATCCAATTAATAACCAATTTTTTTCGCTTACCATCATAGTTGGTATGATGTGCCCGACTGTAAGTGGACAAACGAGATCCTGTAACTCCCGTCTTCTCTCCGCCCAATTTCTACAGTTGATGTTCCGCATCGTCGAGTTCTGCGTCGTCATATATGCAGTCTGGTCGGTCTGTTTTTGCTATCTTGTTTAGGAATTTCTGAAAATATCCATGTACTGATAGCAGCTACGGTAATGTAATAATTTAGTTCGCCAAACTTCCTGTTAAACCAGGTGTTTAACTGGGCGTCCGATGCTTTTATTTTACCATCTTTTTTTACCAGCTTTGTAATTTGTGAGCCTTGACATCTTGTGCTGTCCACTGGCTTACCAGTTGGTTCTTCTGTGTCCACAGTTTTTGACACTCCAGGACCAGCAAATCTATTGGTATCGTTCCGCTAATTTCCAGCACCGCAGCCTGTGACGTAGTGCGGACGGTTTTGTTGTTTTTTGCACCGAACTCAGAGCTTTTCGAAAGTTGTTCTTTTTAATTGAGTCTGCCTATTGCTATTGTTATCGAAAATACTTTCGATCATACATTTTTGCGCTTTGTCCAGATGATTTTAATAATTTGCTTACGTAAGTGCATACTAACAATATAATATATTTTTTTGTTTTTATTGAAAGATGATCCACGTTTACTGGAAGTGCAATCAGTTCCATTCCAAATGAATAACTTAACCATACTCGATGGTAAATGTCCACCTGGTTGGGCGCTGGTACATGATACCTGTTTTATGTATGTGGGTGCGCCAATGCGTTTTTACGAAGCCAAAGAATTCTGCAGATCAGAGAATTCCACAATGCCCTTCATACGCACTGACAGCGGAACTTTATGGAATTATCTGCAAGGACAAATGCAACATCTCAAGTAAGATTTCACTTAATTTGTGTGCTTAAAATAATGAAATAATACTTAACAATGAAACTTCCTTTCAGATACCCAGAGAAAGTATGGGTACAAGATTTCAATCACATCGATCGTTGCACAAGTTTCGTCTTCCGTGAAGTGGATGTTGATGATTGCAATAGAGAACATGGTTTCATATGCGAGATAGATCCGCTGGTATGGCATAATTCATTCTAAAAATTGTTCACTTCATTATTGACGGCGCTTCTTTTCATTTCAGGTTGTCATCGATCCACTATCCTGGCGTGCAGACATCTTTGCCATAAGCATCATATCGGCATTTGTTTTAGCAATCATTTTGCTTATAATGATCGCTTTCTGCTGGTATGCCAAATCGAAACACCGTCATGTGCAGCGTTTGCAGCGACGCAACAGCATACGACAGAGTTTGCGCAGCCTTAACAGCATCGATCCTCAAGGATCCCTGCGAAGACGCAATCTTGTATGAATTTATAATTTTATTATGCTTTTGCTCTTAATTTTTATTTTCTATTGAGTTGCGTTCCATTCATTTTAATTTTTTTCCCTTCTTTGTTTTTTACAACTTTTTTTTTTGGACATCAACTCAGAATATAACCGCATCTTCGGGTACTTTAACCAAGAACATCGCACAAGATTACAAAAAAATGTTAACGAATGGTTCGATCGATTCAATGGACAAGAGTGTGCTCAGCTCTGAAGCGAGTTTTGATGCATTTGAAAATAATGCTTCCGCACAAAATGAATATCAAACTCCCCAAGGTTACAATGAGTATGTGAGTCAAAATGCCTTAAGGTCAGCTAGTGGCACTCCGCATAAGGTCGCCACAATTGGTTCGACATCTAAAACGCCTACAAAACGCGGACAAGCTGCATTCCTCACACAAGATCCAGACACATTTGAACTTTCCTATCGCAATGAGGGCTTCAGAGATAACTCAACATTTTCGGGCACAAGAAATAATTCCGTAAGCACTGGCATCGAAGAAGATACACCCATTATACATCATCAATCTGATGCTGATGATATGGGTTCGGATTATTATGGCAATGCCAGTACTCTGCCATTGCGTGGCGCAGCGAATGATGATAATTTTTCATTTCTTAAGGAACTAAAGCAAAGTCTACCCGAGTACAATTTACTGAATAAGCAGCACGAACAACAAGCCCATAGTAGTTTTCTACCAAGTGACTTCACGAAGAACGCCGCAGGAGTGCGCCCAATTAGCAATTCGCAACTGAGTGATCAGTCACATGCTAGCTCCTCCATACCGTATGAACAAAAAATCGACAATTTTAATTTTACACCGATTCCGGCCACAATATCAGAAAAGCAGCCGCCGCCAACTAAATCTGAAGAAGCACTCTTTCGTAATGATCCCAATATAGATTTACGACGTCCCGACTCTTATTATACGGCCGTGCGTAGTAGTAAGGCACAACCTCAGGCGGCGGTATTCAATTCCCGTTCGAATTCGAAAAATGCATTACAACAAATACGAGATAACAATAACAAACGACCGAAAACTGTCTACCAAAGTGATGATGCACAGCAGCAACCCCGAAGTAGTGCGTACGGGCGTTCAAAATCAGAAGCACTGCTGGAAACGGATTTTGATGATGAGTCTCCAGCAATGGTGCCACTGCAAATGAATAATCGCAGCCACAGCCAACCACTGGAGACAGCAATGTAGACACCGCCGATCTCTATTTTAAGTTGAAGTAGAGTACATTATTTTTTTTACACTATAAATACTAAGTTTAATTATAAATCGTAGTATTTAATTTTATTTTTTGGATAATTTTCTGAAGTACGAGTAGCATTACAATTATATAGTATTGAGATTTTAGACAAATATTTTTTAATTAAACGAAATCAACAAAGCATTCGCCTGACGTATTCATTCCATCCATTATATTTTTTCTTTAGCTATAGATCGATTTATGCATTAAAGATATATGTTTATGTATATGTATTTAGCATAAAATGTTGTATGTATTTTGTAAATATGTTATATGAATAAAAAAAAAAAATAAATAAAAATTCACGTAATAATAGGGGTTATCGTGAATAAATATTCCCAGGGAGTTTTTCCTCAGTCTGTGAAGAATTCCCCGGTAATATTTATTCAATATAACACCCAATAAGCATGATTTTGTTTCAAATGTTAACGACTCTTAAGGCAGTACTTCCACATTACCAACTTATAAGCTGAATCGAATTATTTTTTCGATTTTATATCCAGATGATGCTTGTGAATACATCGATAAGTGGACCACCCTAATGATGGAACCAAAAATATATTCATGGGCGATGTTACGCACAGTTCCTGTGCGGAAAGATATCGATGTGGCCATGCGTGAGCAAAAACAATTACACAAGGAGTTTTGTTTCATCAAAAACTATTGCACGCAAAGTAAAATTCAACAGTGTAATAATAGGCCTGTTTTTTTTTGACGCGTATATACGATTGTGGTAATTTTCAAATTGCGATAACTTATGAACGGTGAGTCTTACGAAAAAAGTCCAAGAGTCTTTTTCATTGAGAATCACATGCTCTACAAATAATTTTAATCTTTTGTAAAAAAAAATTATTATTTAGAAGTAACTTAAAAAAAAGTGATTTTTGCCGTTTATCGGCGCTTAACCAGTTTTTATAGAATAGCTACTAAAAAATAAATTTTTTTAAAAATAAAATGAAAAGTTTTTGCAGAGAACGTGATTCTCCATAAAAAAGTTCCTTTGAGATTTAATGTGCGACTCACTGTTCATGAGTTATCGCAATTTAAAAATACCCACAATTGTATATACGCGTCAAAAGAAACACGGCTAATGACAAGATACCCTTATTGAAGCGATGGGTCGAAGTATTCACCCATTTGAAAAGCTAAAATTGTGACTGCGAGGAAATGGGTAGAATACTTAATTGAATGCATTCTATGTCTTCCCGGCTCAACAGCTTCCGCTGAAAGAGTTTTTGCTGGAATGAATAAGATGTGGTCGACAGAGAAAATACAGTTACAAGTCAGCAGACTAAGTGCCATTCTGACCACTAAAGTTAACTGGAATATGTCGTATTTGGAACTCTATTCGTTTATCAAATAGCAGCCGGATATGCTTCGCCAAATATCATCGTCAGCAAAATATACTCGTAATAAGTATATCCAGCGGCGATCAAACAGTTGACGAAGATGAAGGACAAATGGAATAAGAATAAATAATAAGGTATTAAATCTAAATACAATGTATTTCAATCATTTAATCTAGTAAATTTAAATCTAGTTAAAATAATAAAATGAAAAAGTTCATTCACAAACATTTCTCGTTAAATGTATTGATACTCCTTTTACCCTTCCTTTGAAAAAAAAACCTACTTTTTGGTAAAATTTGGAAGGAAAATTCTCCTTTTTTTGGAAAATTGAAATGGGATGGTTATTTATGCCTCAAAAATGGGGCACATTTCCTATAGTGCAACGTATTAACAATAAAATACAAATAACACTTTCAGTATATGGTTTTGAGTGTACCATTTGATAGAAATATTACTTTTAAATGCGAGGGGATTTCCGCGAAATGGGGGTAAGGAGTGAAAATAAAAGTACAAATTTATCTTTCCTGTTCAATACATTTTTCTGCTAACCTAATGCGTTTTTCGTTCCATTTTTCGGGCCTTTAGTCTTCAAACTATCGCCGATCAAACAAGTCAATCCTGAATAAATTCTCAAATTTAAAGCAAATCGAGTGGCGTGCTGTTATAAATATTCTTACTAAGCTAGAAAACTCAGTTAAAACCATACTGAAAGAGATGTCATCCGTTAACAAGAACTTTTGTCCGAGTAAAACTATGGTTTTAAATGGCGTAAAGAAATGCAAGGACTCACTTGATGACGACCCATGGCCAGGACGGCTGATCGAGTTGACCAATTCAGAAATAGTTTTAAAAAGTCCAAAACTTAATATTGGAAGACGTCCGACTAAAGAAGACACAGCTCGCAGAAATGGTTTGAGTATCAAATCACAGGTTTATAAAAAAAAGGCCTGAAACTGAATCCAGCGTCGGTTTATTCCCAGAACGATTTTAAGGTCATATAGAGGACAAAATTGTTATAATACAGAATACCTTTGAGACATATCATATCATATTCCATAACAAAATATGGTAAATGGTAATGGTAAAATGAAATTCCCAATAGGTGAACAAGAAAATTCGACATGAGAGGCTGTCAGGAGGTCGTTTTACCCGAAAATTTCGGAAAGGTTGAGATTTCTGATAATATACGAGAGAGCACACATTTCAGAAGTAGTAAATATTGTATCAGCTTCTTGGTCTTGGTCTCAAAAATTTACCAAGATCAAGACTCAAGACCAAGACTAATTTTGCACATCACTACTATCATCTAAGAGGTTTTCTTGATATAGCCTAAAAGATGTCAAACTAACGTCACTATTCCAATAACAATAAACCAACTGAGCATCGACTGTTGGATTAGACCAGCAGCAACAGAAAGAAATCCAACTTGCACAACAAATGAACGAACGAACGAACAGACGCACGAATGAAAACGATGAAAATCCAAAATTGGAAAGCAACCATTGCCAGACCAGACCAGACCGTAAGTCGAAAGCTTAAACTAGTTTGCTGGTAAACGTCTAAAGAGACGGTCGGTCGTTTTATTGTTGGTATCGTTACGTTTGTCACATTTGTTCGGTTTGCGAAATTCAGTTTAAAATGTGAATTAGAATAGAAACGGGATAACGAAGGAAGTAGAAGAAGAACAACAAAAAGAAAATTTGACTTATAAGAATACTCGAAAATTGGGTAAAAATATGGAAAAAGTTTTTTATGGGAATTGCAAAAATAAGAAAGAGACTTTAAACAATTTTCGGTGGGAGAATGGAAAGAATACAGAAACTACGGAGAGGTTTATCGTTGAAAATCCAGCTATTAAACGTAAACGTGCAACGTAAAGAGAGTGCGAGTAAAACGCGTGACGAGAGTAAAAATTATAGCAGCAGAATCTAAAGAGGTGGGGAGTGTTGCAACCAAACATCAAGCATAGGATAAGGAGAAGAATATTGTGTGGAGAGTGTTAAGCGCCAAAAAAAGAGCGAAACGTAAGTCCAATGTATTGCATTTTACGTATTTTAGAGACCAAAATCTATTGATTGACAAAACAAACAGAAACAAAAAAACATAAAAGCAATCGTACGCCAACGTACACTAACGACGACTTCGTGACCCGCGTTTTTGATTTAGTTACAACAACTAGTATCCAGCAACAAGAACAACAAGATGATAAACGTAAGCGTAAAAGTGGAAGCAGTGCATCCATGCCGAACAGGTAGTGTTGGAATGGTGAGTGGAGTGGGCATGGAAAGTGCAGCAGCGTGTGCAGAGATATAACCATGAAAAATAGGCGTTGGGGGTCGAGAGATGCGTTGGGAAGTTGCAAAGCAAGTCATCTCAAAGTTTGGTGTCAAAGACGGAAGTAAAAACGCCTGACGTGTTCGCGTTAGTGTCATATTTTTTTCCATATTTTGGAAACTAGTAGTAAAACAATCGAAATAAAATTGCATTTTCCGTAAGTCAAAGTCATGTACTGGTATGGGAATTGGGCACCCATTACGCATAGTAGTGGAGCTGCAAAAATCTGCTGTGCAGTTTTTTTGCACAGCTTCTTGCTCAAAGTTTTGAATGAAAGAGGTGATAATGTTAGTACATATAGTTGGTCTTTGTACGGGTCCGTTTGTTAGTTTTTTTTTTACGTTTATGAAATTTATGCAGAACTATAGCAAAGCTTTTCGTATGACGTTCTCTCCATGCCTTGCATAGAGTCTCGTTTTGTATTCCCTCGAATAGGGTTGCTAACTCCCTGTAATCGCTTATAAAATTAAAAAAAAAAAACTTCACATAAGGGGCCATTCACATATTACGTAACTCGTCAGGGGGGGTCGGACGTTTTGATACGAAGTGTTACATGTGGGAGGGAGGGCTCATCGACTACGTTAAGTAACGTCGATTTTATAATTTTATGCGGCAATAAATTCTAATTACCAAAATTAAGAATTGTTACGTTGCGTTACGACCGGGGAGGAGGGTCAATATTGGTCGAAAATTGCGTTACTTAATATGTGAATGGACCCTAATTACATTTGTATTAAGGATTTCATTCCAAGAGCCCAGGATCTATTTTCGTATATTTATCCCGTAAGCGCCATAATTCCAAAACAATAAGTTCTAGGAGACCTTGAAATAAACTTTTTTGATCGATTTTTTTTTTAATCATTTAGATAAAAGTTAAAAAAACCTTAAAATAAAAAAGTCAAAAAAAAATAAAAAGGTACTTAAGAAGCTTTAAAAGCTTTTATATAATAAGAAGTTTTTAAAAGCTTTTATCCTTAAAAGTTTTTCATAAAAACTTGTCACATAAAAGTTTTTTTTTTTTTTTTTGAATAAACACATCTTCGTGAAAAAAAAAAAAACACTTAAAAAAAAGACCCAGTGACTGAAGTACTTATAAAAAAAATGGCATACTTATCAAAAATAGATAACTCGGAAAGTAAGAGCCCAATCGGAAAAGTTTGAAGGTGTAGTTTTATAAGGAAAATTGTGGCTATTCTACTGAAAAAATAAAAGTACACTTTTTAACTGCAAAAAGGCCCTTTTTCCGCTTTAAGCAAGGATATTTTGAAATCTTCAGGGTGTTTAGATTGATAATTTTCGTCGAATGTGCAGACCATTAGTTATAACTTAACCGCTGCTTTACGGTTTTGGTGGTGTTCTTTGGGTTGAAGCTCGTTCTGGCTTTCGGGAGAGGGCCGTTAACGCTGTGAGTTTGCAAAGTTGCACTTGAACCGAAATTACATTCTTCTGCCAATCGATCAGTTTGATCGATTTACATGTGTAAGCAAAAGAATGTCTCTTGGTTTAATTAAACCAATTATTGCGTTAACTGTTTTGCTTTAGGGTGTTCCGACCAAGTTTTTTATATATCGTTTTAATATGATACAACTTGGTTTACCGTTTAGCAAACACACAACACATCGCTTCAAATGCCAAGATCCAAATTCAACCCAAAGTACACCACCAAAACCGTTAAGCACAGTGAAGGTGGTGTCATGGTACGGGACGGATTTTCTTGGCATGGACTGGGACCATTAGCCAAACATGATGGCCCAATTGTACCAATTCAGATACGATGGAACAATTTTCAGTTCCAGTTCCAGTTAGTTGAATCTTTATGCAGGATAGTGATCCAAAGCATTCAGCTAAATAGGTGAAAAACTAGCTAGTGGCTGAAAGAAATCGATGTTTTAGACTGGCCAGTTCAAAGTTCTGATCTAAGTCCAATAGAGAAAATATAGGGCAGAAAAACTATAAAAATTTGGAAGGACTGTGGACAGGAATTCAAGAAGCTTGGTATTCTATTCCAAAGAGCAGATGCCAAAAACTTGTGGAGAGCTTGCCTCTTAGATGTCACGAAACAATAAAATTGTAGCTAGACCACGAAATGCTAACGTTGGAAGTCATTACAAGTTGCTTTAAGCCTTTTATTCAATATGGTTGCTTTCCTTTTCCACAGCACTTTAAAAGTTTGCTATTTCTGTTTCCAGGTGTTTCTCCATCTTCAAATGAAGGGAAGTATTTTAAGTTAGTTTTTTTTTTAAGCTCAAAATTAATTTTTCACTTCATTAACCCAAACAAGTTTTTCAACATGTTAAATAAAATATATCACGACCTTAGAACAACAGGGTTCTAACTGACATTTTTTGTGAAATTGAGTAATATATTGCTTCGTACTAAATAGTCCACGCTCTTTCGATTACCGCTACTCAAATTTTTCTATCTCGTGTGGTTTCTTAGATAATTAATGAAATTGAGATGCACAAGGTTCTATCTGCACATATTCAAATTAAAGTTAATTTCACAAAGTTCTAACTGCCAGACAGATAGAACTTTGTGCTTCTGTAAGAGAGCAGGCAAATTAGATAAAATCGTGTAATTTTTTAAACAAGCCCCAATTTCGAGCCGATATGGCTCATTTTGTTAATAATTGAACTTAAAAAAAACCAGCTCTTAAGATTTATGCAGTTTTTGAAAAAAGGTCGAAAAATAGTTTTGAAAAATTGAAGAATTCAAATCAAAAACTTGCCAACGCTGAATCCGAATCTGGCATCAGAGTCGCTATATCTTATATGGTTTCCGAGATATCTTACCCCAAATGTTCAAAAATGATCAAAAACATGATTTTTGAGGTTGTGTAGAAGACGTCCAAAATTGTTTTACTCTTTTTTATTGAATGCAACATTTTATTGCTTTTTGTCTTCAAAATGAGCTATAAATTAGCCTTGTGTGATATTTCTTTAAAAAGTTATACTCGCTTTAAATGATAAATAAAGGTATGTAAATTTTTCAAAAACCCTTTTTCAACCTTTTTCCAAAAACTGCATAAATCTTAAGTGTTGGTTTTTTGTAAGTCCATTTACTAACAAAATAAGCCATATCGGCTCAAAATCGGGGCTTGTTTAACCAAATTACATGATTTTAACTAATTTGCCTGCTCTCTTACAGAAACACAAAATTCTATCTGAATAAAAAAAAAAATCTTACAGAAACACAAAGTTCTATCTGGCAGTTAGAACCTTATTTCTCAATTTCAAGTACCTTATCGTTTAGCAACAAAGTTCTATCGATTTTTTTAAACTTAAATTCATTATTAATTAGACAGCGTAATTTAATTATTTTAGTATCAATTAAATCCTCGCGATAATCAAATGCTTGTAATATAAATAATATTGTGATTAAAATCAATTCATAAAAGTTATGCGACACGAAATATTCAAACATAGATTTCTCGAAAGTGATGTGAGTGTAGATAGAACCCTGTTGTTCTAAGGTCGCGATATATTTTTTTTTTAATAAATTCAGACGTGCTATTTCTTCCAAACGGAAGTACAAAGTTAAATGATTTAAATGTATAAAGAAATCTGCTGTCAAAATTTAATAACCTTACAAAATTTATTTTTACCATTATAATTACATTTGCTTCGGTTGGCAACCCTGTTACTGTTATATCTCAAAGAGAGCAAGAACGAATTTTTGTTAAACACTGAGTACTAGCGCAGCACAAACACAATTACTATATATTTGAAGAGCCCCTGGCCCTGGCACTGGCATAGCTACAGTCTGAGAAAATACAGCCATTCAGTTAGTCAGCTATCGCTCGGTCTCGGTTCGTTTCTGTCTCACAGTCGTTATTCAATTTTAAAAAGGATAAAATCTCTAAGCAGCAAAGTTAAATCGATTGCAGCCAAGAAAATGAAGTGAAGTGAGTGTAGACACCAAATCAAACAATAAGAAAAAGACCAATAAAAAGGGTTAGATAAAAAGTGCAAAGATTAAGTCCGATAAACACACATACTTTCTATATATGTGTGGTAATGTCCACGCTTAATAGTGAAAACTTATCTATATAGTGTAATTATCTACGGGGATATATCACATCTTCATCGTCTTCTGCTCATACCCCAATGTTGAATAACTTCTCTGTCTCGTTTCATTTTACCAAATACGACGAGTCTCAGCTAGAGCCTGAAAATCGTCAGCAACAACAACAATAACAACACCAACTACAATGACAACAACAATAGAAATAAGTAAAAGAAATAAAGCAAAACAACAAAGAAAGAACGAAAGAATAAATCATGATAGCTTCCACTAATATGTATACATGAATGGAGCACGGCACACAAGAGTACCAGAGTAACAACCATCCAAAAAATACGAATCGATAGTCATACACACGAAGGATTTATATCTACGTACGTACGTTCATACCGTACGGATTCACAGCAGTCAACGTCGCTGCCAATCGTCGCGTCGTCGCTAAAGTGGCGGAGTAGCGCGTAGAGTTGAGCCGTTCGTTGTAGAGTGGAGGAATTGACTGGTTTAACATCATCCATTGCATCGAATGGTGGGTGGCGGAGAGGGCAGGCGGTACGTTGGGGAACGCGCATACGAAATGGCATAATTGTTCGCGTAGTACGCGCGCGACACAAAGTAGTAAAAGTAGTGAGCGCGAGTGCGGGAGTGAGCGAAGCTTCAGATACAAGAAAAATACAAAAAAAAACAAAAAAACAAAAAATCACAATAATACGAAGAGAGCTCTTCAATCATAACCAGTTTGAGCTTAAACATTCAAAGTTGTTTCAGCACACACCAAACCGACCTACCTACCTAACTACTTTTTTTGGTGTAGAAAAATTTCAAATCTCAAACGGTTACGGATGCGGAAGTTCACCCAAAAGATCAACTCACTTAAGATGAATTTGGTTCACCACGAGAGGTGGGCTTAAGCCATTAGTTAGTGCGAACTTCTAAATCCCACTAAAGCGCGTATGGAAGCCACCATAATTTCTAACGTAATTAAACAATCAAACTATAAATATCCATGCTCGCTGTCTGTCTATCAACAAGGATACATACACGTTAATGTAACGCTATTGCGCCTGCACCTTAAATTTACGCTCTTTTTAATTTTTCTCTCTCGCCAACCCCCCTTAAGATTTTTTTTTTACAACCGTTGTACACCAAAAATGTCAGACTATACATAAAAATTCATAAAAAAATGAGTTATTACACTCGGGAACATGAAACTAGAATTATTTTTAATTTTAAGAATAAAAGAGTGGATCAAAAAAAAATATTTTTTTTTTTTAGTTTTAGATTCTTGGCATATTTTTCAAGGTATAGTAACCAAGCTGTGTGGTCAGCTCTTTAGTTTTCTAGTTTCTCCAGTATGCCAGAGTGTGGCTCTTACACTAGCAATACTGCCTTCTTCTCAGCCTAAACTCTGACTCATACACGTTCACTTTTCGGTCCTTTTTGTCCTCTAATCCAAAAATCTGGGGTTAGTGACAACCTGAATAGAAAAATAGGAATTATCCCCAAAGTTTTGTTTTTGGTTACAATTGTAAAAGTTTTAGTGTAGATATTAATTTATTGAATATAAGTGAACAAAACCGACACTTTTTTTCACTTTTTTCATCTCTAAAACCAAAACAATTTTCCGTAGCAAAATTCGAAACTATTTTTTATACCCTGCACTCTGGGTATATTCACTTTGTTCTTCCGTTTGTAACGCACATAAAGAGGAGTGGCAGGGATAGAAAAGTATATATATTCTTGATCAGCGTCATCTCCTTAGTCGATATAGCTATGTCGGTTGTCTAGCTTGCTGGCTGTCTGTGGAAATATTTTTTACGGGTAAACTACGCTGCCTTCGTTATCGTTAGTTAGCCCGAGGCATTGAAATTGAGCAAAATCGGTTAACGGACACTCTTACCAACCATACAAAAGAAATATTCAAAACGCAAAATATAGTAAATTGCGACAATCGGTCGTGGTACCTCCCATATAAGCAAAAGTTAAAAAATACTCTACTGAAAGCACTTTTTTTTAAATATTCCAACCAAATTTCACTCAGACACTAAAGGTGAGGTCTGCAAGCTCTGATCAGAAACCTGGCGTGGCACTTCCCATACACTCAATGTTTTCGAAATGCTCTAATGCAAGCGACATTTGACGGGATGCAGCCAAGTTTTGCGCAGGTACTTGGAATACTTAGCGCATGTTAAGCGAATTCGCACAAGAAGGCGTGGCAGCTATCATACAAGTAAATTTTTAAAATGCTGCAGTGTAGGGTATTTAATTTTTTGGCCTTACTAGTTAAATTTCAAGGCCGCGACATTTTTTTTGCGAAACTTTTTTCGACACTTTTCGTTACATCCTGTTACATCACGTAAGCTATAAAGCTTTTTATGACGAAATTTCGTAGGTACCATACTGAGAGTTTTCTGGGACACCCGTACGTCCCAAAAATCACCCGAAGGCTTCATAGTCAAAACGATGAATATCTAGGTACACTTGAGGGAAAACACCTATGGTGGATTATCAACAAAGCTTAATCGAACGTTTCCTAGGACATGCGAAGGTTCATACTAAAAACTAGAGGGAAAACATCTATGGCGGACTATCAACAAGCCTTAATATAAGGTTTTCAGAGACACCCGAAGGATTCACAGTAAAAACAAAAATATCTAGGTATACATTTATGTGCAGACTATCAAGCTTAGGCAAAACAGCCGTGTGCATATTATCAATAAGCTTTAATTGATTCACTTGAAGGTCACTTCAAGTCGAAACGAAGAATAACTAGATATACGAGAGGGGAAATACCTATGGTGGACTATCAACAAGCTTCAATTGATTCATTTTCAAAACAAAAAATATCTAGACTTACACTCCAACAGCTTCTCGTCTATTAGACTCAAATTAGATTCAAATTAGATTTTTTATTAAGTCTACTTGTACTCAAAACAAAAAGTGTTGTACTGTGTATGTAGCTTACAGTGATATCACGTACTACAAATGAGCGATAATCACCCACTCTCTACGAGTATGCTAAACAACACTGAGCGCGCTTCCAATATTGCTCACATTTTGCACGGTACTGTCGGGCATGCAGTATAAATATATATAGTACACTGAGCACTGTATATTCCTTGCTTGTGCGACCCGCATCAAAGACTCAAACATGGAATATTTTATGGGCCTGCGCAGAGAGAGTGACTAAACCAGACCTATCGGACTATATGGACTACTATGCTCTGTGTGTGAAATGCGAACTGACTCCGTTGCATTCACATTACGACAGTCGGTGATAGTACGGAAACTTACGCTTGTTATTTAATGTGCCGGGTGAAGAATATTTCATTTTCATAAGGAATATTTTTAATTGCAATAGAATGGATACAGGCCTTTCAAAAATACAGAACTTTCTTTTATGAAAACATTATCGAGCTCATAAATAGTGCGTTACGGTTAGTTTAAAGAAGTGAACATTGGCTAAAAATACTTTTCTTCCTGGATTTCCTTAATTCGTTGTATTAATTGAAGGACTTTAATGTCTCGTATGGTCGGACCGTGGATAAAATCGATAATTGGTTTCTGTGTATCATGCGACAACGACGACGAATAGGTGCTGGTGCTCTATAGTTCCGACGAGCCTGAATCTGAAATGTCGAAGTTAGTGTGTCTCTCAACGGAATCGGATTCTCTCACTACTACTACTACGACGACGACGACGACGACGACGACGAAGAAGACTACGACGATAATGAGTATCACTGCAATTGTCGTTTTCGTCGTCATATGTGTCCTTTACATCTAATGTGGATGCAAATTTGACGGTGATAGCAGAGTGAGTGGTGTGGACAGACTTATACTCCATACGAGAAAAAGAAAAAAATTCAAAGTGCAAAATCGCCGACAATAATCCCAAAATTTTTAAAGTTGCTTACTTTTTAGAGGAAAAAACAAAATAAAACATAATTTTTATAGCGGTAATAATGTAAAGTAAAAGATTAGAAAAAGTCCCAAAAAGTTCACTAAAGGATAACAAAATTTGTCTAAGGTGAGATTTGTACAACATATCCACCAAATATGAAGTTGTCGAAGATTAGATGGGAGAAGCTAGTAGATTAAATTTTTAACATTAAGTTAATTTCCAATATTACATATGCACCTACAGCAAAATACGGCGGGACTAACAAAAGTTCGCTGAAGTAGTGCTAGTTTATTCCTTTTTAAAAAATTTACAGATGATAGACGGATTCACCATTGGAGATGAAAAAACGTAAAATAACCGATGAAAAGTCAAAGAAAATTCCAAAACCAACACAGTATGAAATTTGTCATGCATTGCTTTGCAGCTTTCGGCGTCAATTTAAGCCAGTATAAACTTTTAATGAATGCCGAATTGCACTAAGAACAAAAACACCATCTTTTCAGACTGTTTTAAAGATTCCGAATTGGACACTTTTCTGTAAAGAACGAGCTACGAGAAAGTCGCCCAAAATCTTTGAACGATGAGAGATGTATGGGCCTGGTCAAAGCTTATGTGGACGAAGATCTACCATTGACATCAGAAATGATTGCTGACGATTTGGATAAAGTTCTGCTGTTCACGTAGAAATCTGCTCGATGGGTTCCATGAATTTTAATTTAGATCCAAAAAAAGCTCGTGAACGTATTGTTTAATATTTCCTAAGTAAATTAAAAAATGGACGATCTAGGTTAGGTTAGGTTAGCGCGGGAGATGGCAGTTGCCATCATAACTTAGGCCGCGATTAGGCCCATTGTATACCCGATATATAACTTCGTTGTTAACCTATGTGAACCATTTAGAAATTTTTATAAACTCCAAAATGGATTTGGGACTCTTATGAGCTATATCTTCAAGAGAGTCGAAGAAGTGACTTTCGAACACCTTGTAACGTCGGTTAGCCAACGCTGGGCATTCACAAAGGAAATGAAAAATGGACTCTTCGACGCACAGTGCTGCGATAGAAGGCATTTGCGCAAAAAAATTTTGTTCAAATTTAAAATTTTTTTTATGCCATTCTACAGCAAATAGTCCAATTAAGAAATCCCCTGAAAATTATTGAAAACTAGTGTGATTTGTAAGTGTTACAGCTTGTTAAAGTCGAACTTTTTTTCGAAAAAAAAAAACATTTGAGAAAATTTGCTTATCGCAGAACTTTTTAAAAATAATTGCTGCTCCTAAACCACGAATGCAATTGTTATAAAATAAAATGCATACAAAAGCCTACATACCCATTTATTTTTAATATTTTTTGTATGCAAATTTTTTTAGCCAAATTAAAGTTATTTTAAAAGATATAAAAAAAAATTTTCAAATATTAAAAACCGGAAAATGCTAATTTTCTTTAGAGCAGGAAAAAAAAAGACGGGACTTGCGGGCATTGTTCTAAAACGTACATATAGTACAGATTCCATATTTTAAGATAGGAAAAATTCACAACCCCGTTTTTCCCCGTTTACTTTAAATATTTATCTGAATATCCCGTATTTACGTGAAAATCAATGATTTTATAAAATTTACACCACAAAATTTTTTTCAAATGCTTTTGAATTTTTTTAAATTTGATTTTTTTTTACAGCATACTTTTATATGTCAAAAACACTTTGAACTATTAAAATTTTAATATGGTTTTTTACAGCCTAAAAGCACGCACAAACATTTTTTTCAGTTTACTTTCGTGGTTTTATTTATTTGAATATCTTTTTTTCTATTCATTGCATTTAAAACAGCGTAAAAAAATGTATCAGTATGGTAAGTCTTATTGAAATCGAATCAAAACTGTGGAAATGCCGTTCCGTTGTATGGAGTGACAGCACTGTGCGACGTCAGAATCTTTACAACTTCTACAAAGATCTCCTACGTCAGTAAGGCCCAGTCTAGAAGCGTGCCCTGTAATGACACCAATTAAAGTTCTGAGACTTTGTCTATCTAATGAAATAATTCTACGTGTTCTGTTAGCGTCATACAGTGGCCATATCGCCCTTGACGTAACACATGTGGTTAAGTTTGACCATCTAAAATTAGCCCACAAAATACATTTAGAGTCAATGTTGGCTCTTATCAATGCAAGTGGTTTCATAATATAGGTTTCAGAAATTATGTCAGTTAAAGACCCTTTCCTAGCAAGTTCATCAGCATTTTCATTACCAACGAAATTACTGTGTCCAGGAACCCAACATATTGTAAGATTACATAGCTGCCCTACTTCACATAGGGATTTCTTGAAGCTAAGGACTAAACGAGACTTAGAAATATTGGACCCAAGGGCCCTAATGGCTGCCTGACTATCAACGTAAATAACAAATGTGTCACAACATTCATTAATTTTGGGTGGACGATCTAGAAACTTCAATAAAATCGTAACATGGTGAAGCTTGGTTTTATAAATACGACTCGAAAATCAAACAACAGTCTATGGTATAGAGCCCAGAAGGAACGGATGCGCATATTAAAGTAATACAAAATGGATCAGCAACAAAAGTGATGATACCTAATTAAATCGCTAGAGCGAAAATTGTAGCTGGCATTTCCCCTGAATACTTGACAGACAGTAACAACGAAATGGTATACTGAAAACTGTTTACCCAGATATTTCAAAAATCTATTAGAAAACCCAAAAAAAAGAGGAATTGCTTTACTACTTCTTACTTCACTGCTGAAATAATATGGAGCTTAATTACGGTCTTTTTCGGCGTTGTTCTTTTGCCCTTTAGTTTTAGCGTCGTCTCTCAAGTCTTTCGCGCTTCTTTTTTTTTCAACAAGACACCACGTTTCCTCGCTCATCCATTCGAGGGTTGGAACCCCAAGTGTTTGTTCATTGGAGCTTAAGAAAGCAGCCTTAGAGCGGCACTCCATGATGCCCATGCTTCCATCTTAATCGATCGGGGTGTTTTAAGTTCTTCTTCGAAAGACCTATGGATCTCGTCGTTCTTTAGCTCATCGAACTTTTTTTTGCCACAGATTATTCACTGGGCTTTTAATAGCGGCGTCGAGAAGATGGAGATCGGAGCCGATGTCAACGGGCCTCTTTACTCCCTCTCCATTTGCTGCTAATGCAGAAGTGGTCGGTTTGAGTTTCAGAGATGTCGTCTGGAGACACCCAAGTAGCTTTATGGCATGTTTTGTGTATGAATAGTGTACCTCCAACGACAAGACTGACTGTATTGCAGGCGTCAATGAGAATCTCTCCATTGTCGTTTCTCGCACCCAGACCATGTTTTCTAATCATGTACTCAAGGTTAAGGTTTTCTGAGTCTACTTTGGCATTCAAATCACCCATAACCATTATGATGTCGTTTTTGTGAACGCTGCATATCGCTGCAGCGAGCTGATTGTGGAATTTATCTTTGGTTACTCTATCTGCCAATGCAGAATTGTACCTATAGATATAATATTAAATTCAAAGGTTCAGATAGCTTAATGGCAAAGCTTGGTATCGGTAGTTTTTTGTGAAAATGAATTATGTAGTCCAGGGTATTGTTCTTTGTAAGATCTACAAGCTGGTAAAACCGGATTTGTTCTAGGAATAAGTAGTTTCTTAAAAAATTCCTTAAAAAACCGGAAATTATGATTTTTTCAATGTTTAAATTTGCTCACCTGCTGTAAATCTTTCGCATTGGGAGTAGCGTCTTCAGTGAGACATAGTTGGCAACGCTACTCCCAATGCGAAAAATTTACAGAGAGGCAATTATTTTTCGCATCGAATCTAGCTTTCGAAACGCATTTCCTATCGCATCGCATTACAGAGTAAGGCCCCTGAAAAATTATTAAAAGTGTTTTCAAAGCTTTTTCTTTTTACGGTATATAGTCCTTCTTTAACTATGCTATATTCTTCGAAATTTAAATATGTAGGTATGTAAAGTTGCAGAAATTTTTTAAATTCAATTTCCTTTTTTTCTCTCAACAGGGAGACGCTAACGATTCTGTGACTGAATCTGATGGTGATTATATAAATGTAGAAAGAATACAATTTTCCGAACGGGACATGGAGACGAGTAAGTAATCAAAATACATATAAATGTGATATTTGTGCATTAAATATAACTACGATATTTACCTACAAACAATATTTTGGTTTTTGTAGGCTTGAGTTCCTGCGTTGATGCCAACTCTCCTACGGACACAGCTTGCTCATCAGATTCCGCTGCAATGATGTGTCAATCTCATCTTCTTTATGATCAGCATAGTTCTGAAGAAGAATTAGAGGTTATTAATGGACCATCATCGATAGCAGCTGCTGAAGCAGCACAAGCTAGCAATGTTCTAGTGGTACGCGGTACAGCATCTTCACTTATTTCGGAACGTGGTTCTTCTTCACTTGAAACTGATTTTGGTGAAGCTTCAACTTCAAAACGTTCCAGTTCCAGTTTTGTCGAAAATCGAAAACGATCTCTGGCACATAGTTCTGATGACGAGGTTAGAATAAATGAATATAGTTTTGTAAAGTACATAGTGACTAAGAGAGATTTTATTTTCTAAAAATTTTAGTTAAGAAATTTATTGGAACCAATATTGACGCCAGTAAATTTCCGTACATCGCCACCATTGGAGGCACTTAAGCCAAACCGTAGCCACATGTTTCGCTCAACAACTCCACTTATATTGACGGAAACCAGATGCGGCATTGAAAATATTCGTATATGTGATAATAGTGTTAATGATGAAAACGGCGACAGCAATGGCGGCGGAAATTTAGTAGTAGAAATCGGCGGCAGCAGCATCTTTAGTGACAAAGATGGAGCTAGTGCTGCCAGCACACTTAAGGCATGCGCTGCATCATCGCTTAAGACAAGCAACAGCAGCCATCATATCTATCAGCCCCAGCCGAAATATCATTTTCACTACAACAGCTCCCGCAGTAGCCCCGCCTCGACTACCGGCCTGGATGTAGACGTACGTTCTGTCAGTCCACCGGCGAAGTTATTTCATTGTGCAATATCGCCAAGAAGACGACCTATGCGTACACATCACGCACATGCGCCACAAAGGCTACAACGCCCCCATAGACCTTGCCTAGATTTCGACAAAATGCAGCAAGTTAGTCTCTAATGTAGAGCCTAAAACAGAAAAGTTAAAAAAACAAAAATTATAAAAACAAAAAAAAAAAGACTTCTCACTACTTGCAAGCAAAAATTACTTATTGACTCTGTGTAATGACGTTCGCTAAAACATCCAGCTAAACATCATATCACATTATATAACGCGGCGCTAATTTGTTTCTCTATATACATACATACGGTATTCAGAAAACATAAGCAGCTTCACTTTTCGGATTCATTCCAATATCACAAAAGTTTGGAAAGATTTCTGAGAATTTGCACAGTACTGTAGCAGTGCTCAATATTTCGTAACAGCTGGTGGAGATGATTTCCAACAAATCTTTGAAAATTTGCAAAACGAATGCAAACTCCATTTGTGAAACAGACTGAGGGAAGGACAAAGTGAATACATCCTATCCAACGAAATTGGCTTGTACTGTACGTCAGAAACAACAGGCTGTAGGTGTGCGTTAAGACTGCTTATAATTATTCCATCAAATTCACCATCAAATCAAAAATTACTAACCGATATTTAAAATTTATACATTCTTTCAATAAGTGCACATACATATGGTATTCGGGGAAGAGGTGACTTCTTTGGCTGCCGTAAATAACGCCAAAGCGAGAAAAATCTCTATAACAAATTCTGGAGTCATTTTCATTTTGATTAAGAAATGAAGCCAGAAACTTTTCTGGCTTTTTTCAGCGCCGTTTTTCCTACGTTTCAAAAGGCCCGAGATTGGATTCAGATCTGGGGACTGAGCAGCCCAATCCAACAAGTCAATGTTGTTATCGGTAAACCAACGCATCAGTCGCTGAGTTATAACAAGGAGCATTGCTTGTTCAAATATGACTCCGTTTAAGTTACTGTCACCAAAACAACGTGTTAGCGAAGGCATAAGTGATGTTTCAAGCACTTCTATGTACTTTTCACTGTTCATACGACCTTCACAAACATACATTTCGCCAACACCATCAGCAGTCATGCGTCCCCAAATCATTATACTGCCTTCGCCGTGTTTAACATTTCGTTCTACGAAATCTGGGTCATATTCTTCGCCCATGCGGCGCCTCACGAAGGGGACATCTGATGTTCGAAATACCTACAAAAGGGAGAAAAATAGCTTTTTAGAAAATTCTTTATAACTTTATTACAAAAAAGTTAAAATATACTTGCCTCAAAGTTGGATTCGTCAGACCAAACAACATTGGGCGAATCTTCCTTTGTAAAGTTTTGGTGCTGTAGAGCCCATTCTAGCTCTTGAAAGCCTTGTCTCTTTCTAGCCTTAAATACTTTTAGGCCCACTTCTCCTAGTCTTCTCCTCACTGTTCGAGCACTTATCGACTTCGGATAAGGAAGCTATAAGCAACGACGTATATTTTTTATCAAGATACACAGTTCGTTACTGTGGTCTGTGGAATTTGGTAAAATTGCTGAAATGTTGCTGAAAGCGGGCAAACGATATGTCGAAATGCGTTTGTTTAATATAAAATTTTCAGGAAATCGAACGCAGCGTTGGCATAGCAACATTTTATTCCGCTTTCAGCAGCTTTATTTGTGTCTAACCAAATTCACAGACCAGCGAGTAAGTCAAACGAATAGAATTTGAATATCTTATTCATATACGTCGTTGCTATAAGCTCAGAAGAAATTTTCTTCCTACCTCTCACTGACTCGCGTACTTATTTTCTCTTCTGACGCTCCGTAGTTGGACGTTTTCTGCCTGTTTATGTCAGATTGCACAGCGAAACGCGAACATTTTACAAATTTTGCGATATTTTTTTGCGATATTTCCTAGCTTGTGTAAAAGTTGGATTTTTTCTCGGTTCTCCAAACTAACTTCTCTTTTTTTTGGCATTGTAAAATAAATAAGATGCCAAGTTTTGTTCAGTTAGTAAACAAGAAATTTGCATTTTTATGGGGTGCCTCATACTTTTGGCCAAGGCTTTCTTTCCTCCGTAAGTAGAATTACTCAAATTTTGTATGTTAAGAAAAATAACAAACATTTTTATTATATGTATATAGTTAAAACTGTGAAACTGAACATTTTCAAATTAAATCTAACTTCAAAAATGTAAAAGATTTTTAAACAAATTAAAAACAAACACCCAAAATATAAAAGTGCACTTTTTGAAAGAAAAACAATGACAATTTAATTGAAAATAGCCTAATCAAAAATAATAATTATTTCGATTATTTTAACAAAAACAAAAAAAAAACAAAACTCAAATTAAATAATATATTACAATAGACCCGACAACAAGACAATTGATTAAAGTACAGCACAATTATGCGCAGCAGTAAAGAGGAAAGTAATCTTTCTGGCAGTCATGAAACAACCCGTAAACAGCGTTTAGCTAAAACTTTGTTTGTAAGTTTACCTCACGAGATAATTAGGTCTGTGTTGCGCCCAAAAAAGTTTGGGAAATTTTAAAACTAGGCATACAATTGTAAATAATCAGCAATTATTTAAAAAAAATAAAAACAAAACAGTGAACTTCAAAATCCAAACTGCTGAATTATGTCGAATCAAAATCAATATACATACATACAATACATACATACAAAACAAAAATATATAACACATACAAAATATCAGAAAATTCTGTTTTTTAAAAGATGATAGAATTAATTGCATAAAGAAATGACACAAAAAAATAAATGATTATCAACAACAACAACAAAAATAAAATGGAACCAGATGATTGAATCATATTTTTTCACAATTTTTACTTATCACAATAAAACAAAAAAATCACACACATAGAAATCAATGTAAACAACAATATGAAGTAAACTATTAAAAAAAAAAAAAAAAAAAATGTGTATATATAAATATATATATAATATATAATTATGTAAAATACCATTGAATGAAAAATAAGCAAGAGAGGAAACAAACCAATTAAGAAAGGAACTCATATTTTAGTTATGTATTTAAAATAAAAATTAATAATAATAAAAATGAAAAATGTTTGTCTTACAACTAAATATTAATAGCTTAGCAACCAATATTAATAGTAATCACAAGAAAAAAAGAGCCCATCATTTTTACACAAAACAAACAAACCCGATAAACAAATCATACTGATATATCGCAACTGTATGCATCTAATTTTAATAGATATGAACAAAACAAACAAAAACTAAACACAAAAATAATAATTAAAAGCAAAAATTTAAAAATATATTTAACAAAAATGAAGAACTATATCCGTACATTGTGAAGTCATCAATTAAATTTATAACACTAGACCTGTTTCGAGTTTTGAAATATGTAACGATTTGTTGCTACACTTTGTGAAAATGTGGAATTTTCTTATTTTTGGATATATGTATGTAAGCCAGCAACTAGGACAGCATTAGTTATTTAAAGAAAAGATCTCATTAGAGTTTTAATATAATTTTCGCTCGTGTACAAAATTTAAATTTTTCCAAAAAATTCTAAAAATTTTGCTTTCGGTTCAAGCCATGCATGAACAGTTGGGTTTTTTGTTTTTATGAACAGGTCTATTATACAAATAACCCGAAAATAATCAGAATCAGCTTTAATATTCAGTTGCATTAATAAAAAAGAAAAAAGATGAAAACCAAAAGAAATAAAATAAAACGGCAAGGCATATGACAAATGAAAAAAATAAAAAAAAAAAACAAAACAGACACAAAGCCAAGCCACTCTTGTACGTTTATATTTTAATTTTATTGAAAAGTTATCGAAGCAAAAACAAAAATCTCTTATTATGAAATATCAAAAACGAAATTGCAGTAATTTACATACTTACCCCGTAGAAATTTTACTCTTAAGCAAAAAAAAAAAAAAAAAATAAATGTTCAACTTTCAGTTTGATATGAGATAAATCATCAAATATCCAAAATACTTCATAAATCTAAAGAAAATCCCCATCAAGTCAACCAAAAACAGAACAAAAACAAAGTAATAAAAAAAGAAAATTAAAATCACAATAAAGCAAAAACATAAAAACAAAAAAAAAAAAAAAACAAATCAATCACATTATATAAAAAACAAAATCATTACTCTTATTTAGGTATTGAATATCATTGACTGAAAAATGTTTAGATTTAAGCAAATGGCAAAATTGGTAAAAAATAAAACAAAAACGAAAAATAAAGTGACGAAAAGATGAATATTTAATTAAAATTATATACTTAAAAAAAGAACAGGTAAATATTTAGAAAAAAAAAAAAAAAACTGTATAAATAAAGGATGCTCTGCATAATACACGAATGATTTTATTTCTATCAGTATATTTTCATAATGCTAGTGGAACCTAATTATGTAGACTAGTATCATGGCCAAATTTTTACCATTCACCTAAGGATAGATACATTTTTTCCGTGCCGTTTTTTAAATAAGAAAGCGAGAACATTGACAGAATTCAATGCTCGCAGTTATCTTTTTTGGATGCAGCAGGCTTAGTGTATCTTCAAATTGATTAACATTTACTATTTCCTTCTTGGTAGTAAGGCACTGTAGACTATAAAAAAAAAAATATCATTCTCGGAGTTCAGTTAATCTCCTTTCCGAATTTCATGACACCGCTTATGTATAAACTTTTCTTTAGTTTTCTTCCTCAGGTTTGAATATAGCACTACACTGAATTTCATAAGAACCGGTTCCACAGTTCAGCGCGATAAAAATCCAAAAGTATCGAAAAACATCTAAAATGTAGGTAAAAGGCAAAGAGAATCTAGAAACATCCAAAATATTGGGAAACATCCAAAAATATCGAAAAACATCCATAGCATCGGAAAAAATCCAAAAGTATTGAAAAACATCCGAAGTACCGGTAAAAGTCCAACAGTATCGAAAAACATCCAAAATATCGATAAAAGTCCAAAAGTATCGAAAAACATCAAAAATACTGGTAAAATTCCAAAACTATTGGAAAACATCCAAAATATTGGTTTAAGTCCAAAAGTATCGCAAAACATCTAAAATATCGGTGTATAACGTTGACAGGGAGCACCAAAACAGGTTTCGTGCAAGCGATAAAAAACTACAACAAAATTTTCTCACTCCATTGTCTTACTCACTTTCTTAACAACACAGCATAACACTGTGGGTTCTGTTGCTGTATTTATATGGGAAACTTTGATCCTATTTTTAAATGCCTTGATGGCAACTTATGAGTACTAGAGTTCGCCTTGTGTCCGAAATTCGACCATTTGCCTGTAAAGCAAAAATTTTTTACCCCTCCTTGGTCGATAAAACATCCTGTTCATTTTAACCCCATATCAAAATTCATAAAAATCAATCCTTAGTGCTTACCCTATCTCTATACCGAATATCATAAAAATATATGCAGTGGTTTAGCCGTAACAGCGTTTTTTTCTATTTAGGGGAGTGGCACCGCCCAATAAAAATCATAATGGTCATATTATCGTTTCCTAGTGCCTACCCATACCACATTTCGTAAAAATCGCTCCAGTGGCTTAGTCGTGAGAACGTTTTTTCCATTAAGGAGCGAGGCACCGCCCACTGAAAATCATAATGGTTACTTTATCGTTCGTTAGTGCTAACCTTAACTCCGATGCAGTGGTTTAGCCATGAGAGCGTTTATTTAAGAGCGCGGCGACACCCACTTTTTTAAAAAAAACATAGTCCTATGCACTGCTCCTCCTCACAACCTTTCCAATATATAGAAACAGGGACTGAATCGATTTCGTTTGCCTATTTATATATAGATATGTTTTGTGCATTCTACACCACAGTACCTTTCATATAAAAAATTAAATCGGAATTTTGTTAAATAGTTCACCGGTAAAAGAGGGGCAAAAAAAACCCTTCACGTATTTATATATAGATTTGTTTTTATCCATTTACAAAATGATTTGACAATATTTCTTAAATTTGTGCACTACTTTGTTCCTTACATTTAAAGTACTTTAAAATAAATCAAAATTACTCTCACTTAAATAGACGACATAAGTTTTATTAACTGTCACTTTTCGCATTTTTTCGTTGATGAGTTTTTGAATGGCGCCGCAAATCTCCGGATACTCTAAATTTTTTAGAGCAAATAACACACGTGTAGGGTTTTTCACCTAAGAAAAAAACATTAAAAAAAAAAATAAACATAAAAAAATTATTGTCACACAATTTTAGTAATAGGGTGATTCTACTCACGAAGGAAAATACCTGCACATTTTTTGGTAGAATTTTTTTATTTTTTTGCATCTGAGTTCAGCCAAGTAGTCTAATAGGGTAGCTAATCTGCATCAACAGTCTTAATCCATATTCACTTGTGCATAATGCCCATCTCAATGCGCATTAGATAGTATCGATCCCCAATTTAAAAAAAAAAAGAAAAAAGTTCGCTCCACACCCTCCATTTTTCGACCTCTAAATAAGTAGCTGCTTGATCATCAAGTGTAGTATATCGTTGTAAATGCATCAATGTGCGCTATATTTCATTTATAGAAGTCATTTATCTCAAATAATTTCGAAAAAGACACGTGGCTGAGAATTTTACACTTTAAAGTTAAATTTTTTATGGAATATCTTTGGAATATAGATCTCTATTTTTGTTCCTAAATCAATGCAATACATTTACAAAAAATATGCAAAATAAGGTAAACCGGAGAGTATTCCATCGTGAGCAGAATCAACTAATAATACTTTGAAGTAATTAAACTTTCTGGCTTACCCGTATGTATTTTCGTATGATTCTGCAAATAAATACTGGCTCGAAATGACTTTGGACAATATTCACACTTGTAATTACGTTCGTTAGTATGAATTCGTCGATGCAGTACAAGTGAATATTGACGTGCAAACGCTTTGCCACAAAATTCACATTGATAAGCTTTCTCTTTGTTATGTTTTGAAGCCATATGATATTTAACATCTCCCATTTGTCGAAAATATGTATTACAAATTTCACACCTATACGGTTTTTCATCGGTATGGGTTTTTAAGTGTGATTTAAGTGCACCTTGCGCATAAAATGATTTATCACATATTTGACATTTATGTGCGCGAATACCAGTATGAGTACGATCATGATATTTAAGCGCATTATTAGAATTAAAATCTCTTGAACATTTTCTACATGGGAAAACTTGACGTTTTAAGTTCAGTATACCGTCATCATCATCAATTTCACCACCTTCTTCATCGTCGTCATCATCATCATCGTCTTCTTCTGGTTCTGTCTTTACCTCTAGATCTATTGAAGTGCGATGCATTTGCTTATTGCTATCGGAAGACACATTGACTGGTTTAGTTGTTGCTAATTCTGTTAACGAAAAAATTTGGTCTGCCTCATTAACGCATGATGCCAATTTTTCATTAGTCAGTGAAGCACAGTTTTGGTTTTGTGTTTTAAAAAGCATTGCATTTTCTTCAACATTTGAACTTGTCTCAATTATTTTTGGTATCGGCAGATCATTATTATTAATAGTTGTAGCAAAATTTGAACTTTCTAGACTTTTCAGCGAAATACAATTAAAAGTGTTGAGCGAAAACCTTATAAAAGAAATTAACTAGTTAAAACTCAGGATGTAATTATTATAATGAAATTCTTAGTTACCATGGTGCTCGTATGCTCGGCGAAGTTACCATATCTAGCGCATCACATGTATCCTCAATTGAAACCTTGTCAACAACATTTCTTATACCTTCCAACATATCTTCGGTATCGCTAAATTCTATTTCATCGGAGCTAACATGTTTTGGCGGGGGCTCTACTTCACTTTGTGTCACATATTGAATGCATTTATCAATACTATTCGAATTTAAGATTTTCATATCATCATCTCGATTCGGTTGATTCAACTGCTGTTGCACAGTAACATCCGCTGGCTGGAAGTCTTCAAAATTGATATGAACATCTGGAAAAACTTGATCCACACTGACATGATCCACCTAATGAGAAAGTAAGTGATTTATGAAGTTAGTTTACTGACTGTTTTTGCTTTTACACCGAATTCAAAATTGACTAGTTTTTTTCTCATTTTAATTAGGATATGTCTTCAACTATTTGTCGTACGAAAACAATTAATATGCTTTTTTATCGGAAATTTTAAACCCACAAAATTGTCAACTAAAATTTTTCTCTAGAAGTAACCGTTAACAAGATATTTGGAAAAAAGTGATTTTAAACGCCATTTTTTCAATATGGTGGCGCGAACAGCAAATATACTAGGTGGCAAATTTAAAATGCGGAAAGAGCACATCGAAATCTGTATAATAACTCATTTTCAAAAATCCTGGAAGACTTACTAGGTAACCCCATTTTACTGCTCCAAATGACAGTTTTATTTTGTAATAAGTCTTATATACTTTTTACCAAAATACTAACCATTCCTTTATCACGCAATCTATTGCTATCATTATGATTTATTTGCTGTAAGTCATTTAACGTATCCTTCATAACAGGCAACATTGGATCAGGTGGTGCTGGTTCATAATGCAGTTTGAGATGAGCAAAAAAATCAAGCTGCGATGATGTGTTATGACCACAGATTTCGCAGCTAAACTGTAATACATTTTGCTCAACCTACAATGAAGGAAATGTTAATAAATGCTTAACAAAAATTAACAACTTTTAATTTCACATTACCAGTCTATTTTCTAAATCTTTAGCTTCACTATCTTCAGCAGGTAAACTGTATCCAAAATTATTTTGATTAACTTTTAGCTTTTTCGAAATACGTTTTTTGTGTGGTAAAATTTTTTTTGCATTTAAATGAGAGCAAATTAAATCCTGATCTGATATTAAGCTGCCAGGAGGTAACTCCATAGTTACATCACTTATTATTCCGCAATGGTCCATAGTTTCTTTATTTGGCCGCGTTAAATCGTAAATTGCATTTGCTAGTGAAGTGTTCGCTAAATGATCGTATTGATTGGACACCACAGTTTCATCGTTGGAACTACAAAACGCTTTATTGTTTACACTATCGGCACTGCCTTTAAAGTTTTCATTAAGTGTCATAAAATTCGCATGCACCTTATCAAAAGAAATGGAATTAACACTCTGAAAAAGAGAAGAAAATTCTTATTATACGATAGAACTATTCGAATTCTTTAGGGAAAAAAAGAAAATATTATTTGATCTTTTCAAGTACACTAAACTAGGTAACAGTGTAAATGCTGTAGTGCATTACACACTCGTATTCGCGTATTTCTTCTGGTTAACCAAGTCAAATGCCGACTTTTCTCATATAAAAGTTTTGTTTTTTTTTTTTTTTTTTTCCTTTAACTGTTCACACTTACACTCTCCACGATTCCAACGTCATCAGTAGAAGCACACGTTATTGATCCATGTTTATTTACAAAGTGCATCATGGCATTTTGAAATTGCAGTTCCGTAATCATTGGTTCCTTTTCCATAGACATACGATCATTCGTTTGCTTTGGAAACACTACTTGTTGATCCATAAGATCCATAATGAAATTATTGGATTCACGTATGTACTCTGGTGCCAGCAAGGTCTATAATCAACAATTTCATTAAAAAAAAATACATATTTGTTGCCATCCCAAACAAGTATACAGCTTACATGATCTATGAACTCCTGATCTTTAGATGAAACCGTTCCCACTATTTGATCTATATTGCTACCGTGGCTCTTAAGCAAACTACGATCCGGCTAAAAAATATAAAATATCATTAATCAATTGAAATTGGCCAATGTAAATAAAATAAAAACCATTTTATGATTTTGGGCCGTCTCAGCACTTAGTGCAAATTCATTCAGTTCCATTTGTTTCGATGTTTTCTATATCCAAAATAGTTTTCATGAGTTCACATAACTTTTGTTTTAGTTTTTATTTTTCTAAAATATAAACTTTTTAAAACACAAATTAAAATAATTAAAACTGGGGAAATACTAAACAACAAACAGCCAACATCAGCTGAGCTAAACTGTCAAAATCAGTGTTGCATTGTGTGCTTGTGTGATGCCACCCTTCATATTCCGCTTAAGTCAAAAACAACAATAGATACAACTTCGTATGAAAATTAAGTCGTACGAACAAAACACGTTCCAACAAATTACTGACAAAAATCCAAATTTTTTGGTCGCATCAGAACAACCGTAGGAATAATACACAAAAAGATGAATATTAGCTGTGTCTTAGACAACAGTTTTCAGTGTTTAATTTAGCACTTTCTGAAAAACGAATATGACAGCAACCACTAAAGTATTTAATTTAACGGGAAATAGGTTATTCTAACCTAATTCGGGCATGAGGAATTCAGTGGTGTTAATCGTTTTGCTGGATTGGTTCATCACCCCATACAAAAAGTTCAAATCAAAATTTTGTCCAGAAATAGGTGTTTTTCATAAAAAATCTCTTAATAACTTCAGATAAATCAGTGTATACACATCGAAAGTATATTTTTCTGTTCAGGATGTATCAATTGGCATTCGGGTTACTAATTGTTGAATCAAATATATTTTCGATGTGAAATCATCAAAAGAGATTTTTTTTTTTGAAAAATGCCTCTTTCTAGACGAAATCTTGAATTGAACTTTTTGTTTTTGGTGATGAACCAATCCAGAAAACGGTTAGGACCATTGAATTCCCTGTACCTAAATTAGGTAAGAATGACCTTTCTCCCGCCAGACCAAAAAAAAAAAGGTCCCAAAAACTAGTACAGTGTTATTAAGCACAAAGTAGACTGTTGATGTTGCCATACTACACTTAATATTAGCTACTACATCTTTACCAATTGTCTTGGCAAGCGTAGGGAAGTGGTGCGAAAACGAAAAGAAGAATAAAGTAAAACAAAATAAGAAGAAGGAGATAGCACACAAACTCGATTTAGACGAACAGAGTTAACTCAGTCTGAACACGCAGCCGTCTGAAACACAGCTATTGAAAAATTAAATACAGGGTGGCTGATGAAAGCTGCCACCAAAAAAAAACGTTATAACTTTTTTCTTAACCAATAAATCTTTTCCATTTTTTTTATTTTTTTTTATTTTACAGATTAATCTTTAGATTTAACGAAAATCGAGGATTGGGACACTGTGACAAGGATTTGGATTGTCCGCCGTTATCACGCATTGGAGTCCGTAGTTTCAGTACAAAGAGAATATAGGCGCATGTTTGGGGGCACTCCTCCGAGCAGATGGACTATAATGAGGCTCGTAAACAATTTTGCCGAGCACGGGTCAATTGAAAGAAGGCGTTATTATCGAAACGCTTCAGTTCGGACGCAGGAAACTATCGCTGCTGTAGCTGCTGCCATACAAGCCAATCCCAGAATTTCGACAAGGAGCTTATCTGCCCAAATGAGTATCAGCAGACAGTACTGCAGGCAATTATGCACAAAGATTTGAACTTGTTTCCAGACAAAATTTTAATGACAAATAAACTGAATGCAGCAGACTTGCCGATTAGCTTGGAATTTTGCCAGACGATCCTTCAAATGGCGGAAGAGGACCAAAAACATCTTAAACTGTATTTTTATGTCTGACGAGGCTCATTTTGTCCTAAATGGCAATGTAAACAAACAAAATTGTCGAATATGGAGTGATTATAATCCCCACATACTCCATGAAACGGAATTGCATCCACTACGTGTCACAGTGTGGTGTGCAGTTTCATCAAAATGCATTGTCGGGCCATACTTCTTTGAAGAGAACGGTGCTACTGTTACGGTCACTGCAGACCGTTAGGGGAACTGATGCTATTGTGGTATAGTTTTTCAATGTGGTATGGTCGCATATCTCCGAATTGGGAAAGAACCTGCGAACGTCACTGCTTTCATCCTATCAGAAAACATGAAAAACCAGGGATGTGTTGCTGTCATGCACCAAACAAAATTTTTCCGGTGTCAGTTGAACGAAACTTAAGTCGCGTGTGGTTGATTTTTTTTCCCGGATTTTTTGCAAAAAAATGTTATTAAGAAAAAGTTGCTTTTTGGTGAAGTTTTATTTGCATTCAATAAAGGAAAGTGCTAAGTATTGCGAAATAAGTGTTTAACTATGTAAATTCACAAAGTTTCCCATTTTATTTTTAGAATTTTGTAATTTCTAAAAATTGGCCAGTGTGGTATAGTCGGGATTCGCTAATGTGGTATATGAATATTTCTTGTTATTCTTAACATTATTTGATTGCTGTTTATTTTTTTATAAAAACTATGAGTTTGAGAACCTATGTAAATGTTATTATAAACTTATTTCATACCTTTCAAACTTTATATTTGGTTGTATGGTTAAGTATACCACATTACCCTACTAAGGTGAACCACATTACCAGCCCACTTT
Source organism: Calliopum simillimum (assembly GCA_951812925.1). Taxonomy (NCBI): domain Eukaryota; kingdom Metazoa; phylum Arthropoda; class Insecta; order Diptera; family Lauxaniidae; genus Calliopum; species Calliopum simillimum. The sequence goes on from OX638369.1 coordinate 6,115,967, forward strand.
ACTAGTACTGATCAGAATATATACCACATACGAACATTTGTGTGATTAAAATGAGAAGGTAGTGCCGTGCTGTAGCTCCGCAAATAAATTGTTTTTAAATAGTAAAAGTGATTTGTATAATATTAAAGTATGTCCAAATAGATAACTGAACATCCAAAGATTGATGATATTTGCTGCAGAAAAACCGAAGTGACATTTTAATATATTAAAACGAAATAAAATATTGCACATAATTTCTGTTTTCATTAAATATTCCTTTGCAACTTAAAACTAAACCATGTCAGGCTCGAACAACAAACTTGTATGTACCCGCTCGTCTAGTTCCCGCTCACCGCCTGTGTTAACACTTGACGAATTATGGTTGAAATTTGATGCACGAATTGATGCACTTGAAAAAAAGATTGGCGATTCTGTGAAATTGCAAATCAAAAAAGAAATTGAGAAAGTGCGTGACAGTTTTAATAAAAAGTTGGCTGAATTGAAGACTGAGTTAGTTGGCATGTTGACAAAAGTGGAAACTGATATTGATGAAAAACTTGGAGCTGAGTTAGTAAACAACAATAATAGTAAAATTAACTCGAAGATAATTGATCTTGAGCGGAAAAACATTTCAGGAGACCTTATCCTAAATGGAATTCCATTCAGGAGGAATGAAAATTTAATTGATATATTTGATAAATTTTGCTCTATATTGAACTTCAGCCCACCTTCTTCAGTGCATATTTTTCGAGCGCCGTCCAGAGAAAATAAACCAAATGATATTGTAGTAGTTAAATTTCCGTTTTCTCAGTGTAAAAACAACCTTTTACAAAAAATTGCTTTGCACTATAAAGCAACTACTCGATGTGTCACTCTTTTTGACCTTGGAATGGAGAGCAACAAATTTGTTCGAGCATATGAGAGTTTAACGAAATATGATCATGCAATTTTTCGTAAAGCTAATTTATACCGGCGCCAAAACAAATTGCAGTCTGTCTTCTCCAGAAATGGAAGAGTGTTTGTAAAGCTATCAAATTCATCGAAGCCGAGCTGTGTAGATGATATTCCTGCTCTTGAGAGAATTATCTCAGTTAGAAGTGGTGCTGCAAACGTTGCTGAGAAAGTTGCTCATGATGCTGAGAGTGCTGCTGCGAATTTAGATGTAAACAAAAGTGTTGTTATGTTTAAATAAATAGACCAATGGATAAAGTTAGTAATCAATCAAGTTTATTAAAAAGTACTTCAGTGATGCGTGCACATCTGTTACCGAGCGTGTCTATAATACTACTGAGCCTGTATAGCCCTCTCTTTTACTTATATATATATTACTTAAGAGTGCTCAATAAATGGCACATATACATGTACACTACAACATCTTCCTTCTTTACAGAAGATTTCAAAAACAAATAAGATTGCTTACATACTTATTTATGTATGATTTTCTTATAATTATTGATTACAAACATAGTCATTAAAATGAGTCGGAGGCTTGACAATTCTGCCTGACCGGGTACAAACTGTATTTGAATTAGAAGATGGGCTGAATACCTTAACAACATTTGGAACTACCGAAACATCATTTCTAGTGTTATGTGCATCATTACAATTGTTAGTGTTTTTAGAACTGATGTCTGTAGGCAATGTATCTGTATCTTCATTTTTTATATCATTCAAGGGACCTTGAATGAATTTTCTATTTCTTTCAATTTTACGTTTATTCTCAAGCTCAACTTCATAAGAACGTGGTCTACTACAAATTTTTGTAACTTTTGCTGGTACCAAAGGTTTTCCTATTTCTTTTCTAACAAAGACTCTATCATTAATATTTAATGGCTTTAATTGGTGTGCATACCTATCATAATGTTCCTTTTGTTTGATTTGTTTATTCACTAGCCAACCTTTAATTTCAGAATTATTTGGTAATTTATTATTTTGAATGTTTACTGGTAATAGACCACGAACTTTTCTACCAAACATCATTTCGTTAGGTGATTTCATAAAATTGTCAATTGGAGTATTTCTATATTCCAAAATTGCAAGATATGGATCCTTATCCGGTTCTTCTTCCAACTTTTTAAACATTTTTTTTATAGACCCTATGTGTCTTTCAACCATACCATTTGATTGTGAATGTTTTGGGCTAGAAGTTTTCCAGACAAAGTTCCATCTCTTAGCAAAGTTTAAAATGTTTACACAATTTAATTGTGAACCTGGGTCAGAATATATTAATAGAGGAATTCCAAAACGTGAAAACTGACTTTTTAATGCCGAAATTACACTTTCTGTAGTTATATCGTTCAAAATAGCAATTTCAAAATATTTTGTAAAATAATCAATTGTTAACAAATAGTTTTTTCCTTTAAAGAAAAATATATCTATGCCAAGAGTTTCCCACGGCTTCTCTGGAATTTCTCTATTCAATAAAGGTTCTTTTGTATTCTCATTTCTGTATTTCATGCAAATTTCACAGTTACTAATCAAGTCTGTGATCTCTTTGTTCATATTCGGCCAAAATACAATTTCTCTGGCTCTAATCTTACATTTTTCTATTCCCAAGTGCGTATAATGAATTAGTTTTAAAATTTCTGGTCTCAAATTTTTAGGTACTAACAATTTATTGCCTTTAAAAACTAAGTTGTCAATTATACATAATTCATTCGCATATAAAAAATACTTTTTTATGAGATCTGGGATCTTGCTTTTATTATTTGGCCAACCTTCATTAATAAATTTTTTCAGTAGTTGTAATTCTAAATCATTTTCAGTTTCTTTTACAAACAATTCTTTTTTCTCTAAAGATATCGGAAATGAATTTCTGTTAATTAAACAAACTTGCTCTTCAATTTCTTTTTCCAAATTTACATCAAATGTTTTATAAGTATAATGCGCTCGAGAAAGTGCATCAGCCAAAAGCAACTCTTTACCCGGTTTATAGTTCACTTCTAAATCATACCTTTGAAGTCGTAAACGGATGCTCTGAAGCCTTGCGGGACATTCATTAATTGATTTTTTAAAAATGCTCTCAAGGGGTTTGTGATCAGTTTCAACTCTAATTTTCTTTCCGTATATATATTGATCAAATTTTACACATGCAAATGCTATTGCTAATGCCTCTTTTTCGATTTGGGCATAGCGAGTTTCAGTTTCGGTAAGAGCCTTATTTCCATATGCAACAGGCAGATTGTTTTGCAGTAGTACTGCACCTAACCCAAATTTGGACGCGTCTACGCTTAATACAACAGGCTTACTTGCATCAAAGTATTGTAGTATGGGTGATTTTATTAATATTTCTTTCAATTTTTGAAAACATTGCTCCTCATCCGCACCCCATTTCCAAATGGCATCTTTCTTTGTAAGGTTCCTGAGGATAGCATTTTCAATCGCAAGCTTTGGGAAAAATCGCGAAATATAAACTAGCATTCCAAGAAACGTGTCTAATTCTTTTTTATTTTCTGGTGCTTTCATTCCTATTATAGAGCGAATTCTTTCATCTGTCAATCTAATGCCATTATCTGAAAAAACGTGGCCTAAATAATTTACGGAGTTTTTTCCTAAAGAACTTTTATCAAGATTAAACTTTACATTTCTCTCATCTGCTCGTTCAAGAACTGTTTTTAGTCTTATGTTGTGCTCCTCCCAATTAGGGGCATGTATTCTCACGTCATCAACGTACACATCTACTCCCGGAATCCCTGCAAAAATGGTTTTAAATAAATCATGAAAAATTTCTGTTGCCGAATTGATACCAAAAGGCATTCTCATAAACCTATATTTCCCAAATGGTGTGATTATCGTCAGTAAGTATGAGCTTCTTTCCGTTAATTTTACTTGGTGAAATGCTCTGTCACCGTCAAGTGTGCTAAAAAATTTTGCATCCGGCATTTTATTGGTTAAATCATCAAAATCTGGAATTTTGCAGTGATTTCTACATATATATTTGTTAAGTTCTGTTGGATCTATGCAAATTCTAATTTTCCCATTTTTCCTACGCCCAATTACAATTGGATGCGCCCAATCTGTTGGTTCATCAACTTTTTTTATTATTCCATCTTTTTCCATCTGTTCTAACTCTAACTTTACGTCACTTTGTATGTGAAGCGGTAAGCTTCGGCAATGTGCTATGAAGGGTTTTGCTTCAGAATTTAATTTTATATCGTATTCAAAATTTGTTATGCAACCAAGGCCACGAAATGTATTTTCATGTTCATTTAATATTTTTTTTATCTGGTCATTATGTATACTGTTTTTATTTGGTTCTAATGATAAAGAATCAACCCGTTTCACAATGTTTAATTCCTTAAGGGTCGGAAGTCCAATTATTGTGGATAAATCACCTTCATCACCGCGAGCTACTTCAAACAAAATATTTTTTTCATTTCTATTTGTAAATCTACATAGAAGCTTACAACTTCCTATCAAATTTAGCTTTGAACCCCCATAGGCTCTTAATTTCTCATTACTTTTATCTAAATTTCTTGAGTCAATGTTAAAATATTTTAACTTATTTTCCGAAATTATATTGCATGGTGAACCCGTATCAAGTTTTGCTTTGGCTTTACATTTATTGTTTATTATTATATAGTCATACCATTCAACTTCTTTTTCTATTCTTTCTTTCATAAGACTGCCAATGTACATATACTGTTCTCCCTCTAATTCGGTTGAGTTACTATCTGGAGCTAACGCCTGCACCAACCTCGATCTGCACTGCGCCGCAAAATGATTTTTCCCTTGACATTTCTTACACGTCTTACCATACGCCGGACACTGTCTATTTGCATGATTCCTTCCACAGCGATAGCAATCATAACTATTTGTTGTCTCTTTTCTGTTTGAGTTTGCACTTCTTATTTTGTTTACATCAGTATTTGTGATAGCATCGTCTTTTTTTTCGTTGTATTTGTTTCTCATTTGTTTTATAGCACTTACGCTATTATCCTTTTCCTCTATCGTTTTGATTTGCATGGCCGTCAACTCTTGCGTTTGACATATTTCAACGCAACTTTTTAACGTTAGTTTTTTTTCTTGTAGAAGTTTCAACCTTAATTCTCTGTCTGAAATTCCGCAAATGATTCTATCACGAATTAAGCTGTCTTTCAATTCAGCAAATTTACAATTCGAACTGAGTGTTTTAAGAGCAGTCAAATATGAATTGAAGTTTTCATCTTCATTTTGAGATCGCATGAAAAACATATGGCGATCTACTGTTTCATTATCTTCGGGTGTACAGTATGCATCAAAAGCTTGAATAACGTCATCATATTTTTTTTGTTGATCTGAATCAAGCCCAAATGTATTAAACTTTTCAAGAGCTTCATCACCCAATGTATTCAACAAAATGGCGACTTTTCTCTCTTCTTCCCATTTGTCTCGACCTGATGCGAGTAGATATATATTGAATTTTTGCTTCCAAGTCAGCCATTTTTCTTTTATATTTCCTTCAAACGTAAAACACTCTGGTGCCTTAGCTTGTCCACTATGATTGTCTGACATGTTTTCAATTATATTTTCCAAAGACTGATAGGCACTATTATTTTCACCAGTTTCACTCGTAGCCAGCGACTCTTCATCTGTCGCTTCATTGATTTCCGACAACTCGTCTTCTAAATTTTTTTTAGCTGCCGGCAAATCACTCATTAAACAATTTTTTTTTTTTTTTTTTTTAATTCCTTTTTCTTTGTTCTTTTTTTTTTTTTTATACACACAAACGCGTTCTTATATTTTTCTTTTTTGATTTTTTACCGGCTGCGCCATGTTATGTTTAAATAAATAGACCAATGGATAAAGTTAGTAATCAATCAAGTTTATTAAAAAGTACTTCAGTGATGCGTGCACATCTGTTACCGAGCGTGTCTATAATACTACTGAGCCTGTATAGCCCTCTCTTTTACTTATATATATATTACTTAAGAGTGCTCAATAAATGGCACATATACATGTACACTACAACAAGTGTAAATAGTGCTGCAAGCGGTACTGAGAATACTACTGCAAACGTTGCTGAAGATGTTGTTATAAATGTTGCTGAGAATGCTGCTGCGAATTTAGATGTTAACAAAAATGAAGTTGGTGCTGCAAACGCTGTTGAGAATGCTGCCGCGAACGTGGCTGAGAATGCAGCTGCAGCGAATTTGGATGTTTAGAGAAATGTTTGTTTTGCTACAAATATATTTATCTGCGAAGCCTCTTAACATAAAATTGTCATGATAAGATTTAAAATGAGTTTCAAAGTGATTTCTACTTATTCCGTAAAATTTGCAAATTTTTTTAAATTTATTTATTATTTGATTTTTTGGTACTTTTGTTTTTTAAGCATTTCCGATTTTGTGTTGTTGATTAGGCGTGTTAAGATTGCTAATGAATCCGGATAATATTAGATGCGTTCTTGACATACTGTGTCGTGTGTTTAATGGTTTTAGAGTATGTCACCTAAACGCTTGCAGTGTTAGGGCGAAACACACAATTTTATATCAATTATTTAGTGCATCTGAAATTGATGCTATTATGGTTTCTGAATCTTGGCTACATGACAAAATTTTTTCAAATTTAGTCAATATTGCGGGTTATAAATTGCTAAGAAATGATCGTGTCGATCGAATTGGTGGTGGGGTTTGCATTTATATCAAGGAATTTGTAAAAACAAAAATTATTTATTATTCTAAAGACCCAAGTGTTGAGTTTTTATGTGTTGAGGTTAGTAATAATGGTTCAAGTTTTTTGTTGGTTGCAGTTTATTGCCCTCCCAACAAATTTCGAAGCGAAAACATTGTTGAGCTCGAAGAAACTGTGATAAGATTAAGTAGTAAATATGATACAATACTTTTGGGTGGCGATTTCAATGTAAACATACTAAATAGAACAAGTAATTCTAGTTTATTTAAATATTTTTGTAATAAAACTTGCCTTAAAATAGTAAATTCAGAAATGCCAACTTGTTTCCAGTCAATTACGAATCCTTCACTGATTGATATGTTTTTAATAAGTGATAACAAACAAGTGCTTGGTTTTGATCAGATAACACCCACTTCAGATTTTACGCATGATTTCCTTTTTTGTGCTTTACCTTTTGCTAGAAACCTTGACAGGACTATTACTTTTAGATCCTTTAGAAATATACATTATCCAAGCTTGCATAGTAGTTGCGTGAGTCTGAACTGGAATGCGATTTATAATATACCTGAGGTTGATGATAAAGTGCTTTTGTTTAATAATTTTGTCAGGGAACTATACGAAGTATATGTACCGTCTGTTACAAAATGTTTTAGGACGAGGAATTGTCCATGGTTTACTGATACAATCAAATTGCTTATCTCTGAAAGAGAGCGTTTTTTCCGGAGGTTTAAAAGAAACCCATCCGAATTTAATAAAAGGCAATATGTCGCGTCAAGAAACAGTGTCAATGCTTTAATTCGTAGAACCAAGAGAAATTTTGTGTGTAGTAGATTAAATTCTAGTTTAGATTCCAAGAAGTTATGGAATAACCTCAAAGAGATGGGCATTGTTAAGAACAAGTCTAGTCTGAGCTGTCCATATAGTCCAAATGAAATTGCGTCAATTATCGCACCTCCACATTCCAATTCTACTATTTTGGCAGATAATAGGTTATTTGATGTAGACGCCGATAATGGTTTCGCGTTTGCATGCGTTGATGTAACCGAAGTCCTGGAATCCATAAATTCAATTAAATCTATGGCGGTAGGCTACGATAATATATGTCCAAAATTTTTAAAATTAATACTTCCATTAATAATCCCAGTTTTATTGCATATAATTAATTCCTGCATTTGTTTCAGTCAGTTTCCCCTTGTATGGAAATCAGCAAAAGTTATACCTTTGCCAAAAAAACCAAATCCAACTTGTCCGTCTGACTATAGGCCTATAAGTATACTTCCCTTTATGGCCAAGATACTCGAAAAAATTTTAGTTAAACAAATACAGCTTTATTTAGTTAGAGAGAATTTATTATCAAAATGGCAGTCTGGCTTTAGAGAAAAACACAGCTGCGAATCAACTGTGCTTAAAGTTACATCTGATATCCGTTTAGCACTTGACAGAGATAACATCTGTATACTGGCAATGCTTGATTTCTCAAAAGCGTTTGACTGCGTTAACCATGAGATACTTTTAAAAAAACTTAGAAATAATTTTAATTTCTCTAGGTCTTCTTTACGCATTTTACGTAACTATTTGTGTGATAGAGTGCTTACGATTGAAACTGAAGATGGGTCTTCACATCCCTTAAGAGCTAATTGTGGAGTTCCGCAAGGGTCTGTTTTAGGACCACTTTTATTTTCAATGTTTATAAATGACCTTCCAAATGAAATAGTGCATTCTCACGTACATTTGTATGCTGATGACGTGCTAATTTATTTTTCTCAACCGGTTGGACTTGTCGAGGATTCTGTCGCCAGAATGAATGAAGATTTGAAGAAAATTTTTGAGTGGTCAGTCATTAACAGCCTTCAGCTTAACCCAACGAAATGTGCAGGTATAGTTTGCTCTAGGCAAGAAAGAAACCTAGATGATTTGCCAAATCTAGTTCTTAATGGAATTTCTATTTCGTATGCTGACTGCATTAAGTATTTGGGCTACAAAATTAATAGTTCGTTAAGCTGTTGTAATGCAACATCAGAAACAATTAGACGCATATATTCGGGGCTAAGAAGTCTTAGATCCTCTGCACAAACTTTGCCTCTTAAAATGAAAATGAATCTGGTCAAAAGCTTATTGCTTCCCTTTTTTACATTTAATTGTTCTGTTTATTCGTGTCCGGATTCACTATGCAAACAGAAACTTAACGTTGCATTTAATGATTGTTTAAGGTTTGTTTATAATGTACCAAGGTTTATAAGTGTCTCACATTTAAGGAAGACGCTATTGGGCTTAGAACTGGAGCAATATTATGCGTTAAGAAATATTATCAAAATGCATAACATTATATATAACAACTGTCCTAGTTATTTGTTTGAAATGTTACGTTTTGCGCAATCCCGCAGAGGGTTAAAAATAATCATACCGCGATACAGTTACTCAATTATGGAACGCTCTTTTTTGGTGACTGCAATTCGCTTGTGGAATAATCTACCACTCGATCTGCAGAATATACGATCATCGACACAATTTCGGAAAAGGCTTTTTGAACATTTAAGTAACTAAAATTTATACATATATTTCAATAAGTTATTAATTACTTTATTTCTATTTACTTTAAGCTAGGACCGATAGGGTCAACCTTATTATATATTTTCTTTTTGTTTTTATCTAAGAAGATTTTCATTGTGAATTTTTAGTTATAAATTTTTTGCTTATTTATAAGATATATCATCTTGTAGCAAATTGTATCAAATAAATGAATGAAATGAATGAATGAATTGTGCCGCCATATATACCACATTACCTCCCAACTTTTTGAAAGCAGCTTTTTTGACTTCTTTCAGATTTTGCTCAATAACTTTTTTTAATGAAATTGAACACTTTTTATTGAAGTATATTCTGTAGCCAATACTTCAATGATTAGCATATAAAAATTTGGCTGAAATTGATCAAACGGTTCTCTTTCAAATTCCACCTAAACATTAGCTATACCACAATAGCATCAGTTCTGTGTTTCAACAAGATAGTGCAAATCCTCACATTGCCCGGCCTGTTATGATAGAATTACAGCGAAAATTTTCAAATAAGCTAATTTCCAGAAAATTCCTATCCGTTGGCCTCCCAGGTCTCCTGACCTAACTGCACCTGATTTTTTCTTATGGGGTTATTGCAAACAGGCAGTTTATAAAACAAAACCAGCAAATTTTAACGATTTAAAGCAATCCATTCGAACAATAATTGCAGCGATCCCTGCTGCAACTCTTCGCACAGTTATGAACAACTTTTTACTAAGACGCCGCACATGCATCACCGAGCGTGGAGGCCATTTAAACTCTATAATTTTTATAACTACTTAATTTAACTAAACAAAAATGTATTATCTTTCAAATAAAACATTAAAACATTAACTAAATGAATTTAAAAAAAAGTTATTTAACTTTCTTTATGTAGCAGCTTTCATCAGCCACCCTGCTGTAATACCTTCTTATTTTTATTGGAAAAGATTTTTTTCGTGCGACTAAATTGTCGTACGAAGTCATAGCCTTAAGCGGGGTATACACTAGCGATCATGATCGTCAGTCAACTATGGCCTGTCACTAATGAAAAACACGCAAACAACAGAAATTTGAGCAAAACTACTGAACTTGATCAATTGTCTGTGCCGGCTTTTAGGCAAAGGTTTCATTGGATGCGACTTCTTGTGAAAATGAAGTCGGGACCGAAACCGGATATTCCAAATTTTCTTTAAAGCAGAAATAGGGATTGCCGCACATTTTAGTTAGTACTAAAAAACGTGCGTTAATATATTAAGAAACTTGAGAATTCGTATTTGCAAACGAATATTTTTAATATTTATCTGAATATGCCACATATGTAATTGTATTAAAATTTTTCTGAATTTTTTTAGTTTTTTGCATACAACTTTTATATGATTCATTCAGTATATATGAATTTTCACGCTGTTCAGATAAAAGTTTTTCACAAAGCTTAAAGTATGCAAAAAACTTTTTTTAGTTCTTTCGTCATTATAACCTACACCCAGGGTATATTCACTTTGTCCTTCCGTTTTTAATGCAGAGAAGGAGGCGTGGCAGATATAGAAAAGTACATATATTCTTGATCAGCGCGACCTCCTGAATTAATATAGTCGTGTCCGTCTGTCTGGCTGGGTGGCTGGCAGTGTGTGCAAATACATTTTTTGGGAAAACTGAGCAAGATAATTCAATGAAATTTGGTACACTGCCTCCGTTGTCAAAGTTAGCCCGGGGGATTGAAAATAAGCAAAATCGATCTACGGACACGCCTATCACCCCACAAAAAATATTGTCAAAATGGAACTTTAGGAGTATTTTTCACATAAATACTACGAATTATAAACGCAAGCCCTGAGAGAAGACTGGGCAAATTCGGACAAGAGGGCGTGGCACCTCCCATGTAAGCAAAAGCTTCAAAACGCTATACTGATAGCGATTTTTGAGATAATCGAACCGACTTTGACTCAGACACTAAGAATTATAGATGAAGCTCTCAACGAAAATTGGGTGAAATAGGACGAGGGGGCGTGGCACCTCCCATACAAGCAAAAGTTTCAAAATGCTATACTGAAAGAGTTTTCTTAGATAATCCAACCAAATTTCACTCAGACACTAAGAACTATAAATGCAAGCTCTAAGCAAAAACTGGGTGAACTCGGACAAGAGGACGTGGCACCTCCCATATAAGCAAAAGCTTAAAATTTCTGCAGTGTAGGGTATTTAATGTTTGGCCAAGCCAAAGCCCGACTAGAAAATTTTGTGCGGCGACAATTAGGGCCCCGTTAGTTTTGCCTAAGCAGAACGTTAGGGCCAAACGCGGGAGCCTAACAAGGCCCTCATATCGGATGTAACGGTGTTCCCCATATTTTCCCAATAAGGAATGCCTAATGCCGGCCTAATTAGGTAGGCGTTCGTATTTAGGAAAATTTGAGGCTTACCAAACTAGGCCATCGTTGGGATTTCGCACTTGACCCTAACGTTCTGCTTAGGCAAAACCAATTGGGCCCTAATTCACGCCTAACTAATAATAATCTTCAAATCAATAAAACGAAAAATAGCTCTGTATATTTTTAGTAATTTATTAAAAATATTATTTCTTATTTCTATCTTAATTTTTTAAGAATTGTTAATATGCTTAATTATAATAACTGATCACAATAAGGATAATTCAGGTTTATTCCGAAATCCGTATTACAATTACTTATAATTTAGGAGGCTTTTTGATTAAAACCGTGAGTCGAACGATAAAAAGAATTGGAATATCTATTGTGGAGAATTGCAGGTTGTACAAATAATATAAGTTCGGATTAACAAAAAAGTAAACGTTAGGTAATTTTCTTAAAAAATCGCAAAAAGTCGAAAAATTCGATTTTATCGAATATTTCCTAAACGGTTACTTTCTCGTAAATGTAAATCAATATTATTTGTAGAGCCTGTAATTCTCCACAAAACAGATTCTGATACTTTTTATCGCGTGACTTACCATTTTCATCAAAAGCTTCCAAAATGGAAAATAATTGAAACCACACGGATTACGGAACAGTCCTTATTGAAAATAAATACAATCCTTATTTAGTTTTTGAACCGTAAAATTTAACAAAATAGGGTTTAAATGAAACAATTGTTTGGAAGAATGAATGAATCATGTATGGAAAGAAAAGTTGCCTTTAATTATAACCTTAACATGGAAGACGAAACGAATCGAGTGACTAAAAATCAATCGTTAATATCAGCCTATTGAAATTTTTCATGAAAAACTTGGTTCGGCTAAATCTTCCATTTTAACTCAAAAAATTAAGTTTGTAAACAAAAATTTCAATTCATGTCTTATCTTTAAAGTTGTAAGCAGTTGAAAATCAGTCATTCGATTAGTTTCGTCTTCTATGCTAAGTCTATTAAATAGATAACTATGCATTAACATATCGGCACAAAATGTAAAAGGACGTAACAACATGTTTCGATATATCGCTAGAAAAAACAAAAATTGTAGAACATTAGAAATGAATTTGAGTTATTTTGTTGTAAAGTCTTTTTGCATTTAAAGTGACAGTTTACAACCAAAAAGTCAATAGTACAAAAAAAAATTAAAAATAAAATCTGCTTCGGGTTTCAACCAAAAACCTTTTTTTTATCGTGCAGCACGACCACCATTCCACTCCCTGCAATGATGAAGAGCTGATGCCAATGATTTTATGATGCTATGCTCACTAAGATCTTCTTTCGATTTTGAAATAATTTTAACGAAAGCATCTGCAAAGAAAAAAAATTAATTTCATTGGACACTGTTAAGAAATAACGTGAAAACCCTTGAAAAATGTTTTTGACTAAAGAATGCAGTTCGATTTCAAATAGTAATATTTACATTTCTGAATATCATTGCATTTGTTCTTCGACAAGGAAACAAAAACGTAATTATCTCAAAACATTTTTCAAGTAAGCTACGCACTATTTCGTAAAATGTTTAAGTATACGTACCGCTTCGGCTGCTTTGGTGCAGTTAAATTTAAGCGCCAGTTCGCAACTTAAAGCATTACGCAAATGCGCTGGCTGACAACCAACCCAATCAGCGACAGTGAATTTACTAGCAAGATGTATCAGAGCAACTGCAATAATCTCTGGTTCCAACTGTAGACAGACGACAGTGCTTAAGGAATCATTTACGAAATTCCATGCCATTTGCACCATTTTTTGATGTTTCTGCTTATCGCCTTTGAAGCATTTTGCATATTTGAGCAAGAATGTGTATGGATGTTCTACCTGGAGATCGAATTTTATGGATTGCAGCAGAATACGCTCCCAAGTCATATCTTGCTATAAGAGAATTAGAGAAAAATTTACCCAAATAATAATAAATTTAGTTTTCTACTAACGCACCTTCTTTGGATCTTCTCCGAATGAATAGAATTGCATGTCTGTTAAACGTCCACGTACAGTCTTTATTATATCCCTGCATTTCTTGGGCGTTTCTTCCACTTTGCCCGCCAAGAAGAGGCCACAGCATGCAGTGACATAACGCGGAAATCTCTTAAACGAATGAAACATATAAAAGCGATGAAAGTACACCACTCCGATAGCAATGATATTGCGTCCAAGGCCTATTTCGGTGCCACAACTCATGATGAAGCGTGCGCCTTCTTTGCGACAGCGACGTTCCGTGTTCAATGTTATGTCATCCAATACAGATGGTGTGTCTTTCAACTCTTTTTTGTCCCTATGTTGGCAGTGATACTTTGACTAGGATTTGGGTAGTTTAGTTGTTGCGGCGTCTGCTTCTGAATCTGGCTCAGTTGTTGTAGGTACAGGCATTCCTTCATGAGAAAATGATTACGCTATCGCTTAAATTGATTTATTTATTAAAAAGAACAAAAGCACTTACGATTATGTTTAATCCAAGATGCAAAATACTTTTTTCGAACTACATTATATTAGAATTTTATTCACAAACCGAACAACAAATTAAATGTCAGGGCTGCCGATGGATGATTTGATTCCTAACTCTATTTAGACAAACGGTTGAGGGTAGAGTCGATGCAAATCCCGGGATTGATTAAAACTATTTTTATCAAAAATATGAAATTAAGTTAAAAAAATTAGGTAAACATTATTTAATATTGTTGAACAAGCACCGATTTTGATCCGACATTACTCATTTTGTTGGTAATTGAATTTAGAAAAACAGAAACACTTTAGATTTATGCAGTTTAAAAAAAAAAAAAAAAATAGGAACAATTCCCAACAAAAATATTAGTTTTCGATGTATCTGTCGATTCTCAATCTGAATCTGGCATCAGAATCGGTCCATCACGTATGGTTTTTGAGATATCCTCAACTCAAAGTTGAAATATCACGATTTGTGAGGTTATATGGAGGACACTCGAAACTATTTTCTATTGAATGCGTCATATAGTACTATTTTGTGCCTTCAAAATGAGTTATAAATTCATGATACCATTTGAAATGATCGTAACTTTTTATAAGAAAATCCTTTGATACTATATCATAGCTCATTTTAAAGACAAAAGCCGTATTCCTTTTGACGCGTGTATACAATTGTGTATATTTTTAAATTGCAATAACTCATGAACAGTGAGTCGCACAATAAAAACTCTGAGGAACTTTTTTTATGGAGAATCACGTTCTCTACAAAAACTTTTCATTTTATATTTAAAAAATTTATCTTTAAGGAGTTATTCTATAAAAACTGGTTAAGCGCCGATAAACGGAAAAAAATTACTTTTTTTTAAATAACTTCTAAATAATTATTATTTATCTAAATATTATTTTTACAAAAGATCAAAATTATTTGTAGAGCATGTGGTTCTCCCTGAAAAAGACCCTTGGACTTTTTATAGTACGACTCACCATTCGTAAGTTATCGCAATTTGTAAATTACCACGATTTTAAATACGCGTCAAAAAAACACGGCTAAAGAATAGAACGAGATACTGCATTTAATAGAAAATAATTTCGTGCATACTCCGTATAACCTCAAAAATCATATTTTTTTAACTTTTAGTAAAGGACATCTCAAAAACCGTACGCGATAGACCGATTCGGATTCAGAACTGTCAAATGTAGTGAAAATTACTATTTTTGGTTAGAATTATTCTATTTAAAAAAAAAAAAACCGCATAAATTTAAAGTGTTGGTTTTTTTCAATTTCGGGATTGCAATTTATAATCCCGAAAATCTCGGGCTCGCCAAAAGGCTCAAAAATTGGCATTCCTCATACATATATATCGAACAAATTAAAATGGCATAGATTTGAAAAAAAGGCTTCAAAAAAAAAAAAAAAACTAGTCAAAATGTACGAAAATTTGCCATATTTCGAAAATCATGACTCGGATTTAAAACTTTTGTAAACCAAATTTGTAGTGAATTAAAATACCATTCATTTGGCACCAATATTTTTAAATTCTATCAAGAGGTTCCGGTTTTCACAAAGCCATATCCCGATCTTTCGATTTCTATATCTCCGTAAGTTTTTGGAAAACGGAACTAAGAGAAGTTCTTCGTCCCATGAATCTTACTTTTTTGGTGTTCTACCGATTACCAACCACCACCACAAATAAAAATGGCAAAGGCCTAAGAATATTTTGAAACAAATGAGTTTTTTGGCACGAAAGGAAAATAAAAAATATGTAGCTGTGTTTTAGACGACATTTTATATATGCTCGTATAAGCACGTAGAAAAAAGAAAATTCACAATGGAGTCCCTGGTAAACAAATTATGACAACTGTCATGATCTTAAATTCGTGTGGTAATAACCGTGGTACTAATAAAATGAAAATGTTACTTTTTGAGCGCAATAAAAGTACTTAAAAAATTCAAGTTTTTAATAATATTTTATTTTACAGATTAGAACAAACATTTTATTCGTACACTTACATTATTTAATTTTGGAGCAGCTTCAAATGTTCTCATTAATATCGCATTACTTTTCCACAGATTTACCGAAATTCGGCAACTTATCGTTTTTCATTATGACAAGCGCATTAGGCGTTTATTAGGTAAATCTTAAGCCTGCCCAACTAGGCAATTGTTAGGCATTCCGAAACTAGGCAACTGTTCGTTTCTCACTATAACCCCCTCGTTAGGTTTTCGTTAGGCAAACGAAATTTGGCAACTGTTCGTTTAGCACTATGACCACCGCATTAGGCGTTTATTAGGCAAACTTAATTTGGGCAAACCCAAAGCCTACTTAACTAGGCAAGTAATAGGCATTCTTAATTTAGGCTAACCCCATTGTTTCCCAATTAGGGCCTAACGTATTTTTAGACATGCCTAAGCAAATTTCTAGTCGGGAGGTAACACCCTTACTTGTTTAAGTTAGATTTTAAACATCACAATCTGGGACGCGTTCCCGAAATGTTATTCCTTGTATGTGTTTTCAAATAATATCGAATATAATCTACTTTTAGCATATTTACTGTAATGCAAAGGGTGTTTTTTAAGCATGATAGAACTTGAAACTGTAAAAAATAACACAAAAAATTAAATTGTAATCAAAATTTTTTTTTTATTTGGAAGATCAATACATGGCTTTAACATTTGAAAATTATTTTGGGCGATTGAATGATTATGTGCGCCATAATAATCACGAAGACGACTTAATTTCAAAGTAAATTCTGATAATTTCGTAGCTTTGTTCAAGCGTGCGTCTATTTATGATGATTTGTTAGAGTACACTGAAACAAATAACAAAAACTGTTCATCAAAATTTAATTTTTTGTGTTATTTTTTAGAATTTGAAGTTCTATGAGTCTTAAAAAAATACCCTTTACGATTAAAACAAAATAATTTTGATGTTTTGTTACATTCATTTAGGGACTCAATAAAATTATGATTTTAGTAATAAATATATTTGCTGTCGAAGCAAGTTTCTCACCTATGTGATTTTGAGCCATATATTCTGATGGTTCAACTAAAATTTTTTTCATAGACTATACTTCAAGCAATTTTGCTTATCGCCGGAGAACCAGCGTTTAAAAACAACATTGCGTTTCTAAAAGCTGGTTTTGTTACAGTTGGTTATAGTAATTGTGTACACCAATAAACTGTCGGTCAGTCAAGCGAACTGTAGAACAGGCGGCTGATATATGGTCGCAAACATGTCATAATTTCGATTTTGATCAAATTAATTTCCAAAGGCTGAAAATTGTTATACAGATTGTATAATGCATATAAAAAACAATTTTGTCGGTCAGTCAGTTAAACGTTAGAACAAGGGCTGCTGACCTGTGAAAGACAAAACGCTTTTTTACTCACGAGAGAGGCTTCTTACGAAAAAGTGTACATGGCATACATAAAATACTTAGAATCGTTCAAGGAATACGTGTGAATTTTTTTTTTTTTTTTTTTTTTGAAAATTTTTAAAAAAATTACGTTTTTTATTCAAGAGGGAAGCATCTTACGAAAAAAGTGCACATGGCATAAAATGCTTACAATCATTTAAGGAACAAGTGAATTTTTTTGGATTTTTTTTTTATTGTTTTCTGAAAAATTTATGTCGTTAAAAACTTTTTTAAAAAAAAAAAATTCCAAAAAAAATCACACTTGCTATTTGGATGATTCTAAGCATTTTATGCCATGTACACTTTTTTCGTAAGATGCCTCTCTCGTGAGTAAAAAAGCGTTTTGTCTTTCACAGGGCTGCTGACCAGCCTTGTTCTAACGTTTAACTGACTGACCGACAGTTTATTAGTGTACATAATTACTTTAACCAACTGTAACAAAACCAGCTTTTATTTATTATCTTTGGTAACAAAACCTTACAGACTAGCAATTAAAACATAACAATGAGTATCATATGGAATAATAAGAAATAATATAATTAAAATTTAATTTAATAAAGTAATCACAACTGATTTAAAGCTTTCCTTAGGTAATGCAAAATCAAGTAAACTATTTCTACATATATAAATTATTTAAAGTAATGAGGGTTCTATTCATAGATTCATTAATAGCATAGTTGGTTCTATGAAATTTAATAGTAAAATAATCTGAATTCCGCAAAGTTCTAGATCTTCTCTTCTTATATTTACGAGATAAAATTTGTATGTTTATATGTTTATAAATATGTGCCCAAATTTTTCTCGAGAACGGATGCAGCGATTTTAATGAAACTTGGAATAGAGTTAGATATTAGCATACAATGAAGAATAAGGTAAGTTTGAACTTTGTAGATGCTCACCAGGGGGCGTGGCGCTGCCCTAAATTTTAAAATTGATTTAGTTATAACTCGCAAACCATTCAAGCTATTTGAATAAAATTAAGTGAGCGGGTACGACTTAATAATACCTTGTAACGGACAAAAAGCGGGCGGGACCGAAGAAGTGCCACGCCCACTTTTCAGCCCTTGAAAATTTTGATTCAATATTACTCGAAAACGACTCCTACAATTTTTATGAAAATTTAGGAGATATTACCCCTAAAAACACGAATTCATATGTAATACGCCGTTATATTGGGAAAACTCGTTGAAGGGCGTGGCACCGCCCACAAACATATAAAACGGTATAAAAAGAAAACTAATAAAGCAAACATTCTGAAATTAACTGTGAGGAGCCTAATTGCTATAGGACATCTCTGATCTGAAAGTGGGCAAAATATCGCAGTTGCGCGTGGAACCTCCCATACAAGTAAAATACTATACTAGATATTTTAATGAAATTTATGTATGTATGTATGTACTGCTTATCAATTCCTTTTAATAACCGAAAAGTGGGCGGTATCGAAGAAGTGCCACGCCCTCTTTTTAACCATTGAAAATTTAAATTCAGTATTACTCGAAAACGACTCCAACAATTTTAATGATAATTTAGGAGATGTTACCACTGCAAACAAGGATAAATATGTGATATAACGTTATATTAGGAAAATACGTTGAAAGGCGTGGCACCGCCCACAAAAAATAAAATTCACTAAAAAAAGAAAACTAATAAAGCAAACATTCTGAAATTAACTGTAGGGAGTCTACTTGCTATTAGGCACCTATGACCTGAAAGTGAGCAAAATATCGCCGGTGTGCGTGGAACCTCCCATACAAGTAAAACACATTAAATGCTATTTCTCACAAATGGTACAACATATTTTGATGAAATTTAGTATGCGGATCTGTATCATGAGTATCTAAATCATAACGAAAAGTAGACTTTGTTCAATAATTGCCAAGCCCACTTTTTATCAAAAGAATAATTTTGAGTAATAACTCAGGTACAAAAGAAACAATGGAATGAACTTTTTAATTCTTATATTTAATTCCTCAATTCTTATGTACTTTTTGACGCTGAATCCGTCTCCATTGCAGAACTTTCATTACACCTGCAGGATTTTGAAATATCCTTGCGTGAATTTCAAGAAAACGCTGTACAGCATAGCTACAAGAAAAGGTAAAATTCTTTTTTATTAATAGCATCGAATAGCCACAATCTTCCTTATCAAAATATCGTTTCGGATTTTTACAATAGGACTCTTATAAGATATTTCAGCTCCCATACAAATGACGAAATATTTTGAGTTTGTGGTATATCCCATTTATTTATTTTAGGGCATTCTATTTCACCAAAAAAAAATTTGAGTTTTTTAAATTTTTCTATACCATTCGATATTTTCCGAGTTTTTTCTTATTATTATTCTCATCGGTTTATTTATCATTTTGAAAGCATGATCATTAGAGGTGAAAAGGTATAAGTTTCATAACAAAAAATAGCAATGAATAAAAACATCGACTAAAATAATAAAATCAGATTGTTGACCGAGCAGGGGTCGGTCTCCAGGTACTGGTATATTAAAAGTTATAAACTCAAGCAAATCCGAGCAATCAATATTACCGTTTATCAAATCATAAATGATCAAAGTGCTATGAAGAATACGCCGAGTTTCAAGAGATTTCAAATTAATAAGCAAGCAGCGCAATGTTGTTTTTAAGCGCTGGCTCTCAGACTATAACACCAGTATGAAGCTTAAACTGCTAACTTTCACTTAAAACACAAAAACATAAATAATTGTTATTCAAAATGGTGGTGTTCAAACATTTTGAAATACAATAAAAAGGTAATGTACGAGTGCTTATTACATGTGCATATTTGTTGGTTTTGGTCAAACCAGAAGTCCATATTTGAAAACAAATTGAAAATAAAGTCATCTAAAACTCAAATACAAACTTGTAATTAACGAAAACAATTGAGACCCCGCACATGATGAAGTCATTTTCAACGCTTTGATCACCATAGGGAAAATGCCGACACATAACTCATGAAAACAGAAACAAAAACAAAAAAAATAAGGAAAATTGCAAAGTGATATATTTTTTTTTTTTGGACGCATGTGATTGGATTGTTTCCTTTTTTTTTTCCCTTCGAACTACTTGTAAGACAGGACTCTAAAAAAGGAAAATAACAAAAAACGACAAAACAAATAACAATGCGGTAGCATGATAACCGATTATGCCGCCTGAAATCGGCAAAGTTTAAAGCAGTTACGGCGGCAAAGAAGCCAAAAAGGACAATGGACGATGTCCTTTGAAGTTATGAGTATTGTAGAAAGAAAAAATGGAGAAGAAAAAACAACACGAACACTAACGATGCGTAGGTCGCAGGATCATGTAAAAATACTAAAATAAAAAAAATAAAAATGAATTTTCATCAAACGCCCATATTTTCCATATTTTTTTTTTTTTTTTTTTGCTTCTCCTACTCCAGCAGTGTCTTAATAGGCGCACCAACAAGCGGATTGTTAGGAAAATTAGCAAATAGCATGACACCCAGCTCAACTAACGAAAATGTGTGCTCTCTCACTGGCATTAAAGCGTTTTACATTTCAAAGGACATGTGCCGCCTGACTGCGCAGGCGAGTGCAGTGCGCAGTATTATCGACAAAACTAATTGATTTAAAACATTATAATCGCATTGAGCTCCGCTGTGGTCAATTGGTTGGTTCTTAAGCCGGACAAACATCCGTGTTAATCTGCTTCCTTACGACGAATGGCGTACACATGTACGGCGCACAAACAATTCTTTGGTCTTATTCGGTAGTTAAAATATTTTATGCAGTTTTTGAATGAGACATTTTCCAGAAAAACATTAGTTTGCAAGATTGATTATAAAATGCTTAGTAGCTTAATAAAAGCGAGAGAAATAAAACTAAAATATCCGATAAAATGATAATTATAACTTTTATAACTAAAATTAAGCATTTTACTCAAGACTTAGCCACATGTTGAGTTATTCCTTAACTTCTGAAGAAATCTCATGCGCACTCATACCACAAGTATAATTTGTACAACAAATCATCTCTTCAAGAATGCCGACAGTTCGTGCGAAATGATTTTTGTTTGACAGAAAATTCCGGCATAAAACATTTTAAGTAGTGTTTTCTTCAAAAAAAAAAAAAAAAAAAATAATATACACACACGCACATGAAAGAGTTTTCTTCGATCCACCGAATCGATTCGATGTTATGCCAGACAAAATCCAATGAAAATAATTGAAACAGCCCCGTAACATAATAATTCTGGTTAATTATTTATTTATACAATTTGTTTACCTCCACGATGATGATGATGCAGTTGCTCTTAATGGGTTGTGTTTATGTGTAAAGTGATTTAAAAATATTAAATCCGAAAGTTTGTATACAAAAATGATGATTTATAGTCAATTCAATACTTAGGTAATGTATTGTAGGTGAAAAAGTCAGAAAAGTGGTGGAAAAATTAAAAAAAAATTAGGAATTTTATGCATGCATGCTTTGCATAGGTTTATTTTGGCTACCATTCGCCATTTTTATTTTATTGTTTCAAGTCTAGTGGTATTTTAAATACAAAAAATAAAGATAAACAAAAAAAATCGTACGGATCCAGCTTTTTTTAAGGACGGGTTTTAAAAAATATCAGTTTTCCCATGTCAAGATATTCAATTTTTATTTCCACTAAATTTATTTCAAAGCATTTATTTTTGAAACATTAGATTTGATAGTATTTCACAGAATTCGATTTAAAAAATTTTTGACATTACTCCCAAAGTGCAAAATCCCCACTATTTTTGACTCATTCAATGATTTGCTCCAAAATTAGTATATATGTATATTACAATGAAAAGTGTCAATTTTACTCCACTTTTTCCTACATGTAGAGTAAATTATGATTTCAGCCAAAAAATGTGCAACCATTTTTACTTTATAATTCCAGTAAAAATTATTTTAATTTTTTCACTAACTCACGGAGAAAAATGAGTGTCATAATTTTTACTTCACTCGAATAGTAAAAAATTAAAGAAATTAACACTAAATTCCAAACCTAAATAACCCTATCATATACTATATAAACATTTTTATTTTAAAATTCTAGTAAAAATATTTATGTTTAGACAGACATATGCTTAACAAACAAATTTTATACCTCATACAGGTCAGTGTTATAGAGGTCTAACAAGTTTGTTATTGTAAATAAAAATAGTATTTTTCTGTCTATCATCACGGACGGACTCCGTCCGGTTCGAATCCTGGTGCAAATCACTTAAATTTTTTCAAAAAAATTACTATTTTGTAAGGATATTTGAAAATTTTGAATTATTTCATTATGGAGTTGTCACCTCAAGGTAAAATTCTAGTAAAATTTACTAGAAATAAAGTAGAACGAACTAATTTTTTTCCCCGTGAGATCACAAAAAAATAGTGTTTTGCAAATAATTCATTTACGCTAACTTTTACAGAAAAATATTTTGGCACTTTTTTGTAGCTACAAAAATTTTCTACGATACAGAATATATCGAGATTTATGTCCAGAAACTATCATAACTTGTTACAAAACTTCAAAAATAGCCAAATACGGTATTTTTTGCACTTTAAAATTAGAATATCTCAAAATCCTGACATGTTAGCGCAATTTTGGTACCGGATTCAGCATCAAAAAATACATCTAAAATGACTATTTCGGATTTTATTTGTTGATTTTATTTTTTACGATTTTTTCCGATTTATATGTAAATTTTAGTGCAATTTTCAAAATCAGATCTCTCAAAAACGATCACACGTACGATTTTATGGAAGGTCCCCAGCTCGTGGGTGATATCCCTTAAAATTAAAATCAGCTCCTCCTATCTGTGAGTTATTTCTTGCAGCAATATTGGAATGACAGAAATGGCTTTTTTTACTCCATATGATGTTATCTTAAAAAAAAAAAAAACGTATCGTAGTACGAAACCGTTCTTGCGATTATTGAAAATTTTCTGAGCTACTAATTGTGGACCAATTTTTGTAAGAATAACTGTCTCCGAAATACTGATTTACTGATTTTTGTAACCTTTAATGCTAAATAACTTTTTGAGCCGCAGTAATCTCGATGACGATTTTGGACATTTGTTTTGAAATACCAAAAAAAAATCATAGATAGAAACTGAAACTGGACACTTAAATCAAATTAAGCAAAGTCAAAATAGACCAAGCGAGAACTCTCAGCTTTGGTTTGGCGTATTTTAGTTTGTTTGACCAAGAGAGTGTGAACAAAGCATGACAATACTTTACCGCTTTGGTTGACTACCTTCAACATAACACAACTTAATAAAAACTAGAATCGCCCAATGGTCAAAATTTGACCACAAATGTATTAAATAATATTGGTACTCTTTGGACACATTTAGTATTTATTTTGTTTTTCTGTTTGGTACAAAAAAAGAAAAGATCACATTTATGATCTCTGGTATAATTCAAGCGAAATATAAACAAAACAAAATACAAGAAATCAGTGCTATGCTTTTTGGCTTTCTATTTGTGTTTTATCCTTTTTTCAGCCGTGTATTTTGTTGTTGTTAATATTGAAAAATTTGTATTTAATTTAGCCTGGCTTGAAGTCAAAACATTATCATAATTTAACTTTGTGCACATCTACACACAAATACCATTCTAATGGTGTATAATTTAAAGTCGTACTGCATTTCTAACATAGTAAAAAAAGATGGACAATTTTTTGTCTTGCTTATTAATATATAGATAAAGATTATGAACAATATCACCAGTACTTTGACTTCAAGCAGATGACTGCCTAACTAAATCATCGGGACATGTAGAAGAGTCAAAAAAAAGCTTGTTTTTATCGCCAAATAACAAAGATACTTAAGCAACGGACATATCCTCAACATCTTGTTTAAAAAAATATTGATAATTGTTCCAAAACAACAACAAAAAATCAGTGCAATGACACGCACGCTTCACACTTGCCAGCAATACCCTGGCAAAAAGCTGACATTCCAAAAAAATAAAAACGACAAATTTCCACCGTATGGAAACCACAGCACCAGCAACACTTTGTTGCAACTCATCCCCATCCCATAAGCACCGCTTAACGAACATTGGGCACGTGACTACTATTAAATAAACACAAACAGTACGTTATTGTCATTGTTGTTGTTGTTGTTGTTGTGTCATAATTATGTAAGTATGTCGATGGGCAACATCCGTTTCGCTTGATCTCACGTGCCAAACTGGCAAAAAACCCATAGATGCATTGGGGTGAAACAGAAGTTTCCGATGGCAGTAGTTGGGGGTGGGGTTGCTATGCTACATTGGGTTCTCGAATGATTCAAATCTGAATTGTAATTGTATTTATTGCTATTATTTCCGTGTAACTGGTGCTAAATATTTCACTTATAAGTATCAGTTCACAGTACAGTTAACTTGGCAAATTTATTTATGTAATCGCTTTTGTATCCTGTATTTTGTACGCTACACTTGGTATAGAACGAATGCGATTCTTTGTCAAGTATGGAATTGGAAACGCATAGCGAAAAACTGAGATGATTATATGTAGATTGTGCAGAAGGCCTAGTCTCTGTTCCTATGGCTGTTAAGCCAAAGATGAAAGCATTTTTAGAATCTTACCCACAGCTTACGGTATTTAAGATTCGTTTAGGTCCAAGGCAAATCTGTCAGTGATTTGATTTTTTTTTATATTTCCCTTTAGCAATTTTCTTATTTTTTCTTTTTTTTTTGGTTTTTTTTTTTTTTGCAAAAGTTCTATACATCATCTAGTGTACCAACTCTGTGGCTGTGACATGCTCTTGTTTGTGTCTTCTTTTAAGGACCGATTTTTCTGTTTTTTTTTTTTTTTTCTTTTCCAATCGAACTCAAGTTGCTGCATTGGCATCTCTTCTACTGCTAAAACATGGATACTTTGAAATATATGTACAGAGGTATATGGTATTGTAGCAGCTTTACATTGGAACGGGTGTGAGGGTACCACAAAACGTGACATAAAACAAAAGAAGGCACTTGCATGCTCATTCTCCCTCTCCCAGCTCGGCAACAACGTGAATGTTTTCAGACATTTTTCACTTGCATTTTACATACAATAAATATTGCGCAAAAAACACGAATTTGATGCCAACCTTTTGTTGGAGAAACTTACAAATAAGAGGGAAATACTGAGTACTTACGATGACAAAATAAATTGAAAACATAAAACAGAAAAAAAAAACATTTTAAGAAACAAACGTGGGTACATATTTGGAAAAAAGACATTATGTAAGCAAAAAGACTGTTGTTTTTTTTGGAAGAAAAAAATTATGATTAAAATTATATGCAGAGTTTTTTGCCATTCGATTATCGTTTCAAAATTTTGAAAATCCCAGTTTCCAGATGAAAATTTGTGAATCTTTCTGAAAAAAAAATTTTATTTCTCCAAAACGTACCCAAACAATACTTGAAAATTTTCCCAAAACAAAATTTTACATAAATTAAATTTTATTAATGAATTTAACATAAAAAAATTCAAATATAAAACTCTGGTTTTCTCTAAATTTTTATCAAAAAAATTAGAGTCTGCAATGTCTAATACCTCATTCACACTTTACTGGTTGACCAGTAGTAATAAGAAAATCCTTATTAAACCAGTCAAATTAGATTTGAGTCTTGCAGTTATTCCAAACTTCATAAATCTTATACCAATTGGTAGAGAATTTTTCCCTGAACAACATTCAAAATGGGATCTCCCAATTTTTCCGGGAAATCATGTAAATTGGATTTTTTCCTGTGAAGTACTATATAAAGTCTGGCTAACGAGCTAGAGGACTTTAAAAATTTTATTCGAAGTAACACATTCATATCTGCCGATTAGTCAAATTTTTAAAGCCCTCTAGATCGTAAATCAGACTTTATACTGTAAAAATATTTTTTATTTGGGTCGTGGACCTGTATAGGTATTACATAGTTAAATATTACTACAATCAGAAGCATCAAAATTTTTTACCTGGTTTTTCACGTGAAAAACACCAATTTACATAATTTCCCGAAAAAATTGCGAGCACCCATTTTGATATGTTGTTCAGGAGAAAATTCTTTATCGATTTTCATTTACAATATTCACATATATAGCCAGTATACGTATCTATGTAATTTAACTGGCTTCTATTATTAATCATGTCCGTTCACACCTTTTATCTTGATCAGTGCTCTGTCATTACAATGGCAATTACTTTGACGTTTACCAAATCAAAACACTATATTCCTGAATAATTCATTCTTTTTAATTCCAAGAACCAAAAACTAAATTCCTGAAACCATCCAAGCACCCCAGTGATCAACTAAAGATCCAAAAAATAGCATCACTATTCTGAAGCTGTTGATGGGTTTTACCTTTTGCTCTATATTTTCAACTTCTTTGAACAGGAACCAAGAATAGAAGAACTAACTCGCCAATACTTTCCAGAAAAACAATAAAAATCTATGTTTTATAAAGAAATAATTTGACATTTCTGAGGAAAATTATAAAATCTTCTAGAAAATATTGATGAAAGAAAACAAATTCCAAATAAACAAACAACTAAACAAATGAAAAGCAAATTATTTCCCCGCTTAACCACACTTTTCCCGCCATCAAATGCAATGTTTGAAAAGGGGGCTTTTCGCTGTAATCAATAAAAAAAAAATATTCCTAAAAATGGTGTAAATTACTTGAATTTTAGCAAAAAAACTTTTGAACTGAAGAGTGAACATATGAACGCAATGCACATGTGTGTCCCTTTAACCTCGACCCATGGGCGGAATATTTACAGGAAGCCACATTAAGTGACGCACTCAAATGCAAAGCCCAAAAACTGCAAACAAAAGCTGCTGAATTGGCGCAATTTCGCATACGAATGACCAAACTTAAATGCGGTTCGATTTTTAGTTTGTGTTCACCTCAAGAGGATTACTTCCAGGCAACTGACTCCTTTATAGTTGAGAATAAAAATATAAAAAAAATTTAAATGAAAATAAAATCAAAACAGCAAATCAGATGGAATAACATTTGGTCCAACAAAAAGATTTTTTTATTCTTTTTTTCTCAAATGTCCGCAAATAAACCAGGAAAAATATTCGACTTGAATGCATAGCAAATATTTAGCGTTTGGCCAAACTAACATTTTTAATATAACGCCCCAGGTTACTTCAAGGTCTTTTTGAAGCTTCATTGCAAAGGAGCTAGGAATTCTCATCATATCTCATAGTTTCAATGTCAACGGTCCATTTGACACTTCTTTAAAAAAACGTAAAATTTACTATGGTCATTGGTTTCCAAACGCTATGGTTAACCGGCATCCCAAATATCCATTGACATTGGCGGTTACTCAAGGACCCAATTTTGGACAAACAACAATTTACACATTTTTCAAGGTTATGCTAGAATACTTACACGCATACATTCGTAGCAAATCTTGCACTATTACGATGTTTTCCTTGAGGCACAGCTTGATATTTGGGTACACTGAAAAAAAGAAACATTAAGAAAAAAACACTTGAAAATATTTTTTACAGAATTAAATATGTTCTTTTCGACGTTGAATCCAAATAAATTCTCAGAATAATTAATATACCTACATGATTTCGTGGTATCCATGTTTGAAGTTGGAGAAAACGCTGATTACAGGTTTACGACGTAGCTACAGGAAATGGTGCAATTCCATATTTTTTCAATGGCCAAAATCTTTCTTATTAAAATATACCTTCAAACCACTTGACCGATTTCGATGAAATTTCCAGAGTATGTTAGTTTAGATCAAGAAAAAAATATAGGCTAGAAAAATGGGCGGTGGCACACCCCTAAAAAACAAAATTCAACTTATTCAGAAACTGTTTAACGCATGAAAATGTAATTTGACACATATGTATGTATATGAAAGGCACTAAGCCAAATAACACTCATTAGAAAAATGGGCGGTGAAACGCCCCTAAAAAAAGTTCAACATATCTCTAAAATTGTTCTTAGCATATGGATTAAATATGTCACATATGTAAAAGGCACTGGCACAAAATAGCATCAACCAGGAAAATTGCCGACACCAAACCAGGACAAAGATGAGTCAGCTTTCACTGGACAATAGCCAATAAGATATAAAAAGTTCATAACATTTTGTTTTTGTGTATCTGTTTTATCGGTACTAATCAATATTTTAACTATTCTTTAAGACATCGGTATTTCAAAAAATTTTAGGTATTTTTTTCATTTCCATGCAACTTATCACCGTGACCAACAAATTCCTGCCAACTCTCGAAAGTTCGCAGAGTTGAGCAACATCTATTCTATCTATTTTGTCCATTCTATCTATTCTATCTATTCTATCTATTCTATCTATTCTATCTATTCTATCTATTCTATCTATTCTATCTATTCTATCTATTCTATCTATTCTATCTATTCTATCTATTCTATCTATTCTATCTATTCTATCTATTCTATCTATTCTATCTATTCTATCTATTCTATCTATTCTATCTATTCTATCTATTCTATCTATTCTATCTATTCTATCTATTCTATCTATTCTATCTATTCTATCTATTCTATCTATTCTATCTATTCTATCTATTCTATCTATTCTATCTATTCTATCTATTCTATCTATTCTATCTATTCTATCTATTCTATCTATTCTATCTATTCTATCTATTCTATCTATTCTATCTATTCTATCTATTCTATCTATTCTATCTATTCTATCTATTCTATCTATTCTATCTATTCTATCTATTCTATCTATTCTATCTATTATATCTATTCTATCTATTATATCTATTCTGTATATTCTATCTACTTATTTTATGTATTCCATCTATTTTATCTATTCTATTGTATTTTAGTCTATTCTATCTATTCTATTTCATCTATTATATCCTTGAATAATCTGCAACTTCTTATAGACTGTTTCCATTTCAATTCAACCGGTGAGTGTGCACTTAGGTTTGCAAATCAACTTCAAACTAGCAAAATATTTTTCTACAATCAAAATAAGGGAACACGTATTTTTTTTTTTTTTGGTTTGGACCAAAATTGGGGATTTTATGGCGTTTTGTAGGAATTTTGCCGAAAATTTAATTTTGAAAAATTCATGAAGTGTAATCGGTTTTTTCAACCGCATTTCTTTATTTCTCAACTGATTTACATGAATCAAAATTTATTTGGTGCATAATGAAATTCTTTTAAGTAATGATTAAAAAAAAAATTTCTTTAACCCTTACTTTCCTTCAAATTGATTTTTATATTTTGAATAAAAATGCTAATTTTCTCAAAAACACCATCTTTTTTTTTCTCGAAAATTTGCACAGTGATAGTAAAGCACGTCCTCTTTATTCCAGTAATAGCGGTTTTCTTGCTTTTTTCGTTATAAGTGTAAAATTTGAAATTTTTAACGTTAATATTGAGTTCTTCTATACAAAATGAATAAAAAAAATTACACAGTTCCATTTTCACTTTCCTAGACGGTTTTGCGATACTGATTCCGAAAATGGCACTTACATTCTTCTACCATTTTTAGTTTTCAAGATATCTTGAAAAACTTGAATAAAACCCATAAATTTGAAAAAAACCGAATTCTTTATTTTTGAGACACAAAATTCATTTATAGTAAGTTAGATGGAACTTAAATATACTCACGGTATAGAAAACCAAGCATTGTTTGTGTTTTTTGCGATTTGACCGTACCTTGGCTTTTGTTTTTCTTCGAAAGTTCTCGGAATTTTTATTAGTTTTTTTTTCGATTACTTTCGTGTAATTGTGTTGTGCTGTTCTGGCTATGTAACAAGAAGTTAACCCTCTGCTTCCCTCACTCTTCCAAACATGGCATTTTTGAATACTTTTGCATTTCTTTGCATTTTTCCACTGTTCAATTTTGTTTATTCTAAAGGAATAAAGTTCATCAACAGCAAAATTTTTAATTGAATAGCTGGTGTCAGTTTTAGCACTTGAGTTAGAAACTCACAAGCAGTCTGGATAGCAGCCGTGTGGTCATTTCACAGACTATGATGTGTCGCGAAATTACATGAAGCAATCGAAAAAGAAACTAATAAAAATCCCGATAACTTTCTAAGAAAAACAAAAGCAAAGGTACGGTCAAATCGCAAAAAACAAAACAATGCTTGGTTTTCTATACCGTGAGTATATTTAAGTTCCATCTAACTTACTATAAATGAATTTTGTGTCTCAAAAATTAAGAATTCGGTTTTTTTCAAATTTATGGGTTTTATTCAAGTTTTTCAAGATATCTTGAAAACCAAAAATGGTAGAAGAATGTAAGTGCCATTTTCGGAATCAGTATCGCAAAACCGTCTAGGAAAGTGAAAATGGAACTGTGTAATTTTTTTTATTCATTTTGTATAGAAGAACTCAATATTAACGTTAAAAATTTGCAAATTTTACACTTATAACGAAAAAAGCAAGAAAACCGCCATTACTGGAATAAAGAGGACGTGCTTTACTATCACTGTGCAAATTTTCGAGAAAAAAAAAGATGGTGTTTTTGAGAAAATTAGCATTGTTATTTAAAATATAAACATCAATTTTAAGGAAAGTAAGGGTTAAAGAAATTTTTTTTTTAATCATTACTTAAAAGAATTTCATTATGCACCAAATAAATTTTGATTCATGTAAATCAGTTGAGAAATAAAGAAATGCGGTTGAAAAAACCGATTACACTTCATGAATTTTTCAAAATTAAATTTTCGGCAAAATTCCTACAAAACGCCATAAAATCCCCAATTTTGGTCCAAACCAAAAAAAAAAAAATACATGTTCCCTTATTTTGATTGTAGAAAAATATTTTGCTAGTTTGAAGTTGATTTGCAAACCTAAGTGCACACTCACCGGTTGAATTGAAATGGAAACAGTCTATACTCGAAGGTCTGAATGAGAAATACCGACACAGTTTAAGTCACGTTATCTACCGACAAAACTTGTTGCGGGTTGGAACTTGTAATGCTTCGACGTAAAAGGTAAGTGGATTAAAACCTGGAAGATTTTTTCAAGCAACAAAGCGCCTACGTCATCAAGGCATGGTCATTTAATTAAATATTTTAAATTTTGCACAAAAAATGTTCTCCATGTGTAGACTTGCTTATACAAAACATTTTCTTATTTGTAGAAAGTCAGATAAAAATACAAATACACAGACACTTAGTGTCAGATGGTAAAACAATGGACAGCATATTGTTGAGAGAAGAAAACAAAACACAAAGAAACGATCACTGTCATCGCCTAGAGCAACTGTGTAAATGATCGTGATCGCTGCAACAGCAAAAACTGCAGGACATTTTGTCTGCACTTTCTTTTGACAGAAATACATATCAATAATGCACAACATTTTTTGGAGATGGATGCAGTAGAGATGTTACACCCTGGCGAGCACAGGATGCATAAACTGTAAGCGATTTCTACGATCGACAATCGATCGTTTAGGCATATCGTTGATGCATTATGTCCCGTGCCGAGAGTTCCACTGTGAGTGCAAATGATTTCAACTGGGAATTCGTCAAGCATACACAGTTTGAGGCCGGCTGTTGTTGCAACAATTTTGGAAACAAATTTCTTAGATGACGATCATATCGATCTTCGTTTGAATAAAATTTATTGTAAAAAGTAAACAAAAAAAGCCTTAAAAATAAAAGGAATAATAGAGGATTTCTAAAAATCAAAAAGGTTCTTGTTTTACAAAACAATTTAAAATAGATTTTCAGTATCAATAAGTTATAGCTACCAGTGCGCAACAGGAACAGTTGGACAATTTGTTGATAAAAGGGAAAAAAAGACATCTAAAAAGAATACAAAAAGAAATTGCAAAATCTAACACTTTTTTTTTAAATAGAAGATTTCTAAATTTTATGGATTGCACTTTGCTGACAGTACTGTAGTGTGTTCACTATTGAGTACTGAATCCAAACTAATGATTAGAGTTGGAAAATCGGCCCCAAGTCCAATGAATTGTTTGTATATTCCAAACTGAGATATGGGCTTTCTACGAATATGTATGGACTGAATTGTTGATGATCTTCAACAACTTTATTAGCAGCAAAAAAAACCTTACCATACTGAGTGCTTTGTCCCTTCATCAAAACAGAAACAATCTTTGATTTCTGATAGGAATATTAAGTAGTTACTGCAAACATCTCAAGAGCATGAAACTCTTTTGGCAGACTTTATTGTTTACCGGAAGACTTTGTCTGTCTTGAATATGATGAAATCTCTGTACATCTCCAAGCTGAAGCGTATTTTTCAAACATAAGATTTTGCCTACTTATAGTCTATCAGAGTTCAACCCAGAAAGTTGATAGAAATTTCTGAACATCATAGCCTCGTAGTAATATGCCAAAATTAGTAAGCTTTGGCACAATTTGAATCTTGGACCAGCACCAAATATCGAAAAAATGCAGCAATGCTTAAAGTTCTCCAAATCATCCAAAATGTATTATTCAAATTCTGATTAATATTTTTATTGAAATTAAAAAAAAAACACGATTTCTCTTTTTCCTCAAGAAAATCAAAAGAAGTCATCAAAGTCAATCATATTCCATATGCACCGACCTCATCATTTGACTGCCAAAAAAAGGCGCGCTCTTCATCAAAAGTGCACACAATACAACTTGCCCATTAATACTTGGCACATTAGGCATAGTAAGCCTATTTTGGGAAAATTACAATTTCAATCTATGGCACTTGCAGAGAATGAGCTGCGTCGGTCGGGGCGGCATCTTTGTAATACAAAGGTCGTTGAAATTTGAGAAAAGCGTTTTTCCCTTGACAACGCCGCTTGGAATCTCATCAAGTGGTGTTTGGGTTTTGTAAACAACTTCTGATTTTTTTTTAGGTTTTTTATTTTAACTCACATCATAGTCAAATATACATAAATACATAATAACAACAATAATAAAGAAACCATAAGAAACAGAACAAAAAATCAAGTGCGCCCTTGGACTCGGACACTGTGCGCCAGAGCAAGTGAAGCGCGCCCAATTGATCGTAGCGATGGTGAAGTGTCGATCGACACAACAACCCAGAAACTACAGAAGAAAAAAAGCATATGTTACCACTCAGCTATGTATCGAATTACCCAGCAGCAGCAGCAGCAAAGAGCCAAGTACGCAACAAGAGCGACTATCAAACGCAAACAACATTTGGCATTAGCCACAAACATGACAAGGCGCCTTGTCATAATTGTTGCATCAACATCAGTACGCGACTACATCGCTATATCGGGTTTTGAGGATGGCGCGTCTTTTTTTTTTTTTTTCATTTTCCATGATTTACACGATCAAAGTGATTTGTTTCATGTACTTTAACACGTTCTTTCGTTAATTAGTTTTTTAATAATGTCATCATCGTAATTTGGATGCTTCTGTACTATGGACATTAGGCCGGGTCGATGAAAAAATAATTGGAAAAACCGCCCCTTATTTGAAAGCTTACCTTGAGAGTATGTAGGAAACAAAAAAAAAAATTAATTTATTAAGCACTTTCCAACGATATATAATTTTTAAATATCGGACATCATCTGCTGAAGTTATAGGAAAAAGACCATTTTGGCTGTTTTTAGAGTGGTCCAAAAAAAATTTCCTAGATGCTCGCAAGGTAAGCTTTCAAATAAGGGGCGGTTTTTCCAATTTTTTTTTTTTGTATAGTGACCGACCCGGCCTAATGTACATCTACTTTGTAAAGAAGCACATATATATGTGTTTTGAAATACGCAAAGAGGTTTATTTAATCAGTGTCATAAATTTCAGTAATAAAAAAATTTAAGTAATTACTACTGAATTTCAAACATAAATTAACTTACCTTATGCAACCACTTTTATACCCTACACCCAGGGTATATTCACTTTGTCCTTCTATTTGTAACGCAGAAAAGGTGGCGTGGCAGGTATGGAAAAGTATACATATTCTTGATCAGCGTCTTCTCCTGAGTCGATATAGCCATGTCCGTCGGTCTGGCTGGCTGTGTGAAATTGGTACATTCGTAGTTAAAGGTAACTGGAGGGATTGAAAATGAGTGAAATCGTTCAACGAACATGCCTACTGCCCATATCAAAAAATATATTCAACAACCAAAATACACATAAATACTAGAAATGGTTAGCGCAAGCTTTGAGCAGAAACTAGGTGAATTCGGACAAGAGGACGTGGCACCTCCCATACAAGCAAAAGTTTGAAAATGCTATACTGAAAGTGTTTTTTGAGATAATCCAACCAAATTTCACTCAGATACAAGAACAGTAAATACAGGCTCCCAGGAAAAACAGGGCAAAATCGAACAAGAGGTCGTGGCACCTAACCGAAAGTTTTAAAATGCTCTGCCGAAAGAGTTTTTTGAGATAATTCAACTAAATTTCACCCAAACACTAAGCGCTATAAATGTAAGCTTTGAGCAAAAACTGGGTGAATTCGGAACGAGTCAGGCTTTTTGATCCGACGAATAAACGCCACACCTCATATGAAACGGACCTGATATGTTTGAGCGGATCCGATTCGGATCTTAAATAGTTTTCAGAAACCAATCAGGATATTTATCGTTTTTTGATCAGAAAAGTATTATATTTATTATTGAAAATCGGGTATGTCGGGTATGTTTGAACAGACATTGGAGTAATATTCAAATTTTATATCTCATCATCATATAAGTCAGTGGTGAAGAGGTCTAACAAGTTTGTAATGGTAAGTAAAAATTATATGTTTCTATCACTTAAGTGGACCCCGGTTAGAATTTTAATGCGGCCATGCTTATTTTTGAGTCTACAAATGAATGGAAAACTAACTGCAATTGTCAATCCTTTTTTTTTTTTGCAAAAACAATGTGAAGACCATTCAAATTCGACCCTGAAAATTGATTAGCTTGTTGACCGATTTAAAAAAAAACTTTTTCTGTAAATTGGCATTTCCGCCAAAAGGTTCACCGTGACCCAAACAATTAAATCATCTCTGAAACTATTTGGTACATATGTAAAAAGGACCAAGACAAATAATGTTTACTGGAAAAAATGGGGGTATCACGCTCCCACAAAAACAACTTCATTAACTCCGAAAATATTTATCGCACATGAATGAGATTTGATCATGTATACAGAGCGCCAGAACAAATAATGTTCCCTTGGAAAATCGGCGCGCCAGGCTCCTAAAAAAAAAAATTCATAATTTATGAGATTTGGTACACATGTAAAATGGATAGGCACAAATGACATCCTTTGGAAAAATTGATGGTGCCACGTCAACTTAACAAGATAAGGTGATCCAACATTCACCGGGAAATCCTGGTTTTTTGAAAGATTTTCAATTTGAAATTTGTATGGTGGAAAAAATGTCACGTTCATATTGTCACGTATCGATTCTGATTATGATCAAAACAAAGAAAAGTACAGAAGATATATGAATCAAATTAATTACAATATAAAGTAACATTATTGCATACGATTCTAAAATTAGTCGCACCTTAAAATTCTGATTTAATTCTCTCAGTTTCTGACTTTTTTTGAATTGACAAAAAATCTACCTTCTATTTTTGTCACATTCGTTCTGCCGCTTTTTTTGCGTGTATCTTAGAACCAGGACTACGCTTGCCATTAAAGTTGGCACTAATTATAGTGCTACCTAAGAGCTATAATGTAAAGCAAAAACTAAAATAAAAATATGTTTTACTTCCACTTTTTTTGCACTTTAAATGTGTACGACGGTCACGTTAATCACCCGGGAAATGCCTATATTTGGCCCCAATTTAATACATCTTGAAAATTCCTGGATTTTTGAGGAAGTACTTTTGTGAGACCCACGAATTTCCATATTAGGGAGATGTATAGGAGATGTCGCCATCATGAATTTTGGAGCCAGAAATCAATGATTCTAAGGCACCTACTTTTCGGTTCCACTCAAAAGCGGCCAAAAAAAAAGCGCCCAAAGGAAAAAAGAGGCCAAAAATGGTTAAAGTGTTAAATTATCATTATTTTATTAAAAATCAAAGACATTAGGTGAAATAGTAAAGTAAATTGACAAATTGTGTAAATAATACATGGAAAAAGTTAGTTAAGAAGTACAATGAAGTTAATTATAGTGAATGTGATTGCTGACATTAGTTAAGTATTATTATTTTTGGCCTCTTTTTTCCTTTGGCCGCTTTTTTTTTTGGCCCCTTTTTTTTGGCCGCTATTTTTTGGCCCCTTTTTTTTGGTCCCTTTTTATATTTGGCCCCTTTTTTATTTGGCCGCTATTTTTTGGCCCCTTTTTGTTGGCCGCTATTTTTTGGCCGCTATTTTTTTGGCCGCTTTTGAGTGCCACCCTACTTTTCTTTTAAAGCAATAATTTCGAAAAGTTTCTTAAACTGAAGCGCTTACAGCAATTTTCTTATTATAACGTCTTGTCCCTGAGTTTTTTTCAAAATAATTAAAAACCGCTGTTATATTGCGCTATAACCACAAAAATCTTATACTACAATACTGTGGAAGAAAGGTTGTGCTCCGTAAAAAAAAAAATCAACAATTGTCGGACCATACAGTTTGTCCTTTCAACCAAACGCAATCATCAGGTAAACAGCGAGCAATCGCATGTACGTAATTGACTTCTTGACGTCTTTATTTTCGGATATTTCAACTTAGTAAGTATTTGGATTATTGTATATAGGTACCAATACGACCAAAATCGAATCAATTGCATACAAAGGATGCCCGCAAAATAACAATTGAACTGAATGCATTTGTTGGATTTTATTCTCTGCATTTGTATTTTGTGTGTGTGTCGCACTCATTTCATCATTGCCGCATATCCTGCGCATGCGTTGCTCTCTATGTTTTAAAACATTTGCACGCGCATTTGTCGCAGCACACAAATGATTTTTGTGTTTATTGTTAAGTTTTTGTTGGGTTTTTTTTTTTATTGCGTACGCAATCGCAAGGATCAAATGCTGCTGCTGCTGTTGTTGTGACGCTGTAAGCGCATTTGGCAAAAGGACGATCAAGCGGCTCCCGCTGTGTTGAAAACACGATACACCTTTCAACGCACGGCCTATATAGAGAAAATCCAACATAATAGTAACTCATAATGATGGTATTGATGGCGACGGCGATGATGCATTTATGGTCGAATACCGAACACCAAAAATTGAGACCGAATTCTAATTGAGCTGTTTTTTTCATTTTATTTTTGTGGCTGGCAGCAAGTGTTGCTGTGTTTTCTTATTTTCAGTTGTGTTTTTTTGCTTTTCTTTTTATAGTCCTGATCCTTGTTGATTTCTGCTTGTTCTTTTGTGAATTTGGTGACAGTGATATATGTTTGTGCACAATTATTAGAAAAATGAAAAGGACACCGACAAGCTGTAGCGGCAATCCTTAAAGAATTAATGCATTTTTATGTGTTTTCATCCTGTATCATGTTAATACGTCTTAATTTGTACTGAAAGGTGTTACAAGCCGATTTTGTCACATCACCGTATGCAGCGGATTAGTTATGTGTCACGACATTGACAATTGGTAGTCGTCTTACAAGTCATCAAAATTTATGTCAATTTTTATAGTTTTGTTAAATTTTTTCGGCTTTTATTTCATTTGTACGACTTCGAAGCGAAATTGTCCAAAACTTTTAAAAGAGAGGTAGCAGAAAAAAAATTTTGAAAATTAGATGTATCAAAAACTAGCAAAATTTTCTAATGAACGTTCCAGGAAAGTAAGGACCTCTAAAAATAGAGGGGAAAAAGTTTAAAAAAAGCAGTCAATGTGTAAAAAATTGCTTTAAATAAACTGATCTAAGTCTGAAAAGTGAAAAGACTCAATGATTAGCAGAATACTAATCTAAACTAAGCAACCCATTGAAGAAGTAGTGACATAGGCTTTAAGTAGGAGACGATTTATTAGAAAGAGTAGTAAAAAAGTTCAACTACACAGCAAATAGTTTGGGTGTGAAATTCAAACCAAATTGGAACGAATTCATATCAACACCAAATTTTTTATAAAATCTATGCTACAACTTGGTGTACAAACCGTTTATACGAGTAAGTAGTTGGTCGTATAAAATGTATGCAAATAAAGTATTAATACAATTTACACTATTTTGGTTTAAATTTAATAGTGTCACCATACAAAAATCTTTCGAACTATTTTTGTATAAATTTTATATAGAATTTCATATGAACCATTTTATATAAAATTCATGTTAAAGCCAAGTCCATCTCAATTTTTTCGAAATTTGCAGTTGGGTTTTCAGATTTTTACAAAAATTCACAGAGCCGTTCAAAGTGTTCAGAATGGCGATTTCTCATTATTAGTTTTGCGGAAAAAATTGTTTTTTGCAAGTTATGGGCGAAAAATCGATGGAATTTTTTTTTTTCTAAGTTCCGGCATTTTGTCGAAAATAGATATTTTATATTTTTGTTTTAGATTCTTGTAGCATTTAAAATTTTATTTTGATTTCCATATTTCCAAATTGCAAACATTTTTTTTTTTTTGTTGAATTTAATACAAAACCACATATTAAATACATATCAGCGAAATCTGAGATAGTGAAGGCAAATCTTGTTACTGTAGGGACAGAATTGGGCTGTATGTATCATTATCTTAAACAGTACATTTTTCTTTGCAATGCATAGTTTGTTCTTCAATTTAGTCTGCTTGTGACTCACCACTCCATATGGCAGAGTTTTGCTTAGTGATAAAACCATCAGAAAGCCTTTAAATCCATCAGAACATATTTTGATAGACTTTAAATAGTTTTTGACCAAAACATACGTTTCAACTTTTCCACTTTATTTATGGTATTTTTACTAACCATTCCAAAAAGTGTAACAAATTTTTTTCTGTATCCTTTTCAATTGAGCTATAAAAAAGTTTGTTAAAAATCTTAATTATGAACGCATGAAACAATTTTTCTCACATGTTCTGCTATTCGGGTAGGTAGGTGGTATAACTACAGATGCCAGTGTGCCTTGTTCACACTGTCAATGCAGAATTAACGATTGATACGTCCATCATGTACCACAGAATCAATTCGTTACGCAGATTGAAATTCATTAAATGTAATCATTTGACATCAGGACGAAAATATTTGCCTCCATTGTTGTATGTCAAAAGTAACGTTTAGATCTAAACAACAAGCGTTAGGACTCCCCATAGCGGAACAAATCACTTATTGGTCCTTACTTGTAGTCAGTCAGTCAGTCGGTGAGTGAGTGCAAGCGATGATAATGCATCCTTGCTAACTCAATTATAGCATTAATCGGTGAACAAAAGTGAAGATATACACGGATATGTATATTTTTTTTTAATTTGTTACGGCACTAGATTTTTTTATTTTTTATTTTTCTTAAACTTACTGATCTTAGCAAAAAAATTTAAAATTTTTATTAATATTTGCTAGATGGCTTTAATAACACTTACGGTGTTCAAATAAAATAGCTTAATGGAACGGCGCAGGGTAGAGAAATATCCTAAAAAGTTTTTTAAAAAAAATACAAAAAAAACAAGTTTTTTGTAATATTTCAGTTTACGATGTTTCGGAGGAAAAAGAAGACATCGGCATAATTAAAGTTGAGTTTTGAAGAAATAACTGTCAGCCACCATATCACGTTTCATAGCTAAAAATAGCATAGCCTTGTACTATTGCTTCAAAAATAGCGAAAAACGGTGTTACGATATCTCATAGCTCATAACTCGCCAACCATACAAGGTATCTGGATGAAATTTGTTGGGCGGGTACTGCTTTATAATATCTTGCAACAAACAAAAAATGGGTAGGATCGAAGAAGTGCCATGCTCACTTTTTAACCCTTGAAAATTTTGTTTCAATATTACTCGAAAACGACTTCAACAATTTAGGAGATGTCACTTCTACAAACAAGGATTAATATGTGATATGCCGTTATATTGAGAAAACTCGTTGAAGGGCGTGGCACCGCCCACAAAAATATAATACGGTATAAAAAGAAAACTAATGATTGCTTCGGAATTAATCTCTGGGGAGTCTACTTTGATCTGAATTTTTGGTGAAATATCGCCGTTGTGCGTGGAACCTCCCATACAAGCAAAATGCTATTTTTCGCAAACGTTACAAGGTAGTTTAATGAAACTTGGTATGTAGGTACTGCTTATCAATGACTTGTAATAAACGAAATGTGGGAGGTATCGAAGAAGGGCGTGGCATAACTCAAGTACAAAAAATAATGGAATGAACTTTTTATTTCTTATATCAGTGTTATGTACTTTTCGACGCTGAGTCCGTCTTCATCAGCAGAACTGCCATTATACCTGCATGATTTTGAAATATCCTTGCTTAAAGTTGAAGAAAACGCTGTGTTCAGTGTTACAGCATAGCTACAAGAAAATGTGAAACTCTTTTTTATTAATGCCATCGAATAGACACACTCTTACTTATCAAAATATCCTTTCGGATTTTTCCCAATAGGTCTCTTACTTTCCGAGATATGATCCTTTGAAAATAAGATATTTCAGCCCCCATACAAAAGACGAAATATTTTGGGTGCGTGACATATCCCATTTATTTATTCGTAT
This sequence comes from Calliopum simillimum, assembly GCA_951812925.1. Taxonomy (NCBI): domain Eukaryota; kingdom Metazoa; phylum Arthropoda; class Insecta; order Diptera; family Lauxaniidae; genus Calliopum; species Calliopum simillimum. The sequence continues at coordinate 6,156,848 of OX638369.1, forward strand.
TTTAGTGCATGCAATTTCACCAAAAAAAATTTTGAGTTTTTGATATTTTTCTATACCATTCTATACTTTCCGAGTTTTTTTATTATTATTATTATTTTTATTATTCTCATCGGCTAATTTATCATTTTGAAAGCATGGTGAATAGATATGAATTTCATTACAAAAAATGGCTATGAATAAAAACATCGACTAAAATAATCAGATCAGATTATTGACCGAGCAGAAATCGGTCTTCAGTTACTGATTAACATCAAAATAAAATATTTTTCTTATTAACCTTTGTTTATGCGAATACGCATAGTCCCCAAAAGTAGGGATGGATTCCCCGTAGTTGGCAACGCAACTCCATTGCTAAATTAAACAATGCCCCACTGCTCATAGCTGTCAAATTCTTTTGTTCTTCTCTTTAATTTTATCATTCGTTCTTTAACTACCTTTGAAACAGCATTGGCAGCAGCATAAAAAGTTAAAAGTTTAATTCCCATACTGAATAAAATTACATTGTAAAATCAATAAATTAAAAGTAAATTCTAATACTCAATAAAGAGTTTATCATAAAATTTGTACACCAAAACAGTATTTGTTTTCATTCGTCTGTAGCGCCCGGTGTGGGTTTTTTCCTGTTTTACATCACGTGGCTTAGCAGTGCCGAAGTCTTCGGAACACGAACGATCCTCAGTGGAGGTATTAGTACGACGTGCAGGCGATTTATCTCAAGCCACGTACCGGCAAAGTGTAAATCTAGAAAGAGGCATACATACGGTGACCATGTCTGTGTGAGCAAAATCGGGGACAAAACGATATTTATGCGAAAAAAAACGGGGACAATCGGGGACAGTCGGCGAAAAATCGGGGACAAATCGGGGACACATAAATATTGAGGCAAACAATGACTGATGAGCAAAAACAAAAGATTTTCACCTATGAATAAATGTATTTATTACTCGTTAATAAAAACATTTATTTCTTTTACTTGCATTGCATTTAAATTGGCTTTAACCTTAACTGGCACTTTGATATTAAATTTTATATAAAATTTATATCAATCCGCAAGTTGAATTTTACCCAGATATTGTGAAAACGGCTCTTAGTATTTTTTGGCAAAAGAAATTATTTTTAAAATGTGTCTCTGTGTGACCTCAAATATTCTTTAAGCTCGATACAGTTTAAATGATAGTTACATTTTGATATCAAAATAGTTTTAAGTGTCACACGTAGAGGGTTTTGGAGGCTCAACCCCCCCCCCCCCCCGCCAAGGAAGATCTTTTTCCCATGTAAATTATATATGAATTGAATAAAATGTAATACTATGGACGTGTATGAAAAACCTCTTCCAGAGCAAATCCTGCACATGGTGCTGCTCGAAGCTGTGTATCGTTATATTTATAATGGAGTAAATTCTTTCCGTGGAAACATTTGATCGTGGCACACACAAGCTAAACTCAACAATTTTTACAACCCAAAAAGGGGTTATACGTATACTGAAGATTTTGATATTTCAGTTGTTAATTGTCAAAGAGCCGTTTATAAAATGATTCCATAAGTTTGCATATTTTCAAGGTTTTTAAGCTACTGATAAAATTATGAAAATGTGCAACTTCATATTGTAATGAATTAGCTACACAATTACGGTTTTTATCGATATATTATACTTATTAATAAATGAACTGTGCAAATACAGGACAAAAAGGGGACACAAAATAAAATACAGAACATTTGTGTGTCCCGTATTTCTCAAATAAATTCCGGGGACAAGTAGGCGAAATACAGAACTGTCCCCGGAAATACAGGACGGTTGGTCACCGTAGGCATACACAGCAACTCATAATAAGCAGATTTTTGGTCAAGGATAAGAGCAAGGTAACCTTTGACATTTCTGTCACATTTCCCCCAACAAAAAAGAAATCTCTGGTTCCTGGTTTATAGCTCAAGCTAGCGGCCAGAACAACACTTTTTGCACTTTCTGCAGTAGTGAGCATGAGAAAGTAAATTTTTTTATATTGAAATGAAGAAATTTTACCAAAGTAAATAGGTATCTATTGAATAAATAGTTGAAATAGACAAATAAGACGTGTTTTTTGTAACTTCTTTTGTTGAACATTCAAGCTGGAATATCTCAGAAACGAGAGCTAAACCGTTAAAATGACTGCCAGCGCTAAACTCAAAGTCTCGGTGGACCTTCTAATGTTAAAAACAATTGTTTTGATTCGAGCACAGTGGAATGATTTTAAAAGTTAATATATGTTAATGAAAATATTCTGAACCTTAATAATGCTTTAAACTTAATAATCTTGAAATTATTTACAATAGTAGCTAAGTTTACTATCAAAAGTGATATGACAAGAATTTGCGAATTTCTCCAAAACCTCATACTAAAAGATAGCAATGCAGGTAGCATTTTTCATGTATCTAGTCAAACAATGTGCATTCAGTTTCCTCAACTGACAATATGCACAAAATCAACACAAAAAGTGAATACGGTAGTAAAATTTGTTATTTTTAAAAAGATGAAAAATATGAAAAGAAAATATTTGAGCATTAAATTAAATGAAAATAAACAACAAATCGGCTTAAAGAATTCAAAACAAAAATATGTCAATATTGCTAACAGAGAGAAAACCTTAAAAACAAACCGCTTGCAAATAAATAATGAACAATTTCCAATTTAATGCAGAGATTCAAAAACAACAAACTTTTACTAAAGTAAATACATATCTATAGTACATTGAAATACATATTTTCTTTTAATTATTGGATTAGTTACTGAGGTGAAATATTGACTTTATTAAAGCAGAATATTTGAAATTTTGGGCCTTGAGACTCAGTGCATGCCAATGAAATTCTGTATGAAATGCCGTATTTATTTGCTTGGTGTTCCACAAACCAAATGATAAAGATTTTCTTTTAACATTTCAACCATAACCTTACATTTGTCTACTTATAAAAAATAATTTTTTGTATTCTGTTCGAATTAGTCATCAACTAACAACTTTCATTCTGAGATCAAAGTGTCTTAACATCCATATGCATGCATACCTCCTCCAAATCATCATCATCATCATTATCACTCCATACGTGGCGTAATATTTCAACATATTTATGGCTGCAAGGTATTAGTGGATTATCGATACTGAGCTGTCGAGTGCGCGCGAGTCATAAATTGGGGTTTCCTCAATCGTAAAACTGAAAATTATTCACTTCATTTGGTATCCCAAAAAATTGTAAGTAGCACCCTTCGAAACACGCTGGTTGCATAGCGGTTTAACTTCTAATCGCTGGCTGGGCCAATTAAACACCAAATGTGTTCCCACAACAATAATTTAAAATACGACGATAACTGACAATTATTTCCCATTTGCGTGAAAGAACAAATTTATTATGTGGTATTTAAATTATTTCATAATGTTTAATAAACAATTTTAAGGATTAATTGAAATGAGGGTGTAATTAAGCAAAGTGATGATGTTTTGTATTTTTTATGAGAGAAAAGTAGGCATATACGCTTTTATATATAAATAAATTTAGTAAAATAGCACCCTAAAATTTTCAAAAAATAACTATTGGAAGGTAATTTGTGCTACATAGTTAAATATTTAACGATTTACGTAAAATAGACTTTTTACATATTAAATAGCCCTTTGATATACTTTATATATTTTCCCAGCTTATTGTCAATCACACATGGTCTTTCGTCACCATTTTGCTAAACAATTGCATAGTACCAACACAGCTCATTCAAAACCTAGCTTTGACCATGAAAGCAACCATAATTATTACCAAAAATGGTTTTGCTAACAGCCACACATTGTCCTCGACGCTTAGTTGGATACGGTTGGTTGCAAAACCAAGTCAGAACTCGTACTGTGACAAAGATAATGAAATACTTAATATGTATTAGTACTTTCTGCGAAACTTTTTTTTTTCTTTTCTTTTCCCAAATCTTCCAAAACATCCATGCAATTTTTGATTATACGCCCGTTGATACTCTGTAACTGATCGTGATAATGAAGTCAGTTTCAGTGTCAGCAGAAGTTTCGTTCTGTTGCGTTTGTTTCACTGTTGGAATGCCATTCAGCATCATAATTGATCATAATGTTGACTGCAATTGTTTGTTGAGTTTCCTTTCATCATCAGTGCATATGTCAAGTGAGACAGCAAAGTATTGTCCTGGCTGACAGTCGTCTATCACCACATGGATATGCCAACAAATTGAATTCGTTGCGGTTGATTTTCACTACCTACAATGAATGGTACAAATGGCACAACGATATAATATGCACTGGAAAATATAAAGATTTTTATTATTTTGTTTAAAGTTAAAAGTTGTTTTTGTTTCAAAAAAAAAAAAAAACTTTAATTTTAAATTTCAATTTGCGTTGCTTTTGACGGATATTCCAAAATTTCAGTTGTTTAGTCAACATGAAAATTTGGAAGCCCCTATTTTTTATCATAGTATAGCGTGTCCCAAAAGAAAGTTTATATTTGTTTAGCTTCCCTTGTGAACGCAACGAATCCGAGGTTTTATTCTGAAAAAAAGGTTATGTATTTTTTGTTCAAAGTATTGTCCATTGAAAGCTACAACTTTTTTCCATCTATCTGGCAATTCATGAATTTCAAACCAAACAAGTTTCTCGTCTTTTAAGCCCACGAAACGAATCCGATTAAATTTTTGATTTCCTCGACTACGGTGAAGCGTATTTCGGTAAGAGCGTACTGTATCGAACGGAGCAAGTGGTAGTTGGACGGTGCCAAGTCTGCACCTTTTGGGCGCCAAGGCCTGATACGAATGCTTTTACAAAGAAGGGAATAATGCAGGCCTTCTATGATTGCTTGTAAAAAAATCGGACATTAGCAGGCACGATTCCTTCCCCTCTTGGCTTCTTTCTTTTTTACATTGGGCGCATGAATGCTTACACAAAAAAGGGAGCAATGTCATATATGATCGCTTCAAATATAATAGGACAACAGCAAGTTGAGAGGATCTGTAGTGAAGCAAGTGTCGAGTTTTCTAATATGTCTGTTTTTAGAAGCCATTGGAGCACGTTTTAAAGGTCTTAAATAGGGCAAGAAAGAAGCATTGTTATTAGCAGGTATTGTACATTCTCCGGCTGGGATCCCATTCAAATCTTAAGACGGGTAGAATTGAGAATTAGCGGTTGTGGGAGAAAGAAGATTATCTATAGGTATGTATATTTCGAACTTTTCGGACTTAAATCTAAAGTTTTGAAAATATTGATCCAACAACACAATTTTTTTTTTTTTTGTAGGGTGTAAAATATCATCGATTTTCAATAATAGAGATGTCAAGGGTTGATTTTAGAAGATTTGGAGATCTGTACAAGTTATACTGATTTTAAGACTCTTGCGTTCGTGTTAAAACTTTTTTTTCTTGAAAAGGTGATCACAAATCTCGAACATGTTATTATACAACCCTTGTAAAAAGATCTAACTCAAGTCAAAAATTTTGCATTTGAATAATGACTGACAGCTTAACTTTACAAAAATCTAAACACCATTTAATATCTTCACCAATATCACAAAAACTCTTTGAATAAAATAAATAAACCATTATTATATTAATTAAATTAAAAAGTTACAAATAGTTTATATGAATTTGAAATAGACCATGCCCCCGTTTAATAGAAAAACCACTGTAATTACAAGTACAAGTACGAGTGAGTAACTTAAACTTGTTTATTACCACGTAGCAACACCAATAAATAAAAACAATTAACAAGTCTACAACAAACAAAAATACAAGAGTAAATATACCGTACAGAACCAAACCCATTGTTTTGGGTTCTTGATGAAGAAGGCAACACAACACAAATCAACCCTCTTTTGGAACGGACGGACGAACGGACGGATGGATAGCTGTAATAGATATTTTGACGCCGAAGCACCGAAACACAAAATAAACACCAACACAAATAAAAACAAAAATAAACACACAAATTCAACGCGACCATAGATACTCATGCCTTAGCCAATCGCAAAAACTCTCCACAGTCCACATACAGAATGCTGGGATTGATTCCACAACGATAGCAAGGCGGAGTCTACAAATGAAAAACGAAAACCTCAACTTTGTTATGGTACCTACCCACCCTTTAGCGCTGAGCAACACTGAATGTCTTGAATGCGCATCGCCTTTTGTAAATTGTGCACACTATGGTGCTTCCTGGAGCGCGGGTTCAAGAGAGTGCCGACTATAAATAGCAACGTCGGCATACGAATGAGGCAGTCTTTAGCTGACTATCGTATTGTGCAGACGTCATAGAGCAACTACTTAATTAGTGAGTTATATACTTAAAAAGAGAGAGAGAGCAAGAGTTTAAAGTGAGATATTTGTGTATCGAAAATGGTTAAAAGCATCAGTGAGATGGAATTCAAGAGCAACTTTTCAATTGACGCGATTTTATCAACAAAGAAGACACAGCAGCAGCATCATCCATTGAATATCAAACGTGAACTGGAATTGCGAAATGATTACACCTCCGATGATGGCGAATTATCAGTCTCTGAAGAATTTGATACACCATCCAGAACCAGCACACCTATGAGCAGTGCCGCCGAATCGTTATCTTCTGGTGACAGTGATGAGAAACATGGTGATGATGATGATGCTGATGATGACGAAGAACATGAAAAGAAATCTGCAAGTGGAGATAGTGGCAGCGGTGATAACAAGAAACCACCTTACAGCTATAATGCACTAATTATGATGGCCATACAGGATAGTCCCGAACAGCGCCTCACACTGAATGGCATCTATCAGTATCTGATCAATCGGTTTCCCTATTTCAAAATGAACAAACGCGGATGGCAAAACTCCATACGTCACAATCTATCGCTGAATAAATGTTTTGCTAAAATACCACGCAGCTATGATGATCCTGGCAAAGGTAACTATTGGATTTTGGATCCAAGCGCAGAAGAAGTTTTCATCGGTGAGACAACGGGCAAATTGAGACGAAAAAATCCTGGTGCTAGTCGTTCACGTTTAGCGGCATATCGTCAGGCAATCTTTTCGCCATTAATGAATCCATATGGCGCAGGTGGACCGGTGCCAGCACAATTTCATCAGGGTACACCATTTGTGGGTTATGCTGCCGCCGCTGCTGCAGCACTCTATCAGCGTATGGCACCTGGTTATCCAAATGCGTATGCAACATTACAACAGCTTTCACATCATTATAATCCAGCGTTGGCGAATGGTGGTTATCAGCCGCAGCCGGCAATGCCAAGTGACTTTTTCAATCGTATGCAATTTTTTGAGAAATTTCCCGCTAGCTAAGTTGTGTTATGAGCGAATTGCGCTAAGCGCCGCCGAATGTGACATCCGCCAAGGATCAGCAGTTAGTACAAAATACAAAAACCGATGTAACCGATTCTTTGGGGGCTTCGCACTATGCTATTGAGATTGAGTATTCGAGCATTGAATGTTGGACGGCTAGAATTTCTCTACACATGAGAGATTTGAAAATTTGCTTGATCGTATGTAGCCGAGCAAGACACACTATAGTGACCAGTTTACTAAGTTAATATGCAAAAACCGGTAACCGGTACAACGAGTAGAATTCTGAAATTGTTAATTAATATAGATACTCGTTACATAAATTTTTGTAAATAAAAAAATTTTTATAAGAATGAAAAAATTTTGTTTATTTTTATAAAAAAAAAATCGGTTCTATTTTCAGTTGGAATTTTCTATCATTTGTCTACAACAGTCGTAGCATGATTCCTTTTTTCTTTTGTATATCAGCTTATGATGTGTCGATTTGTTATGAGTTGTCACAGTTGTAGTTGTCTTAAATCTGTTGTTTATTTTATTGTTGTTATTGCTGCTGCCCTGTTAAGTCGCTATCCTCCACTGCGGCGGCTCAATTTTCTCGGTCTTCAATAGGTACAGCAGCCAGCAAATGACTTAATTATGTGTTAGGCAACGAGTGTTGTCTGTTTACTATTGTTGTTGTTGTTGCTGTAAATGATGATGTTTCTGTTTGAAATTCAGCCGACGACATGCCTAGTGACATGTCCAGCTGTGAAGGGGACAAATACAACAAAAACAGCAACAGTAACATCATATCAGTTAGAGCAATTTATTCAACTTTTGGGTTTTCTATTGTAAAAGTCACCGCAGGAGTGCACCATACACCATATACAAAGATATTCTATATTGGTTAGTCAGCTACACTCTCCGACATAGATAATTTATGCTTGTTTCTATATATGAACAACTCATATCTAAGTATGTATTTTCATAAGTTTTGTTTCGTATAAACTTGATATTACCCGGTGGCGAACGGCACGACGATTCACCGATGACAAATAGAGACAAAATTATATCATCGGTGACAAACGAAGACATTTGTTTGACTTCATGCATGAACTTTTAGAACAAATGTCCAAAAAATCACTGATGACTTATGCTGATAATTTCACTGAGTCGTCAGTGTGCTAGCGACACGTAGCAGACAATATCAGTACGATTCCCTCATGAATAAGTCACTTATGCATATACTTCCGAGTGAGTTGTAGAGGAAAATGTCATCGTATTTTCACAAATGATGTTGTCACAAACAAGTCAAGTTTTTTTTTTTGGTTTTGTCGTTGTTTTTATTTAAATTAATTAATTAATATATTTTAGTTTACATTAATTAAATAAACAATCTTTTAAAACATAACACTAACAACTCAAAAAATACTTATAAACAAATGAAAATAACTAAGTACATATTATTAAATATGTCATAATATCAAAGCTTAATTTTTTTGTGGGTGTTATTCTTGTATAACTTGTGTCTTAGTCAAATTGAGCCTTGGTGAGATATTAGGTGCTAAAGGTCGAAAAAATCTGTTTTGTGCAAATATCTCACTAAGTGTTGTTTGTAAAAAAAATTTTGGTCCCCAACTTTATGATTAAAAAATTTCCTATAAAAAAATTATGAAGGTCGGTCGGACAGAGTTTTCGTGATTATTATTAAATTAACAGTTATACTTAAAATATATCCTTTTAATTAAAATTAATCATATTTTTTAAGAGAACACAAAATGTTTTATTTATTTATTTCGATTCGCTTGACAAACTGACAGCAAAATAACAATCGGCTGTATCCATGACTTTTACTCTTTGATGGCGACATGTAACATACAATGCCATGCAGCCATACACTTGTTATCGACTTCTAACAGACACCAATTCGGAACATTTTAGAATTTCAGAGACATTTAAACGACATTGTCCGGCAAAGGTCACTAACTTCCTGACATGCACATTATGAATCATCGATGGAGAAATCATTTCGGAAAATTTCATTTAGAGAGCCTTATGTTCGTGTTATTTTCTCGATGAATCATCGTTGACAATATCATAATGGATGTTGTCGCTCAAAAACGCCACCGGGTAATGAAAATTTTCGTCATGAGGTGTTAGTTTACAAATCTCGTACCAAAATAAATAAATCATCGAATTTAAAAGTCAATGCGGGTTTTAAATAACAATTTATAATTCCTCAAAAAAATGTATTAAAATCAAAAATTGTTTAAGCATTTTTAGAAATAAAACCATTTTTTGTTGAAACTGAAAACAATAAACTATGTGGCTAACCATCCCATCTCAGTTTTGTCAAAAAAGAGATTTTTTGCTTTGTAATTTTGACAAAAAGGAGGTTTTTTTCAAAAAGAGGGTTAATTTTATTCCTCATTTCGTTTCTATCCCCCCAATTTCTTTATCTTCGTCAATTGTTTAGTCGCCGCTGGACATATTAAAGCATATTAAGTGGTCAATGATATTTGGCGAAGAACATCCGGCTGCGATTTGATTTGCAAATATTGCAAATTCTTGTTCACTTTAATGGTCAGAATACCCCTTAGTGTGCTGACATGTAGCTGGGTTTTCTCTGTCGTCCACGTCTTACAAGCAGGGCAGGCATAGAATGTATTCTACTCATTTCCTCGAAGCTGCAATTTTAGATATTTAAATGGCCAAATACTGTTGAAGTTTATTTTGCGTTCAATAGATTTTGAGGAAGCTTAACCCTTCGCAGAATAAGGAGCATATTCGATAGGAAAGAGGGATGATTGGAGGGTGAAAGGAGGATTTTTAAATTTTTGAGGATAATCCTCCTTAATATATATATCAACGATATGGACGAAAAAAGGACTGTGAAATAATTTTAAAAAAGAAATTGAAGCTCTACAATGCTGTTTTTTCAATATCAGCAGTTTTTCTCTGACTTCATAATTTCGTTGAATTAAATAACAAATTTTTTTTTTAGAATTTCATCTAGCAGAATATTTTTTATTGATAGCTTCAATATCGCACGAAATAAGTTGATTTTAATTTAAATGTAATCCTTCATAATCGCCTTCTTCCAGAAGTTTGACAATCGTTACAGTCATTAAATTACCCTCGCAAGATATCGTTTAAGTAAACTGTCTTGAAGGAAGGCTTTAAGTTGACGCTCCTACAGTTAGTTTGATAACATAGGGTGACCAAACGTTCCGGATTTTGCAAGACAGTTCTGGATTCAGCCCTCTCGTCCCGGATTCAAAAACGATCCGAAAATGTCCTGAATTTTCACATATATATCGGAATCGTCCTAGATTTATGATGAATGCATATTTATTTTATTTTTTTCTACAACAATTTTAGTTTATGAACCGCAGACCATAAAAGACAAAGAGTATGAACCATGGACCATATATTATTGGAAAGAGATCATAAAGACCTGATCAGAGATTAAATATTATGGATAATGGACCTTAAAAGACAAATCAAGACCATATATTATGAACTGTTAGTTCTCACCCACCTGTATAAAATAATTTTTTTCCTGTCCCGGACTGGGCCATCAAGAAAATGGTCAGACTATGTTAACACCCTTCTCTTCCGATGCTTTGAAATTCTTTGAATGCAACATACTTCAATACATACATCTTGAAAAGAAGATTTAGGAAATGTATATCTTATATTTTATGATAATTCGCCTGTTCAATCTTATTTATGTGTCCGAAAACTCTATATTTATGTCGAGTGATGTAACAGTCAGTCAGCTCTCATGTCATCCATACGAGTATAATGACGCATAAATATGTTCATCTTGGTTTACAATCAAATCATTTCCAAATATTTCTTTTTTTCTTTTCTTTTTATATTGTTTTGTTTTGTTCTTCAATTTTCTATCTTCATGTAGAGTGTATATTTTTGAAAAGTGAAAGATGAGACCACTTTCGGCGAAGGCGTTGCATACAGCATTTTTTCCCTTTTTCCCCCTTACTCTATTCAACACTGATGTCTTCATTTATCTCGCTAAGTGAACAAGATATTTGATCGGTTATTCTATTCTAACTATGGTAAGACAACAGATTCGTCGTCGGCATTTACCTTTGATCATAAAAAACTCCATTTATATACAAAAAACAGTTTATCAATATATGGGAGCGAAAAAGTTTCGGAATTTTCAATCGCTTAATTATAATAAGTAATTTAGATGTTGAAATGTGCGGCATTGTTTTGTGTTGTAATCAAATACTCCTACATTTTATATGAAATGCACAACGAGCCAGTAAAATAAAGGTTAGAGATATTTATTAAGCTACTTGTATTAAATATTTAACATTTTCGAGATATGATTCTTTGTTTGTTAACAGTTTTTATATGACATCTAATTTTATTGGATATCATTTTTAGCTGGTTTTTATCTTAATTAGCGGTTCCTTAGTAAATCCAAATCTTAGCCAGTAGCTGAAGATATGTTTGAGGAAAAAACAGAATATTTAAGTATTCTATTTCAGCAATTGGACCGAATCCGGGTAATTTTTGTTAGTTATATATGTAGATGTTCACTAAAAAGCATCGTTTTGTCTTAAAAGTTCAGCAAATAATTCGCTTTGTTTGCTTTACAATATTTTGTTTTAATCACTGCAAGTCTGTGGAGTCTCATGTTGGCTCTCTCATGCTCTTTATCTTCCCTTTTAGAACTTTCTCTATCATTTCCACGTTTGATTGACATAATTAATCAGTTAAGTTAAGAGCTCTACAGAGAAAATCGTCAATGATGGAGAGTAAATGACAAAAAGTATAATAACGAGCCTTGAAGAGATTTCTTATCCAAAGTGAGAATCCTTGCCTACTCAATGCAAACCTGCTTGTTGTTTCCGAATATAAGGATACACTTTCTCACAGTCTTTAGTTTGGATATTCATCAATACCCCTATAAATTTTGTATTTAGTGATGAGCAAACCAAGACTCAGACTTTCGCAGTCTTGGTCTTGCTCTTGGACATTGAGTCTTAGTCTTGGGCATTAAGTCTTGGTCTCGGTATTGGTCTTGGGATTGAAAACATTTCTAAAGATTTTTGAGTATTTCCAAACCTTATTTTACCAAAGCAGTTTTAAAGAGTTTTTAAGATGCCAAATTTCGAATTGAGAGATGATTTTATACATGAAAGAGGAGTGGCACACCTATTATCTATAAAAAATTTAAGACTGAAAATCAATCTTGGCATTGATGATCATCGTGAATGTCAAGACCAAGACTGCTATGGTTTTGGTTTTGAAATTATATCATTGTCTTGTCTTGGTTTCGAAAAACTACCAAGACTAATTTTGCTACTTGTATTGGGCAAGTGAAACTTTTTTTGCAATTTTGATTCGGGTCATCCATTTATTGGGTATTTCGGAATAATGTTCTTTTCAGCGGATTAACTGATCATCTTTAATAGCACTGTGGAGTAAAATTTGGTCGCCAAAAGTTTACTCGGATCTGACGCTGCGGGGTGAAAATATAGGCCAAAATGAAAGACCATTTGGCTCAGTTTATTCAAAGTTCGATCTAGTTTTCGAGAAAAGACCGTTTGGATTTTTGCACCTTGAATTACGTGGTTGGGATTTTGTTCGTCTCGCCCATATCTACACTTCCACTACCAAATCAATGCTTTTGGATGCATTTTTGGTAAGTTAGAGCACAAAATTCGCAAAAAAGTGATATTTTTCGCCTTTTATGACATTCGGCTCAATAGTTATCACCCGAGTGGTGAATTTATGTACAGGTTTTGCCTTTTAACCTATAGCCGAGATCCATACGAACACTTTGATATAATATATGTGGCATATGGGCAAAAATTTCTCAAGTGAGCCACTTAAAAAATTAAACGTAAAAAAAAGCTTTAACAAAATTATGTTTTCTAACAACTAGTAGGTAAAGATTTTGTAAAAATGTTTTTTTCTAAAGATATTTAGCATAGGTCGGGGAATAAAATGGTGTTTTTGTTTTGTAAAAAAATGCTTCATTTATTATTGAAAATCCCTATTTCAAATAGGTATATAAACTAAAGCAACTTCTCCGCCTCTGAGAAAACTACTTATGAGTTTTTTGGAACATACACTTTTTTCGTAAGATGCCTTGTTTTTCTCTAATGCTGAAAAAAGACTTGCACGACACCATTATAGTATATTGTTAATAACTTTTGAACCAATATCGATTACCCCAATTTTTTTTCATTGATATAGTTTCTTGACAAGTGGAGAGGGGCCACATATTTTTTATAGTTTTCTCAGAGGCGGAGAAGTTGGTTTAGGTTTATGTACCTATTTGAAATAGGGATTTTCAATAATAAATGAAACATTTTAGAAAAAAACAATTTTACAAAATCTTTACTAGTTGTTATAAAACATCATTTTGTTAAAGCCTTCTTTACGTTTAATTTTTTAAGTTGCTCACTTGAGAAATTTTTGCCTATATGCCACATATATTATATCAAAGTATTCGTATGGATCTCGGCTATAAGTTAAAAGGCAAAACCTGTACATAAATCCACCACTCGGATCATAACTGTTGAGCCGAATGTCATAAAAGGCGAAAAATATCACTTTTTTGCGAATTTTGTGCTCTAACTTGCCAAAAATGCATCCAAAAGGACTGATTTGGTAATGATTGTGTAGATATGGACGAGACAAACAGAACTCCACCATCAAATGCAACTCAGTTTACTTACAAGATATATTGAAAAAACCACGTACTTCAAGGTGCAAAATTCAAACGGCCTTTTCTCGAAAACTAGAGCCAACTTGAACAAACTGAGCCAAGTGGTCTTTCATTTTGCCCTATATTTTCACCTCGCAGCGTCAGATTCGAGTAAGCTTTTGGCGACCAAATTTTATTCCACAGTGTAGTTGATAGCTTCCTGATCTTGTTTTTGGTTGAGAAATTTTATTTGGAATATGTTGCCTGCAACAGAGTTTTATAAACCATACGTAGATCTTTGATTTATGACGCTTCTTGGGGTTCGGCTACGAACATTTGACAATCACTCTTCAGAATTCTCCTTACTTTCTTCCTTTCTAGATCATAAAAGCACATATGAAAAATTTGGCAAATCGTAAATTTTGCTGAGCTCTTCTTTATGGTTGAAGTTGATATAGAAAAATCTTTAAAAGAAACCAGAAGTATCAGATCAATTTATCTTCACACTATCAATGCATAAATTACTGCCATTCTTTCGAACCTATTGCAAATATTTTTAAAACAAAAACACAAAATTGCCAATATTTAAATGTTTGTATTGTTACTGTTTGCAAGCAAACAGGCTTTTCATAATCCTAAATACCCTTAACAATATCTAGCATTTTGCATATCTCGTTAATGTAAATAAATTCATATCCATTTACAGCGAGAGGATTTTGTCTTCCGCCGGTAATGTCTTAAAAACTGGGCACAATTTAAAATTAACACATTTTTCAATTACCGCTGGGTTGGATTTATTGAATTGGATTGGGCTCAATACAACAATTCAATGCAATCCACTTACTTAATCCAACCTTTCTTAAAGCTGAGCCAACTATCTATCTATTTTGGGCTACATTGTGTCGATTGTTTTCAAGCAAATGTACGAAAGAAAAAACAAAGTGTTTGCGGATTTTTAAAGTTCTTAACATTTTTCAGTGCTAAGCAGTAACAATAGCACGATCATTATTTTCCTACTTACAGGACGATTGGCATTAACTGAATGATCTGGTTTCTATGTGGATTCACGCTTGTCCTTCTTTGCTGCTGATCTGCTCTGGATTGAATTGGCTTATGTGCTCGAAATACAATTTATACAATTTGCAAAGATAACAAGCATTTCGGGCATAAGTTACTTATCTTATTACCAGGGTTAAGTGTGTGGATTATGATGTCGAAAGAGCATCCGTCTACGAGTACATGAAGTATCAGTACATACACATAGTATATGGTAGATCAACAATGAAATTTGTATGTAGTCGAGAAGCAGATGCTAAGAACGTGTTGCTGTTCTATCCAAGTCATTAGCATTAGGATATGAAGCAAAAAATTATCTAGTTTCTTTAATATTTTAAGCCTTCTCCGACTGGATTATATTGGGCAAATCAAGAGAAAGGAGTTATATTGAAGTAAATTGGTACACCAGCTTACGACTTAATCAATTGTCATTTGTTTGGGGATATAGAGTACCTACATCGTTTTCTATTAAGCCTATGCACAATATTTTGGTTACAAAATGCGGGTTATATTGTAAATAATATATTTGTATATATATCCCTATGTGTTTAATGTGTAAAACGTCCTTTATATTTTTAAATTATTTGTATAGATTGTTAGAGTTTTATTGCAGGATTTTTTTGTTTTTTAATTTTGTCTCAGCAACCTCATGAAAGATTGTTATTTTAAAAATATGTATGTATGTTTTAATGTTAAGTAGTTTGAAGTTTTCAGAAAAATGATGAGTTTCATAACGAATAAAAAATATTCTCGACAATTTTTTTTTTTTCGCCGACGGTTTCGTTAGAGATAAATAACGAAATTATTTGTACAAGGTGTCCCCAAAGAAAGTATATAGCGTTTAAATATTACGTTATGAATGTAAACAGCCTTCATTAGTTATAAATTTCAACGGATATATGAGTAAAACCGACAAAAAATTCTCAATTCTCATACATCAAAACTACCAGCCAAGCCAGACATTGAAAAAAAAAAAAAAAATATCGAACGCCCGCACCAGGGTTTGATCCGTGGACCTTCCGTCTGATAGACTTAAGCTTATCCTCCGAACCACTGACGTATGTTATAAACAGGTATGCAATTTGTATACACCATTTGATATTCGAATGCTTCATACAGACTTATAAAAAATCATTTTGTATTTAATTTTAATTCAATTAAACAAAAGTAAATAAATTAAAAAAAGGACGCTGGGACTCGAACCCGCGCCCATGGATGCCAAATAAATTTGTGATGGAAGGAAACAACGAGAATAGTCATTGAGTAGCTGCAAAAAACAGTAAGGCAAGTACGTCGAGAAGGCAAAGCAATTGTAAGATTTTAGTCAGAGCTTTCAATATCAAAACAGTCCATTTCTTTCATTTGTTGTATCCAATAAACTGTCGACCTTCAATTTCGTCATGTAAAACCATCAACTTTATAAAAATTTCCAAAATTTTATTTCAATAACTGTGTTGGTGCGCATCTTCATTGACATTTTGAGAACAGAGCGGATTTAATATGGATGCATGCAAACTTTTATGATAGGGTCAAGTTTCGCCCACGACTTTTACGCTTAACGGGTTAGTTTTATTAGAGGTATTTAGTTTTGTATTTGCTATTTTTATTTTATTACCCCCTACGACAATATATTGAAAACTTAAATCTATCGACCTTAACCCTTTGCTTTAGCTCAACCCTTTCAAAATACCTACAATGCAGAGCAGCGCGTAAGGTATGAAACGCTTCCGCCTAAAGGATTCACCTCAACTTTCCATTGAATATGGATTTATTTTTATAAACTCAATGGTTGCTAAACCACAAGATTAGTTTGTTGTCACAAGTTTGTGCCCTCTCTGTTTTTCTTCAATGCATTTGGAATAGTTTACTTCCTCTTTTGCGTTGCTGGCTGTGTATGCGCATGTACACAGCTAGGCGGATTAGCTTGTATTCCGATCTTTATTTCTTCAAAACTGCTCGCATCATCCCGCCGCACAGAAGCCAATTTTATCAAATTGGCCTTACCTTCCGTTTGGTTTCGTGTTTGTGCAGTGAAAAGACACTTAATTTGCAAAGGATTGAGACGTCCCATATGTCGACATGTAGTTGTCAAGTATATGCTTGTACTAGTAATAGTTCCCAGCTGGAAATATAAAAATTGTGAACTCAATTTGTAAGAAGGCTATCATTCAATTTCATATATTTTCTGTAGTATACATGTTATAATAAGGGTTCCCCCCATCTTTTTTTTTTTTTTTTTGTATACAATATTTTTCATCAGCTTTGTAATAATAGACCAGTCAAGAAAGGAACCAACTTTCAGATAATTCCAAGATACATAAGATAGACCTACACTAATCGTTAGAGAATTTTCCCATTAACAACATATCAAAATGGGTTCTTCCACTTTTTCGCGAAATTGTGTAAATTTGGGTTTTCCACGTGAAGGGCGTGATATTTCCGATTTTAGTAATATTTGATTATTTTATTTCAATATATTTCCTCGATCCAGATATAAATTATTTTTAGAGGGCTTGAAAAATTTGACTAATCGGCAGGTATGCGTTAATCCGAGTTCAATATTTTAAAAATTTTAGACCCTTTTCGATATCTTGTTCAGGGGAAAATTCACTATCGATTGGTATAGGCTATATGTATCTTGGAATTATCGGAAATACCACATATGTATATATATAGCCAGTCTCTAATTTGACTGGTCTCCAAAATTAATTTAAATAACATTTTTCTTATACATCTTTTCAACCCCTTTTCAACTACCTTCATCATAACATATTCTATTGATTTCTTATTTCGCTGGGAGGGTTATATAGGACCGTAAGCCCAAAGTAAATTTTTTTGGAAAATTGGGCATTTCCATTCACTATGGATACAGAAAGTATCCTTATACTACGTTTACTTCGGAGATTTAGCTGTGCTGAGACATATAAATCTCCTACCCATTTCCAAAGAAAGAGAATGTCATAAGCGGGAAAATGAAAGTTGTTTTTAATTTTCTCCACAATACAAATCTTCCATTTACTTGGTTTTTAATGACATTTAATGCCAATTGTCAAAGTTTAGAGATGCCAGTTGATTTATAATAACCATGTTTAGATTTATACGCAGATTTAAAATAAATTTCGGCAGAAATAAATTTATTTTTGTATGGTAAATAATGTGATTTACGCCCAGACTTAAAGCTTAATCTTGAAACAGTCTCAAATCACTTCATAAAACTCCGGTGGAAACAAAGTATAGGGATGGATACTAAAGTCTTTTTATTTTTAGTGGACGCTGCCCCTACCCTAAAAGGGCAATACGATGACACGATAAAATCTCTGCACCGATTTTTAAGAAATTCAGCATAGCGATAGACTGAATCGTAAGGAAGGGTATTAAAATGTTTTGGTTTTTGAGTAGGCGATGTGCCATCTCTTAAGGAAAAATACGATGACAGTTGAATTTCAATCCTAAGGCGAACTCTGGTATTTTTGAAACTTTGTACTTCTATGCATTACAAATGATAGGAGAAAGCTAATAACCTCCCACGAAATGTATAAAAATCATCAAGTTAATTCTGTACACTCAGTGATTTTCCTGCTGGGCAATTTCAAGTAGGTGTCTTCAAGACAAACATATGTACATTTGTGTATGTGCAACTTGCAATTTAGTATCACAGCAACAGCAGCAGCATGTAGCATCTTGGGAATGGATGGATTAAGCAGCAGATTGAAAGACTTAAAGGCAAAGTAAGAAAACTAATCGCATTGTGTGAATTTAAACATTGTAAATAAAGCCTACAACTATGGGAAGCGTACAAAATTGCTGCCACTTAGCTATGCAAAAATATTTAAGGACTACGCTCCCAGATTAATTAAAGAGTACGACGAACAATCCTTTCGTCAGCGAAAGGGTTATAAATAAGCGGAAATTTCACCGAACAATTGAACATCATGCGCTGCAGCAAATGAGAAATTGGTCCTTCTTCTTCACGAAACATACGAAACAAACAACAATTCACACACACACACCCAAGTAACCAAATAGTAACAGTACAGAGTTTGTCACTTAATTGGCCAAATTTTCGAGAAAGCATGAAACACCATCCGTTCGCTACTGATTGTTAGCAGAGTCTTTAACGGGGATATTCACTGTTTTTGTTTAATTTGAACGTCATGCGTTGGCAAAATAAATAAAGCCATAACAAAAATGTTGACGTTGGTCTTTTTTGGCGAAAGTGCTACCTTAATGACATTGTTTCCATCCATCCATCCACTCTTGATGAAGTGGGCGAATATTTTTGCAGCAAAGCAGTTGGAGTGAACTTTTGCCAAAGATTGTTGAAATCAGGAAAAAGTGCACAATTTTTGTTTAATTTGAATTTATTGGATTGACCTTTCTGTCTACATGGCATTAGGATGGATATAACTCTTTTCTACATTTAATATAAAATGTACAAAATTTATTTAGTATTAATTTGTTTGGGCTTGATTTTATTTTTAATAATGGTTGAATTAATTGAAATTTTATATATAAAATATTCCTTAAAATCATTATTGATCTTGACAACTATTTCGAGCTTACGAGGTTTTTTAGGCATTTTTTGTTGATTACACTGTACAACACGAAAAAAAATTACAAAGAATACAAGTGTTTCGGCGTTTTTAAAGTTTAAGTCTCCATTTTTTTAGGGGGGCTCAAAGTTTCCTCTTATAAAATCATTTTTGTGATAAATCGACATATTAAACTATACGATCCTTACAACTGAGATGTATTATGTGTTCAGTAAACTTTTGTAGAACATTACAAGGAATATCTTTGTAGAAAACTTCAACCCTCTATATCCCCCACATATGGGCCATTCTTACCCTTTTCTGAAAAAGGTACAAAAATTTGACTCAAAACAGGGGAATATGGAGCCGATGTGTACCACAGAAATATTTGCTATAAAAATTTACTACTTTTCGCTGAACACTGAAATGTCGATATCTCAAATTTTTTATCTTGAGTCAAGGTATAAGAAAACAAAAATGTCTGATACTTAACATTAAACTTATATTGTTTTTTTAACTAAAATATACTCATGAAACGTATTTTCAAAATTTCGCCCCACTGCAAAGCCTTAAAACTGCCCTTTGGATAAAACTTGTCCCAAGGTCATAACAAAATCGTACAGAAACATTTTCAGAAAACATATTAACCCATTATATCCTTTTTGTGGGTCTGTTTGGTCCCTTTTTTTAAAAACTGGGTTAAAGTGTTCTACAAAAATATTGTTAAAAAAATTTTACTATGGGTCACCCAAGACAAAAAAGAATTAAACTTCAAAAATAAATTACCCTACCTTAAATAATCATTTTTACTTTATAATTCTAGTAAAAATATTTATGTTTGGACAGACATTTATACCAGTTCATCATATAGGACAGTGGTTTATGTTTGTAAGTAAAAATAATATTTTTCTATCTATCACGTGGACGGTCCTCGGTTCAAATCCTACTGCGGGCAGTTGTTTTTTTTTTTTTTTTTGTTACAGTAAGATAAATTCGATTTCTTCAAAAAAATTCAGAATTTACTATAACAGTAAAGTACAATTTATTTGATGAGTGAGTTACCACTGTATTGACTTGAAATTCTAGTAAAATTTACTAGAAATAAAATAGTGTAAAAACTATTGTGGGATTGTATAATAGATAAAATATTAAACAAACAACAAACTAGAAAATTTTTTCCATACTCCGCGTTAATGTGTCTTTAATTGAATAGAAACTGTACAACAAATTGAATTAAGTCATTCCACAATTGAATTCAACTATCCAATTTGTTTTAAAAACACACGTTATTTATGTTTTCCAGATAAAAAATGTTGATTTGATTTTATTAAATTTTAACACTCATTAACATCTGCAGCAGCATCCAGCACATTGAGAACATTGAGAGTCAATTCAATGTGTGATTCCATAAATAAATTGCGGTTAATAATTCTGATCCCGCGGACCATTCATTTTTAATAAAAACGAAAAAAAAACAAAAAACAAACCCCCAAACAACAGTCCAGCCACATGAGTTTCGACTTGAAGTGAACATGTTTGCATCCGCACATTTGTACACAAATAATTGTTGTGAGCGGCAATGCTGATGATGATGATGATGGTGGTGGTGTGTGGATGTCTTTAATTAGTTTTGTTCATCATTTTGGCCTATGTTGACCCGATTTTCAATTAAGTTAATTTACTTAAGGGGCAACAGTGTCATGACCCGTGCGCTTTGTGTCCGCATGAATGAATAAATGAATGAATGAGTAAACGTTGTACTCGCATGGACACCACGGACCCGCGCCGCCGCCACCGTCATCTTCATACGAGAGTAATAAGATTTAATCGAGTCAAAGAAAAACAACGTCCGGACCTATGCCACTTGCTTAGTGCTCGTGTACGTTTGCTTTAATTTCAACTTGAATTAATTTAGAATACTCATGTGCCCGGGCAGAATTTCATTTTTGTTTTGACCGGAGGCCAGCATTTAACAGTTCAAGTAGCATAAATACTCAGCACTGCGTAGTAGTAAATACTTTATGATAATAAATCCAATTTTTACATTATGGACCCGCAGTTTCAGTTGACCACAACAAAAACAACAACCCACATTATTTGATCATTAGAAAAGAAAACATTTCACAAATTCATATCAACGTCTGATGAGTGAAATGACAAAACAATTTGTTTGGTTTATTTTTTATGGTGGATTTTTGTTTTCTGAAATATAATAAAATGAATCAACTGTTTCTTTAGAAGTCTTCATATGATTCACTTTAATGCAATTGCAATGCCGCTCGTATTGATATTTAGATCGAATAATCGAAAGTAAATTACTGAACCTTACATCAGAGCATTGTTACATTGTCTGCGCTATATAAAGACGCATGCACCGAAAAACTTATTTCGAATCATGAACTCCAACTACGCGTTAACTAAAATAATGAAACAAATGATCTAAGCATGTGAGTGACATAGATACATATGGGTGACTCTCCAAAAAATGTACCATTCAATGCCCCGAGGCTCAAAGTCATGTTTAAATTTAAAATTTGATATTTTAACTATTTAACACAGATACTTAACAAGAGCTTTTATACTATTAGTCTAAAAAAATTATTCTAAATATTTTACTATGAAATTATAACATGAAATATTAAAAAGTCATTCTCCGTCCTGTCCCTTACAGCTTCGTAGTGAACTTAAGTTGCCCGTTTCACATATTTCGTTATTTTCTAAAAAAAAACTCAGACGATATTTTTCTGTTTTAACACTTCGAAAAAAATTGTTTAGAATTGACATACATAGAAGTTGGTCCTTAATTTTAAACTATCTCCGCTCAGTTTTTCTTATTCTAACTGTAAATGATTTAAATATTGAGTAAAAAGACAACTGAAAGTGAAGAGAGAAAGGAGATTCAGTGCATTTTCAGCTCAGTCAGTTGTGGTTTTTCTATAGTGAAAAAAAAAAAAATAAAAATTTGTAAAGAATGCAAGTGTGTGTCATTCTCCGCGTAATTTTTTTTTGTAATTATTAAACATATTCATTTATCTTTATATAAATTAATCAATAAACAATAAGAGGGGCTATCCACCAGTTCAAACTTTTTCGAAATTGTTGGCTTTTTCATTGCGATGTTATTGTTTTTGCAATATTTTGTCACTCTACGTTGAGTCATTCTCCGCATAGTAATACTCCAAATTGTTTTTTTTTTTTTGTTGTTAGTTTTGATTAAACCATTTATTAAGAAAATAAAAATTTAAATTTAGTCTTAAAGCGCTTATATAAAATTTTCAAAAATCCAACATAAATTTTTAGGGTTGCCACCTAGTTATTTTCGAAAATCTTATTTAGTTCTTATATTTTTTGAGTAAATTAAAATTTTAGGTTCCAGAACGGCTCAGACAAACATTTCTAAAATTGTACATAAACTTTCAGGGTTGCCACCCGGTATTTTATTAGTTCTGTTTAAACCAAGTTCGATAAATTTTTAACCCAGTAAGCGTCTATCAATTTTTAACGATGTACACTATTATTTTTTAGTGTGTAATTATAATGACGAACGTAAAAAAAAGTAAGATTTAAATAGACTTTGTTTATTTTATTTGACCTTCTTGTATTGAATTAATTAAAATATTTTGTTGATTTTGGTTTCTAGGTCAAGTATTCTTTATTTACTATATAAATTTACTACCAATATTTCGAAAAAGATCCAAAATCAACAATATATTTTATTTAATTTAAAATAAACTTTCAAAAACAACCATCTGGCAACCCTAGAAATATATGTTGGATTTTTCTAAAGTTTATTTTAGCGTTTTGAGACTAAATTTTATTTTAACTTTAAAAAAATATGTATATATGGCTACCCTAAAAGTTTATGTTAATTTTTAAAAATGTGCCAGAAGTTAAGGTCATCATATTCTATACCTCCAATTAATAAAAAAAGTAAGTGGAGACAAAAAAGGCATCTTTTGGCACATTTTTCGGAGATTTACCCAAATATTACTTTATGGAACCATCAAAAAGTTCATGCGTATATTTATTTATGTTTGAAATTCAGTGTTAATAACTTTGATTTTTTCCTACTCGAGTGAAATAATAATTATGATACTAAAGTGTATTCGAGGTAGTAGTTTTTATCGATTTTAATACTTTAATCAAAGAAAACGATAATTTTCCTTTTCGTGATACTGCCCCCCTAAACCATGACTTTGGTCAAGTTTTGATATCACTCAACAGCCAATTTTTCTCTTGGATGATTTGCGAGAGATTCAGTTCCTGCGTACACACGGTTTTGCTGCCGGTTTTGGCTGTCTTGCAGGGAATAGCTTTTCATCCAAAAGGACTATCTCATATCCATCTTGTCAGGCAAGTAGTGATTTATTTTTTAAGACACGTAATTGCTTGTGCTTATCTGTTAGCCCATTTATACTTTGCTTTTTATAGTCTGTGAGTCATAGGTCATGACAGCATGGAAGACTTGGATATTTCTATATCTTTTGGTGCAGAACGGGCCGAATGGGCAAGATTTCGGTTCGTAAAAAAATTTAGAGTGCTAGTAGAGAGTACCATTTTGTTAGAAATATGTATTCCTTAAGTCTTGTACTCGTTTTCTGTAACTAGAATCTGACCTTTGCTTTATAAGTAATATACATGCACAGGCCATAAGCTCTAATTCTACTTCAAAAAGCAACTTGACTCATGTTTATTTAGAATTTTCGAATAAACAAATAGCGGAAAATTAAAAAAAAAATAAAGAATTTGAATAAAAATTGTTGTTCCAGTACGTAAGTACCTACATAACACACAATTCAGCAAAAAAAAAAAAATCCACTTTTCATAAGAAAATCTACTGCAAAAAACAACCGCAATTCGATCAGAAAAAGAAAATTGTAAAGAAAAGAAAAGAATAAATCAAGAAAAATATGAGAAACGCCAACCAACCAGCTGCTGGCCCAACGAGTCGTTACCAAACTACACGCCTACAATCCCAAATACAGATGTAACCAATAAGTGTTGGTGCAAAGACAAGAAAATAATAAACCAGCACCGATGAAATCGTGCCCATACACAAAACCGCCGCCATATTTTGCATCGTTGAAATGCATTGAGGCACCAACGAGGCCAACGCTTTTTCAGTTTTTTTTTTTTTGCTTTTTTTTGCTTATCCAGCGCAGACACGTGAGTTTGCAAACTCCGCAACAAATTACAGGGAAACATTCATAAACATTTACACTGCGCGGCATAACAGCAACAGCAACACAATAATAATACTGCCAACAGGCCAACAGCAACACCACCAACAACACACTGGAATCGGCAACGGTGGTAGCACCATCTGCTTTTAACATCCGCACAAAAGAGCAAATAAACTCGCCATCCATACAGTGAAGGCTCAGTGTAGCGGTGATATAGCCCAACCAGTCCAAAAAACAGAAAACAAAACAAAACACGACCAGAGCAAAAGCAGCAGCAGCATAAATGTGTAGGGTGTTTCAAAAAGAAAAAATAAAAACAAAATGGAGACTGGTTCGCTTGGAACTTTGTTTTAATTGCTCATTGAAATCAATTGATTTTCCCTTTGGAAAAGCTGGAATTATTGATTATTTCTATATTTCTCTAATTTTAATATATTTTTTCTTTCCGTGTAGTTTTTTGCTTTTCCTCCAAAACATGAGAAGTGTTGGTTCTTAAGGTTTCTATACAGCCTGATTGACAAAATTTGGTTTCACCATCTCTGATTACGTTGACATACAGTACCAGTGGTGGATCCAGGGGGGCGATCGCCCCCTCTCTCAAACCTAAATTATATGTAAAGATTTTGAAAACATTCTGTTATTGTCTAGAAATGTAGTCAATCGGCCCCCCCTTTGACACTGCTGGATCCGCCACTATACAGTACACGGTTTTCTTTCAGGCCAAACTCAATAAAAACGAAAAAAATAAAAAATTTTTGGTGCTTCACAAGATTATAACTTGGGCATTTCTTAATCGAATTTCAGACTAATTTTGGAAAGATATCAAGTCAGGCCCTAGTAAGAATTTACGTTTTTGGAATTTGCCAAAAACTACTATTTTGTGCAATTTTTTAATAGCAAAACTACCAAAAACGCTAGATGTCCTACTTTTTGATCTTCGAATATATTTTTCTTATGAAGAAAACCAAATTAACTTTCCATTGAGCCCACAACCAAGATGATTTTGGAATTATGATTTTTTTAACATTTTAAAACATGAAATCGACATTGAACATTTCTTAGCCTATTATCGAATTCTAACCTGTTTTTTAGAATGTAGTGATTCAAGGTATTAACACAAAATGGGTATTCACGCGTTGATGTGCAATTGCGCAAATGAAAGTCTTTTTTCGCACAAACGCGTGAACGTTCAATGTAAATATTTCCATCTTGCGAAATTAATTAAATGCCAAAACATTGACAATGTTGCTTACTTTAAACTTTTTGAATGAAACACAAGTGGCAACATTGGTCCGAAAAGCTGTCACTAATTCGCAATCGCGCTCGTCTCCATTTCACTTCCGATCGAAGCAGTGCGTAATTGCAGAAGTATTGCGGGGTTTTCGGCAATGTGTTTTTTGTTGGACAAATGCCAAACTTTTGAAATTTGCACTTTGTCAGCGACGCAAGGGCATTGTGCATCAACGCGTTTATACCCCTAAAGTAGGGCTGTGCAATGAGCTGATCGAACCTGTTCGAACTTTCGCAACACACAACGAACAAGATCGATCAGCTCAGCTCAACTCAGCTCAACTCAGTTCGTAAGTTCGTGAGTTTTGAGCTGATCGTTTGATCGATCAGCGAATTCGTTGTGAGCTGATCGTTTGTTTGTTGAGCTAGTAAGTTATGAGTTTACTTGTTTGTTTGGTTACGTTCAGCGTGTTCGTTATGCGTTGGATATGATTGCAATCAGCGTTGTAAGAATTGCGTAGAAATAATACTTAAGGTTTAATATTATACACGAATATTAAACAAATATTTTGCATAGTTTTTTTCTGTTAAATCGAAATTGTGAAATTAATAAAATTGAAAATAAAACTAAGACGTATTGACAAATAATTTTGAATGAAAAAGTTAATTTTTTTAGGGTTGCCACCTGTTTTTTTTTTAATAAAATCAAAATTTTCTATCAATAAATTGCTAAAATCATCATTTTCTCTCTATAAATTGACATCTTGGGTTCAAAAACGACGAAACAAAAATTTAGGGTTGCCATAGCAGGGTTGCCAGACGTTTTTTGGAAAATTGCATTTCTTTGTCAACTTTCTTTATTGAAAGTTATAGAATTGATCCAAGAACCCATAGTAAATTTTTTGGGGCTGCCACCTGGTTTTTTTAATAAAATCAAAATTTTCTTTCAATAAATTGCTAAAATCATCATTGTCTTCTCTATAAATTGACATCTTGGGTCCAAAAACAATAAAAAAAGTTAACAACCAAATGCAATTTTGCGAAAAAAGTCAGGCAACCCTAATATGGCAACCCTAAGTTTTTCTTTAGTTGTTTTTGGACCCAAGATGTCAATTTATAGAGAGCAAATGATGATTTTTGCAATTTATTCAAAGAAAATTTTGATTTTATTAATAAAACCAGGTGGCAACCTCAAAAAATTTACTATGGGTTTTTGGGTCGATTCTATAACTTTCAATAAAGAATGTTGACAAGGAAATGCAATTTTCCAAAAAAATATCTGGCAACCCTGATATGGCAACCCTAAATTTTTGTTTCGTCATTTTTGAACCCAAGATGTCAATTTATAGAGAGAAAATGATGATTTTATTAATTTATTGATGGATAATCTTGATTTTATTAAAAGAAATAGGTGGCAACCCTAAACAAATATGTTGGATTTCTTAAAAGTTTATCTAAGCGGTTATAGGCTAAAATTTTATTTTTTTTTTTTTGAAATACATATATGGTTTAAGCACATTTTACAAAAAAAAAGAAAACATGTGGCAATCCTGAAAGTTGCTTCTGCTGTGTACAGCGAAGAGCCGAAGTTCAAACAGCCGAGTTGAACAAAATGATTTTACAAAGCTTCCTAGTTTTTATTTTCAATTTTATTAAGTTCACAATTTCGAATTAAGAGCAAAAAAACAACTATGCAAAATATTTCTTTAATATTCGTGTATAATATTAAACCTTAAACTTATTCCAATTCTCACACATTTTTTTTGCAACGCTGATTGCAATTTGCTATCATATTCAACGCATATCAAACACGCTGAACGTAACCAAACAAACGAGAAAACTCATAACTAACGAGCTCAACAAACAAACGATCAGCTCACAACGAATTCGCTGATCGATCAAACGATCAGCTCAAAACTCACGAACTTACGAACTGAGTTGAGTTGAGTTGAGCTGAGCTAAACGAACTCAGTTCGGTACTGAAATTGTGTGAAAAGCTCATGAGTTTTGAGTTTGATCGAACTAGTTCGGCTCGTTGCACAGCCCTACCCTAAAGCATATTTCAGCTATTTGGCAAAAAATTTAATTTAATTTTTTTTAATTTTTACTAATATTTAGGGTAAGGGAGGGAAATATGGACCACCCATCTTTCTTTTTTAAATAAAACCCAAAATACATGAAACAAAACAATTAATTTTATGTCATTCAGTAAAGGAAACAATTTACCTTCATTCTGCTTCACTTTTAGATAAATATCTCATCAGGATAAATAAAAAACATGAAAAAACTGAAAATACTCAAAATGAAGATAAAAAAAAATTGTAGTGTAATATGGACCATATAGTCCATTTGGTACAGAAGTTGCATAAAAAATGTCACTTCCACATTCGGCACATTTTTCATGACTCCAAGAACGTCAGATTACACATTCAACCCAAAATTCGCCACGTCGATCTTCTGACTAAAGGGTATTACATTATATGCATTTTTTATAATTTTTTTCCTTTGTAGTTAACGAATTACATATAATGACCATCAGACTCGTCATGAAAACTGCAACTAGATTCCCCATCTGAAAAAGATGATAAATACATTTGTTTTTGAGGCTTTTTTCTCTGGTGGTCCATATTACCCACAGCACGTGTTGGTGAAATAAATGGTTTTTTATCAAAAACTCTTTTGGTTAATGAACTTATTTGTGCTAATAAATTATAAATGGTATTCACTGACTTCATATAATTAACCATTTATTTAAAAACGCGATGTCTTTTAAGTGAAATATTGAAATATACTCACTAGAAAAAAATTATCACTGATCTTTTTTTTAGAAAAATCAACTTTACAGAAACATGCGACTTCACCGAACGCTAAAATCGCCCTATTATAAGCTTTAGGTATTAGCGCTAAGTTTGAACATGGATAACGACATTAACAAAATTGCCGCAAAATGCTATACTACTACATATGGTATTTAGCGGCAATTTTGCTAATGCCGTAAAAGAAAAATTCATAGAATTCGTATTAATTACCCGATTTTAAACAATTATATCTTGTTGGAAAGGTATTTCAGTTTGCAATAAGATAAAATTATGCTTTGACTAATTTAATTAAGTTTAAAAAAAATTTTCATTATTTTTTGCCTGAAACCTCAACTTGACCTTGACCTCTCTTGAGGGCCGGATTATCGTTATCCGATCGCCATGGAACTTCATAGTATTTGTTTTTATGACCATTAGAAGGATTTCAGGGGGCGGCATCAACGAAATTCAGAAAATCGTAAAAAAAGCGCATGCCTACTGTTCATTCAGGTATCAAGTTTCGTAATGACAAGTAAGTTAGGTGAAGAAATATGCTTTATTTTTTTCTTATGGTTTTGATAAGTTTCCTTTGTGTACCGAGTGCTTTGCTCTCCCCTAATCGCCCATTCCAAGCCAAATCTATCGGAGTATCGGAGGGATATTGGTAGTCATATAGTTTCGACATATCTACTGGCATAAGCGTAGGAGCGACTCAAAAATAAACTTTCCAATTATTTTGTGTTTTTTTATGAAGGGTACTAGGCTAGGTTATGTTAGGTTAGATCCGGGAGATGAACATGTTGTCATCATTAACTTAGGCCTAGAGAAAGGGCCCATTGTATACCCGATACTAAAAGCTTTAGCAGAGAAAGTCTAAGAGAACCACTTGGATGTACATATATACTTCCATATGGATTTAAGACAAAGCTCAGACAGTGCGTCAAGCGATTCCAAATATTCTTTCTACGTCTAAGCGCAAGCGTTAGACATTCACAAAAGAAATGAAAGACTACGCCCTCTCATACTGTGTAATTTAAGGATAGAACTTTTATGCGACAACTTTTGTTAGCAAAAACTTTTAAAAAATGGTTTAACAGCCATATCATGTAAGACAAAAATTTTTTTTCGTTTCGTCTGAGAAAGGTTTCATATCGTCTAAAACGAAAGTTAGTGCTGTTTATTCATATTTTTTTATAAAACGAAACATAACGTAACTGCCTATATGTTACGTTGCAGAGTGTATCCTATAAAACGATTTTTCTGTCAAATTACGTTGAAAACTGAAATTTTGAAACGACAAAAATTTTTTGTCGTTTGGTTAAAAATAATAAAAAAAATTTCAATTCAGAAAAATCGCATTTCCATTTATCGCACATTTGAAGAGACTAATCCCAAAATTGCATAGAATCAAGCTGAAATAAATAAATATCAATCAGTGGCTGGTTTAATAATATATCCAGAGCAGTACGAGTAGTAGATATACGAGCTATGGTAGCTTAGCTCGGGCTTTCTTCAATATTTGACCCACAGTATTATTGGTATAACATTATATCAAGAATTTTACTTAGGAATTTCACAAAATCTAAGAATGTTAATCTACCTCGATGGATCGATGGAAGAATTTTATATTTCCTAGAAACTCTTATGCGAGAATCTGGGAATCTGCATTTCCGAACCAATTCAATCATTATATGGACTATATTTTCTTCGAGAAAACACAGTCCTTTCCGTGTACCATGAAGAATGTGTCATCAGAGTAGGCAATTACTTTGAAAACTTATTTTTCTAATTAAAAGTAGGCCATCAGCTACCAGAAGCTAGATAAAAGGTATATTTCTCACAGGCCTAGTCACAAGCGCACTCTCAAGGATGTGTGACAGAAATCCTACATATAGGATATAGCAGACCATGCAGTAAGCAACAAACAAGCTCAGCTAAATCAGCACGAAAGGCTTGCATCTGTATTAGCATTAGTAAAGACATCCTCTTTAGCTAGAAAGACATCTATAGTATTTTACTGAGGTTGAGGATTTTTTATATAATACTAACCTTACTTACTCTTCAGATAGGCATATTGTGCTGAGAATATCATGCTTTGATCAAAGTTCTTCTTTAGAAGATGGTATAGTATCAGTTTTAAAGTTATTTCAAGAAATGAACGTAAAATGGGCCGAAAGTTATTTGCAAATGTATGCGCGAATTTACCAGCTTTTGTTACAAAACCACTTTGGCTTGCCTATATATGGATTCGATAAAGGGTTGCTCTCGACAACTTTTGCATTTTAGGCAAGAAATAACCTTATGCAGTGACGTAGCAACCATTTCAAAAGCCCAGGGCGAACTTCATATGACAAAAATGTCCACTTTACTGCTTCATGGAGGATTTTCAAGTTTTTAGGCAAAATTTTTCGTTGATATCAAATTGTTTAGGTTTGATGCTGATTTTTTTCTTATGGAAATATCATATTTTGCCATGTTCTTACAGACTTAAAAATTTATTTTTATGTAAATTAAAATAAAAAAAGTCACAATATTTATTTTTGTTAATCAAAATGACAATAACTGTCAAAGAGCTTCATGAAACATAGCCACTTACGTAAACGAAAACGTAAACTACGTAACGTTTTATGCGCTACCAAATAAGTTTTCGTTCGTCTTGCTTTCGTTAGCTGAAAAACGAACGTTAACGTATTAGATGATAGGGCTGTAAATAAACTTTAAAAAATAAAAATTTCAAAAACTTTTTGAAAAACTTTAAACTTTTAAAAATTAAAGTAAAACACCTCTCTGAAAACATTTGTTTTTTTTAAAGAGTTTTTTTGACTTTTGTTCGTAAGTGTTTTTGAAGAAAATTTTTGTATATTTTATTCCTTAACCCTTTTGACCCAGAAAAAAACTGTGGAGTACACAATATTTGTAATAGGTTAATCTTAGAAACTAAATTTAAGTAAAATGTTTGACGGTCTCTTAATTCAAATTTTCACCGCCAGAGGCACTTCCGGTCCATACTCCCATCAGATGTTTTTGATTTGAATTTTCGGGATACAATGTCCTTGGAGTGGTTATAAGAAAAATCGGTTACTTAAAATTTCGCTAATTTTATTAATTCATTCAATTTAAGTGAAGTTAATAACGGAGTTATATTCAAAAGAATTTATTGAAAAATTTTTGGGATATATTGTCCCAACCGGTTCGAAAGGGTGAAGGCTTTCATCTTTAGTTTTTTGGAACAAAAAGTTCTTAAAATAGCTTTCCAAAAAAAAAAAAAAAAAAAATTTCCAGATGAAGGTTTTTATAAACTTTTATGTTAAAAACTTTTCAAATACTTTTATTTGTAAAATATTTTGAAGTCTCAAGGTCTGCATTAAACTTATTCCATTCATTTGGAACTAAAAAAGAGTTTTTTACACACCCTAATGAGCTGCATAGGATTGCAAACCGGGCAAAACAACGTAAAAAAACAGCACAACAAACAAAAACAAAACCAAAGGAACAACAATAATCGTCGGTATCTAGTCACTTTCCATTAGCAACGAATGAGAAGACTTATTTGCTCAGCCTGGGATGGTAGCTGCGCTCGTTTGTGGTGATTCTCCTCCATCTCTACAGCTGCGCGCCAACTTCCCTGACATTTTATTTGAAATCAGAAAACAAAAACAACAACATACGAAATTTTCAACATGGAACTCGTAATGAATACCCTCAAATAAGAGACACACCCGATGGCAACAACACTTGGTTATGGAAATACATTCCACAGCTGTGATTGGTGGCGGGCTTGCGAATAGAGCGAACTGAACAGAACGTGCACTCTCTTCGAACGCACACAGTGGGAAAAACGTGTTACGGCGCTCACGTAACTTTTTAGTCTACAATAAACGTCTTGGCTTATCGGACGTCTGTCGCACACGTTTAGTATCGCAATAAGAAACGCCGAACAATTACACAATCACGGCCACGGCGTTACCGCACCGCATAGTGAACATTCGAACACTCGATAATTCCATTATAATTTAAAGCGAATACCTAAGTGATTACATACACACGACAAGTCATGTGAAAAGACCCAATACCGCTCCGCGAAAGTTCCCATTTCTAAACGTGCATCATCGGAAATCGGCCTAAATGTGTTTAGTGTAAATTCTTTTGTTTCCAATAAATCATGGTTAAAGCTGAAGGTGTACAAGTTGCTGCAAAAGAGATCAGTATTGACCAAAAGGAAACTTTTCCACTTTTCCAGCAAACTCAATTGCTGCAGACGTCACTTTTCAAGATGGCACGTACGCCACATCTTAAATCGAGTTTTTCTATCAATGCAATACTACCGGAAACCATGGATGATCCTGATATCGATCATCCTAGAAACTCACAATCTCCTACGCAAACAAGAAGTTGCCAATCACCGCTGGATTCTGAAGAGCATGATGTCACTGACGCCGATTCGGACTTGGACGTTACAAGTATGTCACCACCGCCGCCAACGGAAGGAGGCAGTGAGTTCAGCGCAAATAGCATAGAGGAACCGAAACATCCAACGCGACGCATCAGCAGCAATGGTGTCGACGAAGACCATGTTGATAGCGATGTAGATCTAGATCTCGATATGGAGGCTGATGTAGATGGTGATGATGACACCATCGAAGATGCTGATGGAGAAGCGGGCGACGAGTCTAAGGATGGCAAGCCCATCAAAGATAAAAAAGGCAACGAGAAACCACCATACAGTTACAATGCCTTAATAATGATGGCAATCAGACAAAGTCAGGAGAAGCGCCTTACGCTCAACGGCATCTACGAATATATTATGACCAACTTTCCCTACTATCGTGACAATAAGCAGGGCTGGCAAAACTCCATACGTCACAATCTCAGTCTAAATAAATGTTTTGTCAAAGTTCCACGGCACTACGATGATCCAGGGAAAGGCAACTACTGGATGCTCGATCCGTCGGCAGAAGATGTTTTCATCGGCGGTTCAACGGGTAAACTGCGACGGCGCACAACTGCAGCATCACGGTCACGTCTTGCTGCCTTCAAACGTTCGCTAATTGGTCCCATGTTTCCGGGCTTAGGCTATCCACATAGTTTTGGACAATTTCTCTATCCGCAAGTAAGCTCTGCTACAGCAGCTGCAGCACCTAGCTTGTTGGCCAGCATGTATAGCCGTTATAATCCATTTGTACCGAAAAATCCCGCACTTGGTATGGGAATGTCACCATTTTCTGCAGCACCTAGTCCCGTCTCAATTGCAGCCGCTAACTATAACAATATGGAGCGTTTGCTGAACGCAAATTCTATGTCACATCAAGGACATCTCTCGGCGACACTTCCACCATCCACCGAATTGTATCAGCGCTTACAATATCAGCAACTTTTGCAACAGCATGCTGCTGCAGCGGCAATTGCTGCACACCAGCGTCAGCAACATTTATCCGGCAATCATGCCCATCCTCATCAGATGCCTTCAACACAAGCAGGCCCCCCACCATCAGCGTCATTGCAAGTGATAACACATCTTGGACAACCGCCTTCGCCAGGTCAGGCACCTATTTCACCGACGGTAAATACATCTCCAGCTGCACAAGCCACACCGTTGCTAAAGCCGGTAACGGTTGTTTCGCGAAATAGCTGAAATAATTGTTAACAGTTATCAAGAATTGGGGACTATTCTTGTGATTGCATAAAGACTGTGGAGTTTATGAAACTGGAGCTTTATCTGGAGTAAGCAAATGCTTGAAAACTTAGCGGTTACTAGTGAGAATATTTAAATTCTTTATAAAAAATTTTGCCATTTAAAGAGGTTATACTACTCCTTGCAAACATTTATTATTTACTGTACTCGTTTATTATTTCTATTCCTAACCAAAGTTATGCTTTAGAGGATTTTAAAATTTACTTCGAAATTTAAAGAATTTATCCAAGCTTTGTCCAAAAGGTTCGTTGAATATTAGTAAGTGCAGGCATCACTAGATTTTCCTTATAACCAAAATATTTTACAGTAAGCCTTATAAATACTTAACTAAATCTGTCTCTCGCTGGTAAGACTGACATTGAAACTTTTTGAGTTCGATTCATTCCGCTATACTGGCTAAAACTCTGAAGTTTGATGCGTATTCCAAACTATTTCTCAACATTCTCAAGCCGTTTAGAAAACGATTTCATTAGCCAACATCCGAAGTTATAGTGTACTCTTCTTACCATCAAGGGATAATGGGTTTGTTTCTTTGTTCCGGTATAGTAACACACTTACCTTATTCCTCAATTATAATGCCTAATATTTCAATATCTTCTTCTTGATTTCCTAGTAGAAACTACATGCATCGAAAATTAATGCCACATTGAGCTTCTTAGCTGTGATATGAAACTACGAATCTTCGATGAATAGTTAAGTGCTTTAAATCACGAACATTCGACTAGTTCGACTTCATTTCAACTGTGTTCCTTAGGCTAGGTTAGGTTAGGTTATCGCGGAAGATGGCAGCTGCCATCATAACCAAGGCCGCAAGTGGGCTCATTATATACCCGGTTCATATCTTCGTTTTCAACATATATGAACCGAAGGGTTGTCAGCAAATTAAAAGATTTAGTTAAATAATTAGGCTAGGACATCTTAAAATTCTGACAAGATAGACCAATTCCGAAATCGGATATGGATTTGTCATTAGTAAATTTTACGTATAAGGCTTTTGCTTTTTCAAATATTCATAACGCATAATTTTCCATAGAACACATGGGCTGATAAGTTTCCGGTTCAATGAAGAAAAAACAACTATTGTGCTAACCATGATAAGACTTAATTAGAAGTCAGTCCATAGGCTCATGGCATTAATAAATGCTAGTATGTCCCTTGGTGAAAGGCGCTTACCTCAGAAGTAGATTGGTATGCGATAGAAAAGCAATGAAGTTTCTGTCTTGCTAGACTGTCACTGTAACATATAATATGTTCTGCTGTATTTGATTCTTCATTATAGAATCTACAGAGTTCATCTTGAACTAATGAAATGTTGGAAAGAAGCTACTATTTGTAAACATAGTCTTATCATTGAACTCTTCTCTAACATTTCGATACCTTTCTTATGGAACATTTGACAAAATTCATTTTAAGGTCATCTAAGGCTATTTTTTGGAAACAACAGTCAAATTTGAACCAATTCAGCACCCGTTAGAACTAACTAGTAACTTTTTA
This sequence comes from Calliopum simillimum, assembly GCA_951812925.1. Classification (NCBI taxonomy): domain Eukaryota; kingdom Metazoa; phylum Arthropoda; class Insecta; order Diptera; family Lauxaniidae; genus Calliopum; species Calliopum simillimum. The sequence goes on from OX638369.1 coordinate 6,192,803, forward strand.
TTTAATGATCTGAAAGGAGAGTTTGACACAATCCTAACGAGTTTTCCGCTATCTTGGTAACATGATGTGCCACAAAGAAGGTCAAGGTGGGTTTGTCGGCCAACAAGATCACTGTTTTTGGATTACCTTGTAAAAGGTAAAATAGTCACCGCCAGATATTATTCTACGCATTTGACAATTCCAATAGTATGCAAATAAATAAAAGAATCTTGCATAGTTTTAGGGGGCGATTTTCGTTTCTGAGCATCCTGTTTTTCATATTTTGTACTGAAGTCTTAAATTCGCTATAACTTCTTCAACTTCAACGATTTGAGGCAATTTTGTAGAGATGAATTTCATGATTTTTAATGGGCTTTAATTTTATGAAGTGTCCTTGGCACCTTAGGGTGGTAGAAACTAAGGTAATGAGTACAACTAGTCGATAAAAACATTTGAGATAAATTACTTCTATCAATGAAATATAGCCCACATCGAGATATTTACAACGATATACTATACTTGATGATCAAATAGCGTATTATTTAGAGGTCGAAAAAAAAAAATATTTTTTTTTCCTTAAAAATCGAAATGGGGGGCTTACAGCGAACCTTTTATTTGTATGGGGATCGATACTATCTAGTGAATATTTTTTTAGTTAGTATGGCACAAACCCATAAATTAGGCTACAAACTGTTACCTCATCTAGCACATTCTCTAGATTTAGCCCCCTGCGACTATTTTATTTGTGGAGACATTAAGATGGATGGGCAGTCAAATGAAGAGGCCATTACTGAAAAATATGACTGTTATAAGAAAATCTATTATTTGGAAGGAATAGAAAAAATTCAAAAATGCCGAACTAACTGTATCGAAGTAAAAGAAGATTATATTAGAGAATGCAACAATTTTTCGCTGAAGAAATATATACTTTTAAAAAGTCTAAAACTTATCAAACAACCTTCATTTTTAGAATCTGTCAACCAATCATATGTATTTATTCAGCGCAATCTTAAGCTGTTCTCAGTTTATGGAGAGATTTTTGGGACCGAATTGCTACGTGACATAGAGTGAGGTTAGTTTTTGTCTACTTTTTGCTGCTTGATGTCATTCGGTTGGGGTGTTTTTGAATTCTTAAGACACTTTTTTATGCAAAACTGCTCAATATTTTATAATATTTATATTTTCAAATAGAAATTTCATCTAAAATCTAATTACTTTTATTCATCGAACTTTTGATAAAATTTTGTTTCATGGGACTACGCCGAACTTTTTCATTTTAGATAATAAATTGTAGCTTTATTTGCAAGGAGTTGACCTTTAAGTATTTAATATTAAGATATGTATGTATGTGTAAATATTTAATAGTAACTATGTAATTAAAACTATAAAGATTAGATGACAATTTTTTGTAAGCTAAATAATTTATACAAAAAAACGATAAAACTGAAGACTAAAATTAAGTTCAATGATGATGATGATGATGATACTTTTGTTGTATGTAAAATAAAAATCCAGTTAATGTACATTGTAGTTTAGACTTAATGCCAATTATAGTTAAATAAACAATTTATTTAAATGTTGAAATGAAAGCGAAAAAAGAAAACTTAAGAAATTTATTTATTTATGAAATCAAAAGAGCAATGTGTGTGAACATGTGGCGAGTCTTCCCTAAGTTCTTCTCGGGAATTGGATCAATCATTTTGTGGGTTATTAAACTGGTCACGCTTTAATTAATACGCTGTCGCGTCATGTCGTCAATTTAATAGTAGTAGTTGTAGCAGGAAGTCCTTAATCAAAACAACAACAACAATATTTAGTATTTTCCACCAGCACAGTGGTAAATTGTGCAGTTGATTGCGTGAACGAGCGTTAAAGTCAACACGGAGTCAGAAGAAGAAGATTCAATAAAATCGCGCGCATGGCACACACACGCCGCCATACCACATACTATCCGATGGATTTAGTTGACCCGTATCCGACACAAAGTACATTCTATCTATGTGTGTAATATATATATAGTATGTATGACTTTCTAAGTTACTTGCGGTGATGATTTTGACGCATGTCGCACTTAAAATCTGATTTTCTAAATCGTTGTCGTATTGCTGCGCGCGTATTTTAAGTGAGTGGCAGAGGCGTCGGGGTTATGTCGCACAACAAGTGCCTGAAAACTATAGTGGCGGCGGCGGCGGCAACGAATGCGACTTGCGTTTATTTTGGTGCCCGTAATTGGTTTGTTTCGGTCGCAATTCAACACGAATTTCAACGAGCATTAACAAAATTTATTAAAAGAATCATCTGATTTATCTAAGCATCAGACCATCTGAACGACTATTACAGGGACTGTCGCTCTGAGGAACAAGCTATTAATGAAGAATTAAGAATTTGCTAAAATAAAAAAGTTTTAATGTTTTTCTTTCTCTTTTTGAATTTTGGAAATTGATTGTAGAATTAGTACTTAACATAGCCCATAAGCTATTTCTGCCGTAGATAGTTACTGCAAAAGACTCCAATCATATGCGTCGTGGACCGATGAAACCGGCATAGAGCCTCGAAGACCTTGAAGTGCGCTAGTGTTGAACAAATTTCAACTAAACCATCAAATGCTTGCATATTAACATCAGTAAAGTCCTCTCTCAGTTTTGTTTCGTCTGATAATACATACTTATCGTGGATGAACAAAGAAGGCCTTGAAATGTATAAATGAGATCTTTGTCAGAAATATGTGCAAATATCACAATTTTCTGAAGAGTTCTTGACTATATTACGCCAGTGCTTACGAAGAAAATCTTCCAACCAAAAGTTGCGAAAAAGAAAATCTTTTTTTTGAAATTGCGGCGAAAAAAATCTTTTTTGTAATATGCGGACAAGAAAATCTTTTTTTATAAAATGCGGCGAAGAAAATCACTTTTTACAAAATGCGGCGAAGATAATCTCTTTATTTAGTGAATACTTCGACAAGTTACGAAAATAAACATTTCACTTAAAATCGCAGCGAATGACATTTACTGTCAGAAATAAATCTCTTTCAGACTGTTAAAATGGGTCGGATCTAATGTCGAGATTTAAGTATATACCTTAGAATAGCTAAATCTCCGGTAAAACGTAATATTATTAGTTTTGCATTGCAATTCTTAGTCTAGTCTAAGCCAAGCGAAGTCAGCGCAGAATTTTTGGATCGTCTACAGCAAACACAATATTTCAATATTTTCCATTTTTCTCAGAATTACAACACCCATGAAAAATTGTTTTTTTGTTTGTTGTTGTAACATTGTATTTGTTGTAGACGAGCCAAAAAAAAGCGACTTTCAGGGGTGCTGAAATTCTAAAAAATTTTAAAAATATTGAAATATTGTGTTTTTGTAAGTGAGACAAAATTGGCTCACTTTTGTTCTACGCTGACTAGTCATCGGTCTAGTCGTCAGCAAAAAATAAATCTTTCTTAAGCATTGAGCTTGAACTTTTCGAGTTTTGTTGCTAAACTTTGAGCAAGCTATGTAGTTTTGAAAGTAATTCTTAAAGCGAATGATATATAACGTCATATATCTCATATCTTTAGCAATCGCGGCGCTTAGATTATAGTTTACTGCAAACTTATTCAAAGCATCTAAATTTTACATCTGTGATGTATACAATTTCATAATCAAATGAACTGTAAGTGATGCTAACGTTATGAAAAACTATCTGATGAATGATGTAGACGGGCAAACCAATTTAAAAACCCCAAAATAAGGAATATAAAGATACACACAAACAATCCGAACAGAAAGAAACTAAATAAATTCGCTTTGATTTAATAATGAGCACATAATTGGCAAGTTGAATGGAATTGTGTTGCCCGCAAACATGATTCTAAAGTACAACAAATAACAACTTAAAGACGGCACACAAAATTAAAATGAATTGAATAAACGATTGTGAGTAGGATCACAATAATATGATGCAAAAGTACTCAGATACTAAATGACTCGATATCAACACAAACATCAACAAATTCCTTAGTACCCCCCCCCCCCCCTCTCCTCCCCAGGGCATATAACGCGTATAAATAATAAATGAAGACTTTTAAATTGAAATGTGCAACGGCGACATGACAGCAGTAATTGGGAAAAATCCATGCAGTTGTTGCTGTTGCTGTCAGGGGTCGGTCTTACGCTTAGTACGAATAATCCCTGCAGCATCTACTTATAGGGGCAAAATTATCTTTTATTTACTTACATTCATAATACATATTCATACTTTTGTCACAAAACCATAGAAGATATCATCGTCAATTGTTATCAACTACCGGGAATTTAACTGATACTCACTCTCTAGAGCAAGTTAAGGAATGTGATATATTGTTGATGTTTAACATGTAACTTGACTAGCAGTAAATTGACCCTTGGAATTACTTGTTAATTCCTTGATTTAATGAAACGCCCACGGTTGAATTTTTTACACAGTTGATGATGATCTTTATGTTGGCTTAAGTTGGGGTCAGCAGAAAGTTCAATCTTTAAAGCAAACTTCTTAAGTCTAAGGTATTTTGTGCGGTATTGCTATGCCGAACTTTACTCTGCTTTAGATATTTGCCAGAAGGTGACGCTGGAAGCAAAATTTATTTCCCCATGATCATTTGTTTAGACACGTTTACTACGAACATTTACAGCTTTGAGTTCGATTTTCCCACAAAAATTACCAAAAATATGCTCTTTAGTTTTTGAGATATTGTCCATTCAAGGTGGAAAACTACAATGAATCAAAAAGATTTGCATGGAAAAAATTGACGTTGCTTCGAATTACGATGACCGGGTACCAAAAGTTTCATTTTGGCATAGGTATATAAGCTTGACCGAAAATCATATTATATTACAATTTTTTTAATTTTCCAACTTGAATGGAAGATATCTCCAAGACTACAGAGACTACGGAGAAATAAATCGTATTTTCGAATATAATACCATTTTTTCGGTTTATAAAATGATATCCGGTCCATCAAATATTCTCTGAAATGAGCCAAATTTATCGTGGTGCTTATTTACTGCGCAGAGAAAGAAGGTAAGGCCCCAAAAAAAAAAAAAATTAACTAAGGCCCCAATTTAATATATGGGCAACAACAACAAAATGAACTCGCAAAATTTGGGGCACTGTTTCCGTTTTTTGGGCCTTATTTCATTTGTGGTATCGCACACTGGTTTAAAATCCTTAAAAGCTGGCCAAAAGTAAAAAAAAAAGTTTTTTTAAATTAACTTTTTATAAACCGTATTGTCTTACAAATATTCATAGACCTCAAAAAATTTGTAAGAAAGATCCAGGTATTCCTACAATGCTCTTGCGATCCCTCCAAAAGTACGCTTCTGTGAGTTAAAAGTAAAAATTAAGTGTTCACTGTAAAAATTGTGTGATTACTGTAAAACTGAGCCGATTTTAATGTTTGAATATGAAATTTCTTTGTAAAAGAAATTCTATCGAACCTTTATAATCAAAACTTGCAATAATTTATACTTTTTCGGTAATTATGATTAACTTAAAATCAAATTATTTCACAAAATCAGTTTGCAATGATTATGAAAAAAACCCAAAACTAATTTATACCACGTCATACCACCAAGATTTTTTGGATTTAAGAAGATTGAAACCTTTTCTAATACATAAAAAAAAATGTACATGCCTTTTTTTGCCTTTTTTGTTTGATGCGATTTTTTCTGAAGCATCCATAAGAAAATTTAACTCATATTGCTTACAAAGTATCAATATGTGTTGCTCGCCTGAAATGGAAAAAATTTTATATTATTATACAGCTTATACTCCCTGATAAAGGAATCTAAAACCCATTTTTATGTAGATCAATTTACCGTTGCACACAACTCTATCAAAGTTAAAGTTTTGAAATAAATTTTTAAATTAGATATAAAAATTGTGCAAGTGTTGTTTTTTGCCATTTCGAATCCGCCCTTTTTGTTTTTTAAAAATCTAACATTACATTCGTAATCAGTGACCCCAAAAACCCCGAGTAAATTTTTTTGTTGGATTTGGTTGAATATTTATACAATTCGTCCGCCATTTTGAATCCGCCATTTTCTTTTTTAAAAATCTAACATCAATTTCGTAAGCAGCGACCTCAAAAACCCCCAGGTAAGAAATTTCGTCTCGAAACTTTAATTATTTCGACTTTTGGCCAGCTTTCAGGGATTTTAAACCAGTGTGTATCGCGAGAAATGTGAAAGGCCGTCTTAAACAACCTAACCTTCCGTAATCTGAAAAAAGTCAAAAAAAAAAACAAACTTTTTAGTTACAATTTTTGACAACTCGAAGTTTTTTTTGTCACTGCATCAATATTTTGATTAAAAACAACAAGAAACACTGTCGTCCTTGTCAAAGGAGCGCAAAAAAAAGCTGTCAAACAGCTGCTGCCGCCGCTGCTGTTCCAGATTTTTAATGAAATGCGCAAACAATGCGATGGCTGCGCCGCAGCACCTCGTTAAATCTGAACAATTAAATTTGTTTAATGTCTTAATGTGCGTATGAATGTGAGTGTGTAAGTGTGAATATATGAAATCGTTCGATGTGCAAACAAATTAACACACCCGTCTTCCATCTTGCGTCCTTGTACTCGTCTCCTATGCCACTGTGGAAGTCAATAGTGTGTGCAACATCGATATGTCGCGTAATGCGCCGCATTGTCACTTACATACGAAGTAGCCCCCTGGAGAATGTGGTACGCAATTTTTTGGTTTGATTTAGACCTCATCTCAGAAGGCTGACATCTTGCAAATGATAGGGCAACAAACAGCAGCGTTTGACGACTGTTCGCTTTAGTCGTCAATGGGGTGGTGATTGGTTGCAGTGCAACGTTGTTTCATGGAAATGAATCAAAACAATAACAATAAAACAACAACAACTATACCCATGTACAACCATTAAGTGTATTACTGTTATTTTATATGTACGAGTACCAGCTTTGGATAGAAATTAAAAGTAAAAATTAGGGTGCAAAATCCAAAAAAAAGGAAAAAAACTATTACTGATGTACCAGACACGGATTTGACATTGCCGCAGTAAAGCATTGGCATAATTTGTTTACGCATCAGGGTAGTTGTGGTGAACAAGGTACAGTGATTCAGTTGGGCTGAAAAAGTTTGATCTTCAGATCAGTATAACTGGGACAAAACTTTCAAAAGCACAGTTTTGAAGAATTTTATGTCATATTATTGATCATTCTATACTTTTCGTTTCTCTTGGTTCAAGGCCAAAGAGTTCTAAATTCGACTCGAAAAATAGCGCATGGAAATCCATCCCATCTCTCTAAATGCTTTTTACTTCCACATGGAAATATCTGGATATCTGTCTCAATGATTGTATCTCCTGACCCCACGCTTTATAACAAATTACATTTTTCTTTACTCGAACTCTCAAAAACATTTCTCATTTTATAATTTCTTGTGGAACTCCATTTACGTCTCGTCGGCTGAGCAAAAATGTTTTATATAAAACTCATAAGAATAATAACAGTCTTAAAATGGTTTTCCATTCCGGAATTTGATGGCTAAATATGAGGGTGTGAGATCTTCTTTTTCGAAAATGAAATTAGTTTTTTTCTATCATGCCAAAATTCTAAGGTGTCCTGCTTCAAAAGGCAGAAATCGTCATTTCGACCCGATTTTGAAGCTGTATCAGACTTACAGTAATTGGCACAATACATATCTGCTTACGGCATCCGATAGCTATAACCTTACTCATTAAACTTTAACTTCCAATTTTACCATTTGAATCATTACTTTTCCAGTTATCCAGTTATCATGAACTAAAATAAAGATTTTTCAATTGCATACAAAGGACTAAATTATTTTTGTATGGAGCTGGAGATATGTCGTTTAAAGGATGATAACTCAGAAAATTAGATTCCAAATGGAAAAGTAAAAACGCTTAAATGTATGAGGAAGGTCATGGCTATCCGACTTCATGGAGCAAGCATGGGGGTTCAAAACATTTTTTAACCCTCAAGTTGCATCACTCGGAAAGTTTTGATATTTTCGTGATAAGGGTACTTTCCTTATCACATAAAAAAAAAATTTAGAAAATCCGTCGGGCGCTTTTTTTTTAAATCGAATTTTCCGTTTTTGGCAAAGTTGAGTTAAGTCAAAAATAACATGCGAAAACTAAAATCAATAAAAAGGAACACGAATAGTCATTTCTAACTAACTTTTGGATGCTGAATTCAAATCCGTTAACAAAACCGATCTATCGCTACAGAATTTTTTTGGTCTTTTATACAAACTGCATCACTTATAATCATTTATTGTCTTCAAAATGAGCTATTTAATAGTCATCTACGATTTTTCTACACAAAGTTATGAGCTCTTTAATATGACATCAAGAAACACAAAAACGTTATGCCAAATCAAGTAATACATTGAAGCTAAAAAAATAGTTTGCTTAAAATTGTTGTGACGAAGAAGAGAAAATTCGAAGGTGACCACTCCATGGCTGATTTTGAAGACGAGGGATTGTAGTAAGTAATTCAGATAGTATACAAGACCAAAAAAATTTCGTGTGTTCTCTATGTAGCCTCCAACGTAGTCGAAAGTCTTGATTTTGTTTCTTTTTAAATTTTTAGGTTAGGATAACTCCAAGAAAAAAAAGATTTTGATATAATTTAAAAAGAGTTTTTGTAGACAAAAATATGTACTTTTCACTAATATAACAAGTTTTATGACAAAATATTACACTGTCGTGTTACATAACCTCAAAAGTAGGAAAAAATCACGAAAAATCTTATATTTTGATAATTTTTGGGTTAGGATATCTCAAAATTCTGTGGCGATAGATCAATTTTGTTAACGGATTTGAATTCAGCATCCAAAAGTATGACTATTCGTGTTCCTTTTTAATGATTTTAGTTTTCGCATGTTATTTTTGACTTAACGGCCATTCCACGGGGATGGACGGGACATTTCGTACTGATAGAAAGTGCTGATTTAGAGATATGCACCGCGATATTGTTTTCTCTTTTAAAGGAGTATATTTTCAGATTAACAAGCGATATATTAGTCTACATATAAACCTATAATGAAGCCTGTGTTCCGAAGAATTTGCTCAGAAAGTTTGGGATGGACGGGACACAAAAAATTTATTGCTTTTTGGACAAATTTTCGGTTTGATATTTCTACGAAATGACTTAAATAGGGTCAACAAAATAAATGTATACTTATTACTAATGCTTCATATTTTCAAGAAATGTTCATAAATTTTTGGGATCATTGTTAACAAATTAACTATGCAATAAATTGTGTGGGATGGACGGGACGGGATGGACGGGACAAAATTTTAACAAAAAATAATTGTACCAAAATTTATTTATAAATTTATGGCTTAAGAAAATATAACATTTGAGTTGCTTGGATTCAATTTTGGGAAGTGCATCAACAGTAGACTGATTCAAAAAAAAAAAAAAAATTTTTTTTTTAGAAACCACTTTTAACCCTCACATAAGTGAGCCGAAATTTTAAAATTTTTTTTAAGGTCATTTAGAGATCGCGCAACGTCAATTAATGCAAAACCTTGGCTTGATGCGGTTTTTTTTTATTGCGATCTCAAAAATGCTTGGAATCAGTTGTACGATATCTCAAATTTTTTGTCTTGAATCAAAATATATAAAAAAAATTAAATTTTGAACCCAAAATCAACCACAAACCATTTTTTTTTAGCTAAAATACATGCAAAAAACGTATTTTCGAAATTTCACTTTACTGTAAAACTCTTAATCTTCATTTCGGACGAAACTTGTTATTCCAAGGACACCACGAAAACACGCCATAAACAATTCACTTTAGCATCTCAACCCATTATATCCTGTTTTTGTGGGTCTTTTTGACCCCTGTTTTTCTTCCAACAGCTAAGTCATAATGGGTTAATGTGTTCTACAAAAATATTCTACGGACAATTTCATTGGGGGTTTCCAAAGCCGAAAAATGTTTAAAACTTAAGAGTAATGCGTAAAATACGTAATAAAATGCAATAGTTAAAAAGTTATAAAATTATAAATAATTTGGGATGGACGGGACAAATTTCGTAGTATAACTAAATCTCACAGTAACTATCTTTAATATCATATCAAGACAAAAAAGTGTTGTGTGCTATCCTTACTTACATATAACGGAACCCTATTCTAAAGAAACCTCTTTTACGGTAATGATGATAAAAAAATGCTTATTTTGGGATGGACGGGACAAAAACCAGGTCCCTACCAGAATTTGGTCAGACTAAGGAAAGATTGCATTAATATAATAAAATTAATCAACGAGGACATACATAATAAAATAATTATTATCACTAAACAAAGAAAATGACATTTGCGGCTTTAGTTTTTTCATGGCCAACTGTGCAACGTAAGCGATTTTTTCACATAAAAACAATATTTTGACTTAGCTTAGTAAAATGTTAATTAATTTACCTTAGGCGATTGTCAAAGACAAAAAAAAAAGTGTTTGAAATACTTACGGATATAACGAATAAGTTTATGAAAAAAAATTTGTAATATGACACTTTTTAATTTTTCCACAATAGAAAAATTTGCCGTGGAATGGCCGTTAACTCAACTTTGCCAAAAACGGAAAATTCGATTTAAAAAAAAAAGCGCCCGACGGATTTTCTTAATTTTTTTTTTATGTGATAAGGAAAGTACCCTGAACACGAAGATATCAAAACTTTCCGAGTGATGCAACTTGAGGGTTAAAAAATGTTTTGAACCCCCGTGCAAGTAAAAGTTTCCAAACTAAAACCATATTTCGAATACTAAATTTATTCTATTGACAGAATAATGTGGTTTGGAGCAGCAAAGAATAATAAAAGTTGAAAAACATGACTTCTACTCTGTGCATCAAACACAAAACCACATAGTGGAAACAGATAACTGCATTTGAAAGAGCTTGAAACCTACAACTGTACGTTTAGAGCAACAGAGCATTCAGCCAACAATCTCATGAATCTAAATATTTTCTTACATTGCAGTAGACTCCTTGCTCTGGACCTAAGTGGTCTACGAATCATGCTTCGAGTAACACAGATCTAGAATGAGTCGTAATGTGAAAGCAAAATATCGTAAAAGATAATAAGGTATATACATTCGGCGAAATCTCCCCTGTATAAATTTCGGAAGCTTTCGGGAAATTTTCGGATTACAATAGCTTGCAACAGCTAGTTTTGGTTTCTCGTTTGTCTATAGTAATTTTGCTTTACTCAACATAGGTGTCCCTCAGGGCTCAGTTTTAGGTCCTATCATGTTCCTTATTTTTATCAATTCAGTTTTCAGTCAGCCGTTTGTAAGCACAACTATAGCTTTCGCTGATGATATGGCTTGCACTTTTTCTAGCGAATCATTACATAAACTGAATTGTGATATTAATCATGACTTAGGGGTATTAAGACATTGGTTTTCTTCGCATAAACTGGTGCTTAGTGATAAAACTAAATTAATGTTTTTTAGCATTGCTGGAAACTATTATAGTCCTGGTGTTTTTACTTTTCACTGCGCAGGTTGCAAGAAGTACTTATTTTGCAAAGACATTTGTAAGTCTTCATGCAACTTAAGGACTTACAGTGAATCTAAAAACTGCTTGAATAATTGCTATACAATAGACCAAGTTAAAACAATTATGTATCTGGGTCTCATTCTGGATTTTAAGTTGAGCTGGGGAGATCATACTATCTCTCTTAAAAAATACCTCATGGGTGCTATAAGGCAGCTTTACGTTTTAAAACCACTTTGCGACAGAAAACTGCTAACTTGTATTTATTATGGTATTTTCCATTCCAAATTACAATATGGAATAACTTGTTGGGGAGGTACTCATGCTAATAAAATAACTAATCTGTTGTCATCGCAAAAACATGCGATTCGGATTGTATGTAATAAGCGCCGATTGGAAAATAGCTTTCCTTTGTTTAAGAGTTCAGAAATTTTACCAATTAGGCATTTGTTCTATTATAAAGTACTTAAAGTTTTTTTCATAAGATCTGGATATCTTTTTAACAGAAGCTATATTAGCTACAATTTAAGAGTAAACAATCAAAGCCTTGTTCAAATTCCTACGCACAGTCTAAGTCATTTTTTTAATTTCTACTCATGTATTGCTCCCAGACTTTTTAATACATTACCCATTTATATCCGCTGTGTTCGGAATAAATGTGCTTTCCTTAGACATGTAAAATCATGGCTCTTAAGTAAAAACTTTAATGAAATTGACTCTTTTTTATCTGTGTTATCATAAAGCGTTCTTGTTTTCTTAAGTTCGAAAATTTGCTAATTCATTTTTACTCATCTTCTGATCTCATTCTCACTTTTTTTTAAAATTGTTTAATATACAATATTTAATTTATTTAATTTATTTAATTATTTAATTACTGTTCTTACTTTTATAATATAAGGGCCCCACTACCTTAAATAAATAATGTAATAGTTTAAAAAAATACTTATTTATTTTTTCATATATAAAGTATATAACTGAATTCGTCACTTGTTCATAATGAACAACAGAATGCAGTTTTTATCAATTATTTCATTGTATATCGTTTATTAAAGTTGTGTTTTTATATGGAATTGTATAAGTGAATTTTATAATGAATGGTTGATAATAAAAATAAATAATAGAGTAGAACGGGGTAATGTCGTGCAGGGGGTAATGTCGTGCACTGGCTGTTTTAGCCCAAAGAATTGAGTGATTTACCAACTGTTCGTAAGGTAGGGACCTGCTGACCTACTGAGCTTATGCATATAATACTAGCAATTTTCACCAGTTCGTCTCTACAGAGCAACCTTTTTTTCAAAACGCACGCTTTCGGGACGATAAAAGTGTTTTTTCATCGGGTTAGAAAAATAATTTTCCTTGCGGGAAAATATACCAGGTAAGTGTTTTCTGAAACGAAATATCCTGCCAATGAAAAGAAGTATTTGGTTTTCGAAAAAAATTTTGGGCTTCACCGAGTTATCGAAGTTGACCTTTAAAACGACCATTGGGGTAATATCGTGCACATTCACTTACACAAACACAATTCCTCGCTACACAAATGTTGTTACACATGGATGTAACTTATGAATTTATCTTTCGATCGGATGCTTACTCGTTGCATTCGCTTGAGATGTACGGATTTACGAGCATGTCAAAGTTGAGTGCACGACATTGCCCCGTTCTACTCTACACAACATATTATGTACTTCACACTTGTATAATAATGAATAAATACAGGATAATGCTAAATCTCCTCTAATAGAACCACTACCTATCATTTCTCACACATTTTGGTACCTTTACTATACTCGGAAAACAATGCACGACATTACCCCACAAATTCTGAGGGGGGTAATGTCGTGCACATTTTTTTTTTCTTCACTTACACAAACACAATTTCTCGCTACACAAATGTTGTTACACATGGATGTAACCAATGAAATTATCTTTCGATCGGATGCTTACTCGTCGCATTCGCTTGAGATGTACGGCTTTACGAGCATGTCAAAGTTGAATGCACGACATTGCCCCGTTCTACTCTAATAATAAAAAAATACCGAAAGTCAGAAAAAATTGTTTGCGATTTTAAAAAAAAGAGTTTTGGATTTTCAGGAACTGTGACAATCTGTGTGCTTTTAATAAATTTGTGGCTTTCAAAAAATTTTAGAAGGATTGCCTGTTCTTTATAACGAAAAATTATTCTAAAAATGTGATGGCCAAAATTAGTCTTAGTCTTGAGTCTTGGTCTTGGTTATTTTTTTAGGACCAATTCCAAGACGCTGATATAATTTCAAGACTAAGGCCAAGACTGCCATGGTCATGGTGTTTGATAATCATCAACTCCAAGACTACTATTCGGTCTTGATCATTAATAGTTAATAAGTGGGTCGCTCCTCTTTCGAGCACAAAATCATTTCTCAATAAGGAATTTGGTATCTTTGAAACCCAACTACTTTCAGAAAACTTAATAAGACTTAATACCCAAAACCAAGGTCAAAAGTGCTATGATCTTGACCTTGGATTGTTCAACACTAATATCATAATATATTATTTATCCAAATGTAGTTTCTTGCATCAATGTCTGCTTTTTTTATGAATAATTAAGGGAAAATGTCCGGAGATCTAAAATACGATCGCTCAATGCCACATTGCGAAAAAGAAAAAATGCAAAAAACTTACGGTTTAATTTAAAGTCAATATCCTTTGTGCCAATTTCGCGAGAAATAAAACCAAACAGAGACTATCCAAGGAAAAAACTATGATATAATTCAATTTGCTCAAAGTTTTCTAAGACAATGTCTCAAAACCAATGTTTCTTCAAAAACTTCAATATTCCTGCCAAATTTTCTCAAAATCAAAAATTTAATTTTTGAATTCTACAAGTTTTATATATTTTCTAAGCACTGTGCACAGTGACTAGGACAAGGCCGACCAGGACGATGACGACGCCAATGATGATGATGTTGATGATGACGTTGTTATTTGCACGGGTTTCTAAAAATGTGAAAACAAGAACTTTGAAACATACGGAAACAATAATCCATGAATGTAAACATGGCTCAATATTTTCGCAGCACCAACAACAACAGCAACAACAACAACAACAAAAAGTGGCAACAACAACAACATAGTGTTACCAAATTGGGGTGCAAAACGCAAAGCTATAAAAGCGTAACTGATTTTGTATTATAAACAAAAATAAATAAAGCGTCGTTGTTATCCCAGTGAGTGAGAGAGAGAAAGAGAAATAAAATCTAAAAGAGCGAGATAGGTATCATCAACAACAACAACAGCTACAAAGCCATCAATGCATATGCGAATAAATGCGGTCCATGAAATAATGGCTGCGACGACAGGCACTAAATGCCATTGACAAAAGGGTGCTGCTGCTGCTGCCTGATGTGCCTGATATTGTGGCATTGGCATTCTCCATTACATTTAACCCGCGCAGCGTCGCCCGTTGTCCTTGCGGCTGCATTATTTTGCTTCATTTGTGTTTGCTTGTTTCCATTTCCATTAACGCTACCCTACCCGAACCGTACTCCCCTCATCAACAGCAGCACCATTGAAGTTGCTGTGCTCTGCTGCACACAAAAGCCTCCTCTGACAAACGCATTTCAATGTGTTAAATATGGGAGTGTCCTTGTCATTTGTGCTCTGCAAATGCTTCTGAATGCCTTCCTTATGCTATGGATTTAATGTGATTTTGCACCAGGCGGTTCAGTTTTTTTTTTTTTTTTTTTTGTAATTTTCACATGAGAACAAATGAAATTAATATGAAAAAGTACCGTTCATGTTTTGGAAAAAGAAAAACGGTGTTACTACCTACGGCACCCGGCACCCATGATTGTGACTTTGATTTTGATTCAGTAACAAATGGCCTATTTAACCAATAAATATTCAAAAGTTTTTTTTTTTTTTTCTTATGATTTATTAATGTTGTTTTTGACAATTTACAATTACATACGTGCATATGTAAGTATGAATGCATGTAGGTACTTACTGGTTTTACTCCTTTTGCAGAGAGACTTTGCTTTATGTGATCATTTCAATCGACTCCATTCCTGTGACCATGCAAAACTTTTATTGCTGCTGCCCGCCATGCGTTGCAATGTCACTCAAAAAAGTACAATATACTTTTTTTATAAGATTTAGAGGGCGTAATGTCACCTATTTTTCCAGTAAATGTTATTTGTTCTGAAAATCATAAGATCTAGATTTTCAAAGCCAATTGGGAAAAACACTCAAAACTTCAAATGATTTTTAGGCGCCTCGAAATTCACCGCAGATATATGGTCCCGAGAAGTTCTTAACGTAGAAAGAAAAATCCATTACAAAAATAAAATCGCCGATTTCAAATTTCTTTGTACAGAAAATATTGCTCGAAATATTTCCTAGGTTTCGAGAATATCACTTAAATTTTCCTGTGTTCTGAAATTCTCTAACTTTTCATCTCGGGAATGATAAACGTACTTCTAAGGTCTAAAGCACATCCTACCGACTTACGCTCAAATATGTTTTTGTTACTTAATTGAATTTGAATTTTAAAAACTCTTACCACTAACTAATATACTATATACTTAAAGCTTTAACTCGCTTTATTTTATTTTATACCATTCTTTTGAATAATCCTTTGTTTTTGCATCTATACAGTATTAAGATTCTCATTAAAAACTCGAAGCTGCAAATTAATTAAAGCAAATCTAGCTAGACACCTTAGCCAATAAACAAACATGAACATGACCGTGTTCGGTTGAATAAGCTTGAGTTGAAGATGTTTAACGAACAGTAAGCGTGCTTGAAAACAACGAAGAATGGGGATGATTTTGCTTAGCACAACATAAATACAAGGTGGAACTTTGTGAAAACGAATATGTACACTGGATAGTATCGAACCCCATACAAAAAAAAAAAAAAAATTTTGATTTAGAGCGACCATGTTAAAAAACGAAAATCGCCGCCTAAAACTATGCAAGATTCTTTTTTTTTATTTATTTGCATACTGTTTGAAATGTCAAATGTTAAAAAAAAGAATCTTGCATAGTTTTAGGGGGCGATTTTCGTTTTTGAAACATTCTGTTTTTCATATTTTGTACTGAGGTTTTAAATTCGCTTTAACTTCTTCAATTTCAACAATTTGAGGAACCTTGCAGAAATGAATTTCATGTTTTTTTATGGGCTTCAATTCTATGAAGTGCTCTTGGCATCTTAGGGTGGTAGAAACTGAGATGATGAGTACAGCTAGTCGAAAAAAACTTTTGAGATAAATTATTTTTATAAATGAAATATAGCCCACATTGAGACACTTACAACAATATACCATACTTGATGATCGGACGTCAAATGGCGGAGCAATAGGAAAAGATTAAGAAAAGTATTATATAGAGGTCCAAAAAATCCTTTAAATTCAAAACCGATAAGCTTACTATCTACTGTATATATGCATTTTATTATCCGAACTCCAAGTTTTAGTTCTTAACTATGTGAAAAACATCTTATGTTTTCTTACCCGAGATCCATAGTTTGTGTCAAATGATGTTTACGTAGAGACATCTTCGGTGCATCGATGTATGCGTTTTATCGGGCAGTACAGCGACTCTAAACCCTTTGATGGCGTTTTCAATATAATCAAAGCTTGTTTGGAAGTCCTTTGATTTTCTCCAAGCCCTATCAAAAAGCAACTCAATGTTGATGCGGAAGTCTTTTGATTTCTCCCAGCACTTCTAGAAGGAATAAAGTGGCTGTAATGTGAATTGGTAGAATATACGAGGGACAAGAAGGCTACAAAAAATACTTTCGTAGAGCCAGAATCCTCAATAGCTTCAAAAACAATACGAAGAGAATTTGAAAACAGCAGAGCAAGTATTTTGTACGGTGCCGTGACATAGTCCTCAAGGACATAATCCCCATTTCGTGAATGGGGATTATGTCCGCCAATAATTCGGACATAGTCCCCATTTCTATAATGGGGATTATGCCCGCACGATATTTTTTTATTGACAACAGCCGCAGCTCAGGATTTACAGCTCCCAAAAATTCCAATACCGTTTCTGCGGCAGCCTTCAGCCGCTGATCAGTCTATAATATATCCAACACCTAGTTTGCTAGCCACAGTAATTTTACATAAGGGTAGGGGTAAGTGGGCGGCCTGCGGCCGCAGCTCAGGATTTAAAACTCCCAAAAATCCAACAGCGGCTTCGCGGCGGCCTTTGGCCGCGGATCAATCTATAACGTCTAACACTATATAAATTTTTTAAATGGATTATTGCAAAAATTTTGTTCAATCTAAATTAAATTTTTCGGACATAACCCCTATTGGGATTATGTCCGAAAAATTTGCGGACATAACCCCCATTTACGAAGTGGGGATTATGTCCGTTGGGGTTATGTCCGGTAACCATTTTGTACTTGCCCTACCGCGATGAGACGCAGGTGCCAGGATTCTAGACCTCACTGACTTAAATAAGATTATTCCGAATGATGGAATTTTATAATTCAAAGTAGTGATGAGCAAAATTAGTCTTGGTCTTGCGTCTTGTTCTTGGTCTTGCTAATTTTGCGAGACCAAGACCAAGACCAAGATGCTGATATTTTTGCAAGACCAAGACCAAGACTGCTATGGTCTTGGTCTTGGTCTTGCTCACGATAATAGTCAAGATCAAGACTGCTATTCAGTCTTGCTAATTTATATGTATTGTAGTTAAAAGTTGTTTCACGCCCGTTTTGAAGATAAAATCATCTCTCGATTTGAATTTTGGCATCTTAAAAACCTGACTGTTTTGGAAAAATATGGTTTTGAATACTCAATATCTCTGAAAATTTTTTCAAGACCAAGACCAAGACTTAATCAGCAAGATCAAGACCTTTGACTCAATATAAAAAAAACCAAGACCAAGACTCAATGTGCAAGAACAAGACCAATACCAAGACTGATATGGTCTTGGTCTTGGTCTTGGTTTGCTCATTACTAATTCAAAGGACGTAAATAGTATGCATCTCGAAAATCAAATCTTGTTACAGAAACATTTGATTGATACTTGCGTCGTCTCGGTAACCGTGCTCTTGCCGCAGAAATGTTTTAAATAATTGCATAATTTCAATTAAAAGCAAGGTTTCGAAAAAGCACATCTTCCCGAAAGATGTTTTTTTTCACAGGACCCTGTTTAAGATTTAAATAAATTCATCCTTTTCATTCGAGAGTAAATCTGCATTATTAATTCTCAAAAAAAAAAAAATGTGTCAAGTAAGATCCGAAGAATTAAGCAACGAGAGAGCATTGTTGTTCCTGTTGCTGTTGTTGTTATAGTCGGCACACCTAAGGTTATCCACAACAACACAAATAACACAAAAGCATCCAAGAAAGCAACAACAAACAACAACCAAAATCATGTTGACGCGTCTGTTTGCTGCGAGTCCGCCCGCAGTTGAATGGAAAATTAATTTGGGATCGAATTACGAAAATATTTTGCTCAAAGCAATTAGTTAATTCTCGTTAATTAACACATCTTCTTCTTCATTCCGTAATACACGAAACGAAATCTTTGTTGACAGTGTTAAGCTGAACAGAAACAGAAACCGAAGAAAGCGACAGACTCGAGGCATGTAGTAGGTACTCTACATAGTGTGCGCTATAGTTTGACAAAACAACCAAGTTGGGGGCATCCAACAACAGAACACATCTTTAATCTGAATGTCAGTCGGCGGCGCACATCGTTGACCAGCGAACCTAAGAACGATTCAAACGATTAATGCTGAACAAAGGTTTCTATAGCAACGACCTTAACTTACACTGAATGGATGGATGGCTCCAATATGCAGCGCAGCATCATAAAACTTTTTTTAAAATATATTGCCTGTCTTTGCGTGATATACTCCTCGTTAATGCGCAAGTAGCGATGTTTATACTCAAAGTTGAATTGTTGGAGAGCAACAACTAATTGGAAAGATTCTGTGTCGGCGGACGTCCAACCGTCTGGTCTGTGGTTGTATATTGCTTGCCGTTTGCTATTCAGCAGCGCTTTTTTCTCCGATTGCTGTTCAACTATTTAATTATTGGAATAAGGGTCAAGTGATAAATATTTTGACCCTCGTCGATTCACAACAAGTGCACAGCGGGTTCAACAACAGAGATCCAACAGTCGAAGTGACATCAGAGTGTACAGCGCGAGTATGCATAGATGATGGCGTTGTTCATAAAAATAATTTATTTCACTTTTAAAGTTATTAGTAGGTATACTTTGAAGTATTCTAAATGAGGCTTGGTAGATAGTAACATCTAGTATATAAAACTAAAAATATTTCAACAAGAAAATCAAAAAAAAAATATGAGTTTATTAAAGAAAATACTGATTTGATTTTCTCTAGACCTTGAAATAAACTTGCTAAAATATTTTTTTTTTAAGTCAAGTCTTAGTTAAACTAAAAGTTTACAAAAAAATGTTAGGTTCAAAACATTTTCTTTAGCAAATAAAAGATAAAAATTTTTTGTCTTGACAAAAAGTGGAAACCGTCCACTACATTTTTCAACCGATTTTCATGTCCAGACCATTTTTAGAAAGGTATTGAATCAGGCTATAAGCAAAATGCAAACGTTTTTGTAGTTTTTCAAAACTTTTAATCGTAAAACTTTTTGAATAATATAAGATCAGCTATCTATGTCTCACAGTGCACAGTGCGAAATTTGGGAGGTTTAGCGGAACTTTATTCAATTTTTGAAATACATAAAACACATAAGATTATTCATTATTTCGGTAGCTTAATATCCCACCTCAAAAACCTCATACTCAGTTTGGTGAATAACCCTGCGAAACAACTGCAAAATGCACCTGAAACTTGCATTGCTTATTCATTCATACTTTTTGACTATAGAAAGCTTTTCGATTTGTTTTAGTTTATAGATTGGTACATAAAAACTGTAAGTCGGTAGAACGCGAAAATTTTTTAATTTATTTCTTAATAAAATTGTCACTTATTTCTTACTCGTGTGTGATTTTTTTTTTCCAAAATTGTGCTTTTTAAGAAGTTCATGAGATTTACATTTTCAACTTCATTGGACACTTTAAAAGGTGTTACCACAAATCGCCATTTTGAAACGAACAAAATCCCGTACTTGAAACATAAAACATCTTCCGCGATATTTTGCGATCCTCTTTTAAACTAAACCTTTTCCAGAATGTCTTTGGAAATTCCATATAACACCGAAATTTCATGAATAACCAACATCGGACGCTATCGTTGGTTTTGTTTTGAAAAAAATAGGCTTACCAACACTAACATCTGACACTCTCCATAGTTTAAAGGTAATTCGTACGCTAGTTTATAATATACAAAAAAGGTAGCGTTAATCCTCCCGAAATTTAGAAGCATTTCTGAATAAAAATGCAAGAAACAGCATATACCCCTTGTCTTACCCCCTTCATTTCTTATGGTGTTTTGATAAGAAAATGGTTATATCTATCAAGTTTCATAGCGATATCTGGTATGGGAGCAGAAATACAACGTTTTAAGCATTTCCATACATAGGAGGTATAATAACCCCTTGTCTGATCCCCCTTAATTTTTGCATAGTGTTTTGCCAATTAAATATATATCCAAGTATTAAGCTCCATAACTATAACTGATATATGTGCTGAGATATGAATTAAGTTCCGCTAGACTCTGAAAATTTCACACTATGCAGTGGTCGGAAATTTCCAAAAGCTGGCTTAAATTCTGAAAGTCGGTAATAAAGGGTTTTTGATAGGTACTGCTGGTTACAAGTCTGAAATCCATTTAAAAAAAAAAAACGACGGATCCACAATACTGAACTGAATCTGTTCTCACGAAAATCGGTAAGTAGATGTTTTTGGTGATGCTGATCACGAATCTGTACTCAGTTTTTCAAAAAACAAAATACTGGATCCGAAATACTGCTAAACTGCATCTATTCCCACAAAAGTCGGTTTCTGATGTTGCTTATAATGAAACTGAAATTTATTTTTTGATATACAAAATGGCGGATGCACAAACGAACCACTTAGTGCAAAACTATATTAATCAGCAAGAAGTGAGTATATTGAGGTTTTCGAGATCGCTTATTAAGAATATGAAATTAATCAAAAGTTTCGGCCAAAATATACCAAACAGGATAATTTTCTACAAAAAAATTGGTTTTTGATATCATTTATTACTAATAACTTTCTAATAACTTTCTCCGTGGCACCTCGAAGCAGTTAATTTTTTTACAGATTTGTAGAAAAATGTTCTCTGAATACGATATATTTGGAAATAAAGTTGATGGATTTGCCTACTTATATTAATTGTAAACTAGAGAAAACGCTCTAGATTTGAAAAACATATTTAACAAACCTTCACTGAGAGACTCCGTTTTGTTGCATTGCGAAAAGTTGAATCGATATTATTTTTTCCACCTGTTTACTGAGACGCGTTATATTAAAAAAAAATATATGGATAGAAAAATTTTGGAAGTATCTTAAAAAATATAATTTGTAACCATAACTCATACTGCTGATTTAAATTTTAATATATAGGGTGTATTGTATAGGGTTACGAAGCCTCTGGCAGGTAAAAGAGGAGGTCTAGACTTACAAAAAATTTATCCTAAGGGGGGTCTTAAATGTACCCCTGAAGAGTTATAGGGTTAAAACTAATTTTCTGAGCTGTTTTAAAAAAAAAAAATTCTTGGGTCACCCTAGCGTTTTAGAGAAAATTTATTAAAAGAAACTTAACCCTTTCGACACGAAAAAAAAACTGAGGGGTACATAATATTGGGTGTTGGAATTAGTTTTAAAGGTTTTCTAAGAGATGGCGTAACTATCAATAGATCGCATCGGGCACACCTGTGACTATATTCATTTCAAAGCACATTGTCTAGGCTTCATTTTTCAGTATGTGTCATTCCACTGAAGTGTAAACAACATATATTTTTTTTTCTGTGAACATGTCGACTTACGTTCCAACAAAACGCAATTTGCGGGAAGGTTTACTTTTGTGCTTCCATTTGAAGAAAAAAGCGGTTGAAGCACAACGATGAAGCACTGGCGATGAAAAGTGGATTCATTACGATAATCCTAAGCGAAAAAAATCGTGGGGACCACCCGGCCATGCATCAACATCGACAGCCAAGCCGAATATTCATGGCGCCAAGCTTATGCTGTGTATTTGGAGGGATCAAAAGAGTGTCATGTACTATAAGCTGCTAAAACCTAACGAAACCATCACTGGGGAACGCTACCAACAACAATTGATGCAATTGAGCCGAGCATTAAAGGTTAAACGGCCGGAGTATGCCAAAAGACACGACAAAGTGGTTTTTCAACATGACAACGCACGGCCACATGTTGCAAGAACCGTGAAAGAAACGTTGGAGGCGCTGAATTGGTATGTGCTACCCCACCCGCCTTATAGCCCAGACATAGCCCCTTCTGACTACCACCTATTCAGATCGATGACGCATGGCTTGGCTGAGCAGCGCTTCACTTCTTACGAGGATCGATTCGTGGATTGCCTCAAAAGACGAGTCGTTCTTCCGGCGCGGAATCCATATGCTGCCAGAAAGATGGGAAAATGTTGTAGCTAACGATGGACAATACTTTGAATAATATACATTGTACTGTTGTTTCTAAATAAATGCTCAAAAACCGAAAAAAAACCTTTAAAATTAATTCCAACACCCAATATTTGTGATTGGTTAACTTTAGAAACTTAATTTAAGTAAAATGTTTGACCGTCTCTAAATTCAAATTTTCACCGCCAGAGGCGCTTCCGGTCTATACTCCCATCAGATGTTTTTGATTTGAATTTTTGGGACTTAATGTTCTTCGAGTGGTTATAAGAAAAAACAGTGGTTACTAAAAATTGCATTAATTTTATTAATTCATTTAATTTAAGTGACGTTAATAACCGAGTTATGTATTTATTTAAACATTTTTGGGATATTTTGTCCCAACCGGTTCAAAAGGGTTATACTTTCTGCATGAGCTTTTTGAGAATGTACGTGTATTTGGTTTATATGGCTTAAATAGATTTCTCAAAGTTCTGGACCTTTAAAGTTGATATTTTAAAATTTCGAACTAAAATTAAAAGATTGGTATAATAAATGTACTACCGAACAAAAGGAAATTTAACAAAGATTTTAAAAAATTTAAAAAAAGTATATTAGTAGCACCTTTTTCATACTAAAATGGCCGCCAAGTTCAAAAATTGGAAAAAAAATTTAAAATATCAACTTTAAAGATCCAGAACTATGCGAAATCTGTTTAAACTTTTTAAACTAGATACGCTTTTAGAAATCTGATGTAATTAGTCTAAGTTTCTTATAAAAAAAATTTCTCCAAAACACTAGGGTGATTCAAAAATGATATTCACGCAAGATTCTAAAACGTTAGTTGTATTTTACCATTTTCAAGTTATATTTTCAGCTAATTTTTTTATGAAACCAAAATTTTAAATCTTATGAAAAAATTTTTCCTTCAAAAATAAAAGAAATAGTCCTTAGAACAGCAAAATATCCAACTAATTACAACTTTATAAATTAAGTGATATAATCATAGTTTTTCAAGTGAATATGTTATGAAAACTCCATCGAATCACAACAGATGTTTCATAACAATGTTGATAGAAACAAAGTGTTGCAAAGTTGCAACAAGACCACTAAGTTAATCTGGTAAATACACACACACAAGTACACGAGTTAAGGACTTAATTTTATTAATAGCATGGCGTTGTGAAATATGAACAATGTGCCAACATAAGAAGGACCAAGTACTGACTGACTGATACATATACTTCTCGTGTAATCCTAGAACACAATCAGCCCGCAATCTGACCTAATATGGAGTAACTTTATGCCACCAAAGTAAAGTGCACTATGTGCTCTGTGGTTGCTACTCTGCTGATAATATCAATCTTCAATTGTTCAACTTCTAGTACTTAGTTTGTTGTGTTTGTTGTATAGCAAATTATGTGTCCTTAATGAGAAACAAAAAAAGGATGTAATGAAGATGCCCAAACACAGTGCAAAATGAACAAGCTGATTGATTATCGATTATTGATTTTAATGTATTTAAGAATAATGCAATAGGAAGACAAAAGGAAATCCATATTTCTTATGGGCGGATTATCCTTAAATTGACTAATGCACACCTACAGCTGCTGTTGCTGTTGCTGCTGCACTGGGAGAGGATTAAGACAAAGGTCATTTCCGTTTTAATTACAAACATTTGCAACTTCACGTAAGCGGCCGCATCAAAATACAAAAATTTCACAGAAATTTCCAAATACATATACACATCAAAAAATGACTGGTCGTTTGGTTGGCCTTAGTGTTTGAGCAGACCCTAAAAAAAAAACAGCAGCAGGATCACAATTCTGCAATACCCAGAACAATCTATGGCGTGCAAATTGTCCGCAGCAAACAATGCGCAAATAAGTCAAGAGAAAAACTGTTGGGAAACAAGCAAATAGAGCCATTGATTCCAATTGACTGCGTCTAATTAAAGGAGGAGAGGAACGTTAAAAAGTTACCAACGAACACGCTGCATATGTTGCGCTGCGGTGACCTTCTTAGCAAACGACGTTCGGGCTCAAAGTCTTGAGGGTGACTTTTTGATTTTTCAAGTGTTGTGCGAAAATCTCTCGTCGAACTGCCAATCTTTTCCTTGTTCCCAGCGCACTTAAAGGACAAGTGCCGCTGCAGTACTTATCTAAGGGTTTGTGAAACTTTGCCTGACTGGCTGATCCAATCGATTGTGTGTTAAGTCACTTTAGATTTCTGTCTACAAGTGGCTCTCATCAGCGGGAGCAGCAGTCAAAATAAAAAAAATTTAGTTTTTTCTTACTCTTATTTACTTGTAATTAAACTTTAATGCAGACAGTAATTGGACGCAATGAGAAAAGAAGGATTTGTGCATTTGATTCTGCAATCACGAAAAGCACAAAGAATTCCCAAGTCAAGGGAAAAATCAGACCTTACAGCCCACACACCATCAATATAACAAGAAGCAGAGCAGATCATTCAGTCACAGCAGCAGTTGTTGCTGCAATTAAATAAAAATCATCGTCATCATGAACTTAACTTCCCGTTTAAAACGCTCTTCATTCAATTAAGCCAATGAATGTGGCGTGGATACTAAGTAATATGCTGTATCTTGTGTATATGCCGATTTGTTCAGAGTCCGAAATATCAATTGTAGATGTTTAAAGGGATTTTAAAAGGAAAGAATACTGTATGTGGGGTATTTTGCTTTAAGAACTATCAAAAGAATTGTTTTGGCAAATCTGCGATGTTTCTTGTAATTTTGATTTTTATGACAAAGCTATAGTACTGAAACATATCTTTTGATTAAAACCATCTATGATGTAATACTATATGAGTAATTCTCTGAAAAATGTACCATTAAATGTCCTGGGGCTCAAAACCATGTTTAAATTTAAGTAGAATTTGATATTTTAACAGATACCTAACAAGAGCTTCTATACGAATAGCTTGAAAAATAAATAACTAAATATTTTGCTCTGAAATTATAACAAAAAGTGTTAAAAAGTCATTCTTCCTGCTATTCCTAACCGCTTTTTAGTGCACTTATTTCAGTTTTTCTGTATTAAATATTCGAAAAAAATTCATTTATATTGACATACATAAAAGTTGGTCCCTCATTTAAGACTACCTCCGCTCAGTTTTTCTTATTCTAAATGTAAATTTTTTAAATATTGAGTAAAAAAAAAAAAACGGAAAGTGAAGAGAAAGAGGATTTTCAGCTCAGTCAGTTTTGGTTTTTCGATAGTGAGTTTTCGCGTGTGTTTTTTTTTTAAAAAAAGTTTAAGAATTTTGTAAAGAACACAAGTGCGTGTCATTCTCCCTGTAAGTTTTTTTATATTACCATACATATTCTTTTATCTTTATATGATTAAATATTTAAACAATTAGAGTGGCTATCTACCAGTTTCAACTTTTTTTAAAAATAAATGCTATTTTCATTGTGATATTACTGTTTTTGCAAGATTTTGTCATTCTCCGTTAAGTAAACCTCCACCTAGTTTTTTTTTTTGTTAATTTTGCCTAAATTATTTATTTTAAAAATTAAAATTTAGTCTCAAAACACTTAAGTAATCTTTTCAAAAATCCAACATAAATTTTAAGGGTTGCCACTTGGTTATTTTCGAAAATCTTATTTAATTCTTTTGTGTTTGGATTAAATGAAATTTTTGGTTTCAGAACCGCTCAAATAAACTTTTCTAAGATTGTACAAAAATTTTCAGGGTTGCCACCCGGTTTTTTTTTTTGTGTTAGTTTTGCTTAAACCAAATTTTGGTTCGATGAGTTTTTAATGATTTAAACGTCGATCAATTTTTAACGATTTTCATACATAAAAAAAATTTAGACAAATTTTCGAAAGCAACCATCTGGCAACCCTTAAAAGTTTTGCCGAATTTATCTAAAGTTTATTTAAGCGTTTTGAGACTAAAATTTTCTTTTAATTTTTTAAATATATTGTTCCAGCGAATCTTTCAAAAAAAAAAAAACCTTTCGGCAACCCTGAAAGTTTATGATAGTTTTTTAAAAATGTTCCAAAAGTTAAGGTCATCATCTTCTAAGCCTTCAAGTAATAAAAAAATAAAAAAAACTAAGTGGGTACAAAAAAAGGCATGTTTTCGTACATTTTTCGTTGATCTACCCTTAAAATGTCTATGTGCTGCACTCAGGGAAAAATTGGTTTGTAAAACCAACTACTTTACTGTTGATTCAATGTCAAAAATTAGTTGGTGAGTTCAACAAAAATACGACGACGTGACGCACATGGTTAGGACTTGTTCTTCTAACCTTGTAGTATGGCGCATGGTTAGAATGCATAAAAAGAAGAACAAGACCTAACCATGTACGTCACGTTGCCGTAAATCAAAAGAAAATATTATTTGATTTGAATACTAGTCACATTCCATTTTTTACTTCAAATCAATAGTTGTTCACAGTCAATTCAAATAATTTCGCCTTTGAAGCTAAATCGTTACTGATATCTATTGAATCCACAGTGAAAGTTGTCGTTTTTTCTCTGAGTGTGGAGCCTTCAAACCGATTGTTGTTAAAAAGTATTTTTTTCTGACCACAAATTATAAAATTGGTAGGACAAATGGCATACTGAATTAAAAAAAATTTAACAAGGATTCCCAAAAAAATTATAGAATAGTATGTTAATGGGTCTTTTCCATGCTAAAATGGCCGCTAAAGCCAAAACATAAAAAAAAAAATAAAATATCTTCTTTAAAGGTTCAGAATTTCGCTAAATTCCTTGAAACCTAATAAACCATATACATTGCTAGGTAGCTCATACAAATAGCTAAAAGTTTGCTATAAAAGAATTTTCTCTGAAATGCTAGGGTGACCCAAGAAAATTTTTTTGTAAAACAATTCAGAAATTCAGTTTTAAGCCAATAACACCTCAGTGGTACATTTTAGATTCCCAATCAGGTAAATTTTTTTGTTAGTTTAGGCCTCCTCTATCGCCACCATTTATCAGAAATTTTTCAAAAAATTCCTTTTTTGCGACCGCTTCGATTTACATCAATTAGTGCCGCTCAGGCGTTAATATGCTAAAGTTTGCCAACAGCAACAACAACAACAATAGCAACAAACAACAGCAGCAGTACAATGGCAACAACAGCAACAACATCAACAGCAACTAACAATAACAACTTAACAACGGCGGCAAATGGTGTAATTTAATGTTACAGTTGTTGGTTAAACTTTTGAAAAGTGAAACATAATCATTTTCTGAGCATGACTTTTTCATTGTTGTTGTTATTGCATTTTGTATTATTATTCTTGGCCCTATGCCAATGGTCAAAAGGAACAACAACCACGACAAAAAAAAAAGAAACCTAAAAAATCGTACAAAATTATGAAAAGCATAAACAATTGATGAATTTTGTAAACAATGGCAGTGCACACAAATAAAATAAAAAAAAAATTTAAATTATATAGCGTGCATTGATATTCAACAAGCCGCAACTAAAAGATCGCCATTCCAACAATTACAGCTACAGCCCCAGCAACAACAACAAAAGAAAACTCTAATGACGATAATTGCGTTCCTCATAAGTTGGGTTTTCATTGTTGTCAGCAGAAATATATATACGGATGTGTGTGTGTATGTGTGTATGCATACATTAGCACCTGATCCAAATTGAACAAATACCACGATCATTGTGTGTTGTCGGTCTCTCTGTGCTATGGCGGCGGCGGCGGTACGCGCTGGTTCTTTTGACAAAGACGAAGGTGTTGCATCGTCGTTTATTGTTATGGAAAATAGTTTCCAAAATGTTGCCTCCCCCTACATGAGCTAAGCGGCGAATGAGCTGAGCGAGCGCACATGACGACGCGACGCATTGGAGGCAAAGTAACGGGCAGTCGCCGGGTGCACTCTGGCTGTAATTACTCGAGACTTTAAAAATGTGAAAAGTAAAAAAAGATGCCTTGTCAGTGCCTTTAGTCAGCTGAATTTCTTTCATTGGATTCAAGATGATGGTACTACTAAAGTTTTTCGAAAACAGAAGCTTCGAAAACGGAAGAAATCATGGAACACTAATGTTGCGGCGCATGCATAGCTTCGATATTATCAAATATAAGCAAACGCAAACAAAGAACTAAAGAGACGACTGTGCACGGCTAGGTTGAACCGATTTTAATTTTAAGGGATATCACCCGCGGGTTTTCTTCTGAATTGGTATCTGGAGACTTTCAGGTACAATACCCCATTTTCCATAAAGTCGTACGTGTGGCCGTTTTTGAGAAACCCATTTTAAATGAAAATTTTCCGTATTAAACGAAAAAACAAAAATAAATAAAACTAACAAACAACAACAAAAGGAGTAATTTTTAATGTACTTTTCGATCTTGAATCTGAATCCGGCAACAGAATTGCGCTAGCTTGTCTGGTTATTGAGATGTCCTAACCTAAAAGTATGAAGTATGGTATTTTTGGCACTTTTCGATTAAAATATCTCAAAATCCAGACAAGCTAGCACAATTCTGGTACTGACCTGAAAAGTTATAGGCAAAACAGTAACAAAACAGTATCAAAAATGTTTGCTTTTTTTTCGTTTGTTTTCAACCCTTTTAGCATAAGCAATTTTTTTTTTTTCATCTATCTGGCAGGAAACACCAACAGAATCGCCCTATTAAAGACAAAAACGAAATCTCTTGACATCTGCGGACGACCAACTAAGTAGATGGAAAGAGTATTTTTGTGACACACTGAATCCCATGTCTACCACATTCCCGCAACCAAAATCACCAACTACAACCGCCGCAGTGAATCGCAGTAGCAGTCAAATACAAACACCACCGCCTACAATCGATGAAATAGTGAAAGCTATCCAAAGCATGAAAAACTACAAGGCCGTCGGTATAAATCAAATAACAGCTGAACTGCTAAAAGCATCTCTCATTGCATCAGCTAAGATTCTTCATCCTCTGATTTCCACAATCTGGAGCGAAGAGCGTTTGCCAGAAGATTGGCTACATGGCATGTTAGTCAAATTGCCGAAAAAAGCTGACCTAAGCGAGTGCCGAAATTATAGGGGAATAACTTTGCTCTCAGTACCTACCATCAAAAGTACTGACAAAAGTGCTTCTAAACAGGGTACGCGAAAAACTTGATTCGGCCATCCGAAGGCAACAAGCAGGATTCCGGCCAAACCGATCATGCGTGGATCAAATCAACACCCTTAGAATAATTGTCGAGCAATCATGTGAGTGGCGTGCTGCACTTCAACTTGTCTTCGTAGACTATAGCACTGCCTTCGACAGCGTCCCCAGATAATACATCTGGGTTTCACTGCAGCGAAGAGGTATTGGCGCAAAGGCCATAAACTTGGTACGTGCACAATATGAAGGCTTTATTTATTTAAATGCAGTATGCTACATAACGGGTTGTTGTCACCGACATTCACCACTAATTCGGGCGTACGTTTGGCGCGTTTGCTCAACTGAACAAAATATGGTATTTTTCCGTTACATCCACCAAAACGAAAGTGCGCATTTTTGATTCGAATGTGAAATCGGTTTTGCTATATGGGTGCGTAACATGGCTTGTTACTGAACAACTTACGAACAAGATGCAA
Source organism: Calliopum simillimum (assembly GCA_951812925.1). NCBI lineage: Eukaryota > Metazoa > Arthropoda > Insecta > Diptera > Lauxaniidae > Calliopum > Calliopum simillimum. The sequence goes on from OX638369.1 coordinate 6,223,390, forward strand.
GTATTCGTCAACAAATGCTTAAGGCGTATACTAAAGATTTGGCGGCCTCGCACTATATAAAATGCCGAGCTACATCAAAAATGCAATCAAAAGACTATAGCAATCAAGGTCAAGCTGCGCAAATGGAGATGAATTGGTCACACTCTCCGAAAACCACATAGCGAAGTCTGTCTCCAGGCTCTTGTGTGGAATCCACAAGGCAGTAGAGGACGTGGTAGACCCAAAACCAACTGGAAAAGGTCGCTGGAAAAGAAAATACAAGAATTGGGAAAGTCGTGGCAAGAGATCAAAGTCATCGCAAGGGATCGCAACAAATGAAATCGTCTCATATTGGCTCTTTGCTCCTCCTAGGGGTTAAAGGAGAATAGAAAAATTTTTTTTTTTTAATTTTTTAAATAAGCTATTTCTATGGAAAATTTAATTCAAAATGTTTTATACAACAAATATCGGTATTGTACTTTGTTAGCTAGATATATTGAAAAAACTATGAAAGGTGCTTTCCTCGTCCCCCGCTTTCGGATTTCCAGCCTCTTACTTAATAGCACTCCACGGTGTTTTCTTCTTAAATGACCGATTTCTGTAATAAAAACCCGTAAACGTCTAACTTAGTTCTTTTTTGGCATGTTTTCTAGAATAGAGTATATCAGTCGCGTTTTGCCCAGCACCTTTCATATCGTATAATTGCTTGTGGGAAACTTTTTGATGTGAACTCAATTCAAAACAGCAGATTTATCCATTTTCACATAGGTCATGAATTTAGAGGCAAGAACCATATTGTTTCCTATGCAAGCTTTTGTTGGTCTAATTCCAAGCACTGTCTGAACTGTCTGATTGTTACACAACCAGCGTTTATTACAATATGATATCCAGATAAAGATTAAATGTAAAAATATGCATACTACACATAAAGTTGCCGCATAGTTATTACTTTTGATGTTGTTGTTGGTGTTGTTGTTGGTTGACTATTTAACCTCTCTGGCCGACCAGACAATCGACAGGTAGCCTAAATATTTATGTTGTCCAATTATGGAGATACACATTAATGAGTTCGATTTGAAATGGTAGCTTATTGTTCGGTAAAGTCAAAATGACTCGATTACGGTTGCGCTCGCTCGCTGGTCTGTTGTCGTCGCAACCAACAGATCTCGCTCGGAAACTGATCGCTCGGTCAACTGGTTAAGATTCTGCTTATGGCTTCTATAAATTTGAATTAAATGTTGCTTGCTGGCTGTTGTTGTTGCTGTTGCTGTTTGAATTAATGTAGTCGTGTATTGGGCTTTGTATTGTTGATTATTAGTTTGTCATCAATATCAGTGAAATATACAACATAACTTAGGTTAATCTTCAGGTGTGTAATCATTAGTGCTTTTCTTAGGTTGTCAACGTATCTGACTCAAATGAGTCAAAATGAAGCGTCCACCATCACCAGCACCACCACTGTCAGTAACGCGTTCGTTTGTCGGCAACTTTTGTGATGTCGTCATTTGGTCCACTGTTGTTTGTGTACAGAATACCAACAAATAGCAGTCGATGGGATAATATTCAACCAGCGAAAGGTTCTCTGTGTTCTGATCTCAACTAAATGAAGACATCATAAAAATATAATTCCCAATTGTTAATCTGTTTCTTTATGCTTTGAATATACTACAGCAAAAACACTTTATGATATTCGATTCGGTTGGAGTTGAAGCTGGAGCTGGAAGATTTGTCTTTGTAGTATCGTGCTGTTTTTATTTTATTGTATATTATTGGGTTTATTTTATTATATTTCTATAGTATGCTTATGAGGGGCTTATGATGGAGACATTCAAAATAATGCATTTTGGTTTTATGATGAGAAAGTTCCTTATCTTGTAGAGAATATAGTGCATAATTTGAATATTTGTTAGTATGAGCAAACCAAATAAAATATACTATTGCAAGTAGCTACTGGAATATAGGAACATAGGCTTAAAAATTCTGTTACAAAGTAATAGAAGTAGGTACTGTTTCTAGATTAACATATACGTCTAACGCCAAAAATATTTCAAGCTGCCCACAATCAACTTGCCACAAAATGAATACTACTAATATCCTACATATACTTCGTTTGTAGCATAAGGCTGCTTCTTTGGAGTTATGTTGAGACAATTCCTTTTAATTTTAAACTTTCGTATAACAACTTATGCAAAATGCTAAAGTTTATAGAAAAAAGTAACTTTAGTGAGCTAAATATAAGTAACTGTAAAAACCAAGCACGTGATGAGAAGAAACAGCAAGGAAAGTTGAGAATGTTATGCCAACCGTCTATAAACGAAAACAACGAGAAAATGAATTTGATTGAAAGCAATGACTAGAAACGTCGAGCATGTTAAATACTATCAAGATTTTACCTAAATATTTCAATCATCAATACCAGTTATTATTAAAGGCGTTGCGAGCGCATGGTAAAACAGTTTAGTATTGGTTTGATTGCAGTATTCAACTATCATCTTCATTATATAAATAGTTAACGAAATCGACATATTCGCTTGATTTTTTTTATTGGAAAGGTTGTCAAGAGCATCAGTGCATGAAATTTTTCTTTTTGTAAAAGTGGGCGGTGCCACGACTCTAAATGGAATAATAACGCTCTCACAGCCAAATCGATCCATCGATTTTTTTTTAAATTTTGTATGGTGATACGGTTAATGCTAAGGAATAATAATATGACCTATATGTTTTTAAGGAGGAGTTGCCAAGCCCCTAATTGGAAAAACGCCCTCACGGTGTAGCTGCTGAATCATTTTTATGAAATTCGGCTCGGAAATAGATTTTACACTAAGTGGCACTTTTTTTTTTTTTTTGTTTTGTTGCATAGTTGCACCAATTTTTATAAAATTTTAAGTCCTAATTGGGCAAAAAATCCTCAAGTACCGATTTCTAGAATAAAAACCCGTAAACGTCGTAGTTCCCTTTTGGCACGTTTTTTAGGACCAAAGGACTGCTCCCAGGATGGTTAATGCCAGGAGCAAGTACTAGCTCGAAACTCACATGTCAAAAAGTTTAATCGTCAACTTTTCCTACGGGTTCATCTGGGTGTAAAAACATTTTGCATAATTTTCTGATAAAAAGTAGAGCTCTTTCGAAAACGCTCGAATTAAGCTCGAAATTAGTTCGTCAAAAGATTTTATCAAAAACCATATCTGTAGAGTACTCTGTCTACAAAAAAGTAAGCCATAAAAATGTTTTTTTTTTTTTTTTTGGATTTTCCGGGAAAGTTAATAATTTTTCAGAAATCACTTTTCGCTCAAAATCAGCTCGAAAGTTATTGTGATCAATTTTTCTGTAGATCCGTCTGGTTGAAAAATAAAGTTATCCAAAAAATAAGTTTTTTAAGATTTTCCGGGAAATTTAAGGGTTTTCCGAAAAACGCTTTAGCTCAAATACTACTCAAAATTCGTATGTCAAAAGATTTTTTCGTCAAGTTTTCCTGTCTGAAAATATAAAGTTAGCCAAATAAAAGTTTTATGGGTGTTTCCGAGAAAATTTTGAGTTTTTCGGAAAATTCTTTTTGCTTAAAATAAGCTCAAAACTAGCTCGAATCTCCTGTATCAAAAGATTTAATCGCTGACTATTCTTGTGGGTTTTTTTTTTGGCCCTATGCTCCTCCTAGAAGTTAAAGGAGAATATATACATACACATACATTCTTGTGGGTTTGTCTGACAAAACAAATTTAAAATTGCCATACAAATCAATTTTTCCGATTTTTCAGAAAATGGAAAATTTCGCAGAGAGCTCGAAATTGGTTGAAATTTGCAATCTAAAAGCAACCAAATTCGTTCCACTTGTATGGCTCATTTTATGGACCTGTTTTTTGGAATGATCTTGGAGGTCGTTCGGAAGACTGTATTTGGATACAACGTTCTCGCCAAACATTTTTTTAAAAAGTCGATAGTTTCTCCAGCGTTATGTGGTACTATAACGTTTAAATCGAATTTTGTAAATAAAAATCATGTTTTTCAACTTAAAGTTGAAAAAAATGTTGACTTAAAAAGCAATCTTTTAAGATATCTAATATAGAAATCATATGTTTATTTGTATTCCTTTTTTGTTTTAACTCAAAAAAAAAAAAAAAAACATTTAAATTAAGCCCTAGTATTGACATACTCTTTTGTTAAACTTTTTATAACTTAAATAAACTACATTGTCATATTTTTAGTCTTAAATTCGACATTAAAAATTTTTTATTTCTTTTAGTCGTCTGCACTGGAACGCATTTGGCTCGACATTATCAGATCCATTTAGGCATCATATTCAACGCGCGTTATAATTAATGCAAATTAGACAAATTAAAAAGCTATAAAACTTAAAAGCTTCAAAATGTGTCTACATAAAAAATATGTTTGGTAGCTACTGCTTTAGATCAAAAGAATCCACCAGACGTTTACACTGAAGCAACAAAACGGCTCTCTCCGTTGCTGTCGCGTTTGTTTGTGGCTGTTAAACCATCCATCTAAGAAGATGAATTAATTCATTGGAATAGAAGTTAAACAAACAAATAACTTTAAATATCTGACAACAAATTTTGATTGTTGTCCGATCGAAAGTCTTAAATTTTATTAACACCCGCTGGTTTTGGTATAAAATACATCCCTTTTTCCATCCATACAAACACAGAACATATAAACATCATTGAATTGAGTGCGATCCGATCGATCTATGTATGACAGTTGAGAACGAGTTAGTCCAATGGGCTCATCATTCCATTCAAATCAAAGGCACAAAAAAGCAGAGTCCTGCTGTTGACGACGACGATGATGTATCACTTAAAGTAATTCTTCGGTTTATGTTGTTGTTGCTGGTGTATTTACAGATCGAAAAATTATTAAAAGTGACATTTATTTCATGCGGTGCGGTGATGCATTCCTTCACATCGACCAGATCAACCATCCATCCAGCCGTCCAGAGTGAAATAGCATCTCCTCTTTCCTTCTGTTGCTAATATTTTCATTGATCTGTATGTTCTTTCTCTTTTCGACAGACAATTCATCACAGTGATGTACGTATGTATTCCCATGTTTCATGTTGACTTAGGATTAAACGTTTCGAGAGATGACAACTGTTTGAATGCCTTCATACATACGTACGAATATATGATCATGTTTATTATTTTGAGGATATGTTTTAGATGTTGACAGTTTATTTTCTTTAATAATTTCTTGTATTTTTTTTTTAATATTTCTGCTATGAGTTGCATGCATGTGTGATTTTAAGACTGACATTGTCAGCGTACACTTAAAGAAATTCCTTTTTGAAAGATTACCTTTTTTGAACAAGCAAATTGCATGAATTAGTAGACTGCATCAAAAGGATTACTTGGACACAGAAAAATATGTATGTTCGGTCACAAAGTTGAGCGAATTAAAAACATCGTCTTTGTTTATGCAACCAAGCAATATTATAAAAATGCTAAGAGGCACCTAAAAAAACGATTCAATGTTAAGAAAAGAGTTCCAGGTTTTTCCCAACAGCACTGCCTTTCGGGGGATCAGAATGGTCTTGTCATACCAGAATTCAAATAATTTAGTAATATTTACAATATCGACATCGCACTCGGCTCTTTCTGTGTAAGTATGTGTATATGACTCTTTACTTTTCTTATCTCACTATACATTCAAGCACTAATGGTATATTGTCATATTATTGATACTAGAATCGCCTAATGCTCAGAATTTGATCACAAATGTATTAAATAATTTTGGTACTTTTTTGACTGTTTTAGTACTTTTTTGCAATTTGGTACAAAATAGAAAAGCTCATTTATCATACCTGACAAATGAAAACAAATAACATGAAGTCAGTGTCAGTTTGTGCTGTATCCTCTTTTCAGCTCTGTGTAACCGCGTAGTTTGTCGTTGTTAATAGCCGTGTTTTTTTTTGACGCGTGTATACAATTGTGGATACATTCAAATTGCGATAACTCATGAATAGTAAGTCACACAATAGAACTCTAAGAAACTTTTTTATGGAGAATCACGTTCTCTTTCATTTTATATTTAAAAAAATTTATTTTTAAGGAGGTATTTTATAAAAACTGGTTAGCGCCGATAAATGGCAAAAAATCACTTTTTTTAAATAACTTCTAAATAATTATTTTTTTTTAACAAAAGATTAAAATTATTTGTAGAGCATGTGGTTCTCCTTGAAAAAGACCCTTGGACTTTTTATCGTACGACTCACCGTTCATAAGTTATCGCAATTTGAAGGTATCCACAATTGTATATACGCGTCAAAAAAAACACGGCTAATATTGAAAAATTTGCATTTAATTTTACTTGGCTTTATGGCAAAATATTAAAATAATTTTATGAAGTTAGTTTATTGACTGTTTTTTTTGCTTGTATAGTACTAATGAAAGTACCAACGCGCTTTGTGGAAGTAGCCGAAACATATGTAATCAATTTCCATGTTAACACTTGCTTGCGTCTGTTGTTGAAAAATTGCAAAAATGACTGTTTAATTATGATAATTTTATATTGAACTAATTAAACAGTCATTTTTGCAATTTTTCAACAACAGACGAAAGCAAGTGTTAACATGGAAATTGATTACATATGTTTCGGCTACTTCCACATACATATTTATATATTTTTCATATATAAACATGTATATAGCCTCATCAGATCAGTTTTAGTTAAATCTTGCCAGAAACCGTACTCGAACCCGTGACTCCGGTTTTCTAATGAAAGAGAACGCGGTGCTTAAGCGATTGTGCTATAGGCCACGAGTAAACTCTCTGAGCAGGATCGCCATTATGCATAACTCATAAGGCTCACTAGCGCCGTCTGTTGTGAAAAATTGCCAAATTGTTAGTTGGTAACACACTCTGGTTTTGAGACATGCTACGCTAGCTACAATTAAAACCTACAAGGGCGGATTTGTTTTCCACATACAATGCAGGCTCTCGAAATTACGAGAATTTTAATGATAGATAGGCAGGTTCCCCTAGATAAATTATGAAGTTAGTTTATTGACTGTTTTTTATTGCTTGTATAGTACTAATGAAAGTACTAACTTCATAATTTATCTAGGGGAACCTGCCTATCTATCATTAAAATTCTCGTAATTTCGAGAGCCTGCATTGTATGTGGAAAACAAATCCGCCCTTGTAGGTTTTAATTGTAGCTAGCGTAGCATGTCTCAAAACCAGAGTGTGTTACCAACTAACAATTTGGCAATTTTTCACAACAGACGGCGCTAGTGAGCCTTATGAGTTATGCATAATGGCGATCCTGCTCAGAGAGTTTACTCGTGGCCTATAGCACAATCGCTTAAGCACCGCGTTCTCTTTCATTAGAAAACCGGAGTCACGGGTTCGAGTACGGTTTCTGGCAAGATTTAACTAAAACTGATCTGATGAGGCTATATACATGTTTATATATGAAAAATATATAAATATGTATGTGGAAGTAGCCGAAACATATGTAATCAATTTCCATGTTAACACTTGCTTTCGTCTGTTGTTGAAAAATTGCAAAAATGACTGTTTAATTAGTTCAATATAAAATTATCATACTTCAATTTAGAAAAAGCGCGTTGGTACTTTCATTAGTACTATACAAGCAATAAAAAACAGTCAATAAACTAACTTCATAATTTATCTAGGGGAACCTGCCTATCTATCATTAAAATTCTCGTAATTTCGAGAGCCTGCATTGTATGTGGAAAACAAATCCGCCCTTGTAGGTTTTAATTGTAGCTAGCGTAGCATGTCTCAAAACCAGAGTGTGTTACCAACTAACAATTTGGCAATTTTTCACAACAGACGGCGCTAGTGAGCCTTATGAGTTATGCATAATGGCGATCCTGCTCAGAGAGTTTACTCGTGGCCTATAGCACAATCGCTTAAGCACCGCGTTCTCTTTCATTAGAAAACCGGAGTCACGGGTTCGAGTACGGTTTCTGGCAAGATTTAACTAAAACTGATCTGATGAGGCTATATACATGTTTATATATGAAAAATATATAAATATGTATGTGGAAGTAGCCGAAACATATGTAATCAATTTCCATGTTAACACTTGCTTTCGTCTGTTGTTGAAAAATTGCAAAAATGACTGTTTAATTAGTTCAATATAAAATTATCATACTTCAATTTAGAAAAAGCGCGTTGGTACTTTCATTAGTACTATACAAGCAATAAAAAACAGTCAATAAACTAACTTCATAATTTATCTAGGGGAACCTGCCTATCTATCATTAAAATTCTCGTAATTTCGAGAGCCTGCATTGTATGTGGAAAACAAATCCGCCCTTGTAGGTTTTAATTGTAGCTAGCGTAGCATGTCTCAAAACCAGAGTGTGTTACCAACTAACAATTTGGCAATTTTTCACAACAGACGGCGCTAGTGAGCCTTATGAGTTATGCATAATGGCGATCCTGCTCAGAGAGTTTACTCGTGGCCTATAGCACAATCGCTTAAGCACCGCGTTCTCTTTCATTAGAAAACCGGAGTCACGGGTTCGAGTACGGTTTCTGGCAAGATTTAACTAAAACTGATCTGATGAGGCTATATACATGTTTATATATGAAAAATATATAAATATGTATGTGGAAGTAGCCGAAACATATGTAATCAATTTCCATGTTAACACTTGCTTTCGTCTGTTGTTGAAAAATTGCAAAAATGACTGTTTAATTAGTTCAATATAAAATTATCATACTTCAATTTAGAAAAAGCGCGTTGGTACTTTCATTAGTACTATACAAGCAATAAAAAACAGTCAATAAACTAACTTCATAATTTATCTAGGGGAACCTGCCTATCTATCATTAAAATTCTCGTAATTTCGAGAGCCTGCATTGTATGTGGAAAACAAATCCGCCCTTGTAGGTTTTAATTGTAGCTAGCGTAGCATGTCTCAAAACCAGAGTGTGTTACCAACTAACAATTTGGCAATTTTTCACAACAGACGGCGCTAGTGAGCCTTATGAGTTATGCATAATGGCGATCCTGCTCAGAGAGTTTACTCGTGGCCTATAGCACAATCGCTTAAGCACCGCGTTCTCTTTCATTAGAAAACCGGAGTCACGGGTTCGAGTACGGTTTCTGGCAAGATTTAACTAAAACTGATCTGATGAGGCTATATACATGTTTATATATGAAAAATATATAAATATGTATGTGGAAGTAGCCGAAACATATGTAATCAATTTCCATGTTAACACTTGCTTTCGTCTGTTGTTGAAAAATTGCAAAAATGACTGTTTAATTAGTTCAATATAAAATTATCATACTTCAATTTAGAAAAAGCGCGTTGGTACTTTCATTAGTACTATACAAGCAATAAAAAACAGTCAATAAACTAACTTCATAATTTATCTAGGGGAACCTGCCTATCTATCATTAAAATTCTCGTAATTTCGAGAGCCTGCATTGTATGTGGAAAACAAATCCGCCCTTGTAGGTTTTAATTGTAGCTAGCGTAGCATGTCTCAAAACCAGAGTGTGTTACCAACTAACAATTTGGCAATTTTTCACAACAGACGGCGCTAGTGAGCCTTATGAGTTATGCATAATGGCGATCCTGCTCAGAGAGTTTACTCGTGGCCTATAGCACAATCGCTTAAGCACCGCGTTCTCTTTCATTAGAAAACCGGAGTCACGGGTTCGAGTACGGTTTCTGGCAAGATTTAACTAAAACTGATCTGATGAGGCTATATACATGTTTATATATGAAAAATATATAAATATGTATGTGGAAGTAGCCGAAACATATGTAATCAATTTCCATGTTAACACTTGCTTTCGTCTGTTGTTGAAAAATTGCAAAAATGACTGTTTAATTAGTTCAATATAAAATTATCATACTTCAATTTAGAAAAAGCGCGTTGGTACTTTCATTAGTACTATACAAGCAATAAAAAACAGTCAATAAACTAACTTCATAACTGTTTAATTAGTTCAATACAAAACTATCATAAAATAATTTTAATTTTGTGCACATTTACATACAAAAACCTTTCTAATGGTGTATAGTTCAAAGTCGTGTTCCACTTCTAACATAGTAAAATAGGTAGGACATATTATAATTGAGTGAGATCATCTATGATAAAACTTTTGATTTTTCCACTATTTCGAGAAGTGCTACATCCAAATAACTATGTCCGTGAATTTTCTTTTCATTTCTCTTCAACGTACCTCAACTTTAAATTTCATAAAAATTAATTCAGCGACTTTGCCGTATGAGAGCGTATTTTCCTCTTAGGGAAAACAGAAAGCTCTTATTATCCTTCCTAGGTCTTTCTCCATACTAAATTTCATAAAAATCTATGCAGAAGTTTAGCTATGAAAGCATATTTTCCTTTTAGGGGCGTGTCACCGCCTACTTAAAAAAACCAAATATATTGTGCACTGACACTTCTCACAACTTTTGCAATAAAAAAGAAACAAATCAAGCGAATATATTGTGATTAAGGTAGTTAGAAAGCGACTGAAACGATTTCCTTTGCCTATTTATACGTAACCAGAGCCCGGACGAAGCCAAAAGAATTTTGAAAACAAAAATCTCACCGTTTCTTCAAGTGTACAGGCATTCGTATTACTCATAAAGGATTTTGCATAGGTATTAACATACATACACACATTAATACATACATGCATGATATTTTGGTTCCGTTTAGCAGTTTAAACTCTTTATGATGTGAATTCTCCAAAGAGTTGATTTGTGAGAGCTTATTGTGAGTGCACATATTTGCGATTTTTTTTTTAATTCTCTTTGATAATACATCCGCAATTTACAGTTGAATTGCTGATTGTTGTTGCGTTGCGCTTTTTTTCTTCTTTCCTGAATAGCTGCTTGGCTGAGCTCTCTTTTGTAGAGTCATTTGTAGTACATATCCTTGTTGACAGATATCTGCGGACAGGGCAATCAATCATGCAAAGAGTTTTATTTGTGAAATGGTTAAGACTTTTGCGATATCTTTAAACAGTTGCAATTTAAGGATGAATGTCCTAAATACCATACCACAATCATTTTATATTTTTGACAGTTTCCATGTAAATAACAGCAAACAGAAGGATACAAAATAATGATAAATAATCCTTATCTTTTATTGTTATTTACATAAAGTGCCTTGCTAATATCTATTTTTTTATACGAAAAAATTGAAATGGCGATGATGATCATAAACTACATTTGTCTCAGGATGCGCTTATCTGCTGTCGATGAAGAGGCAAAGGAGCTATTAACCAAATTTATCTAAACGATTGCTGTAATAAACAAATGCCAAACAATTACATATACCACGTAAAATAATAGAGACAGTGAGGAAGTGGACGCGTTTCATCTTCTACTAAAACCTACCGATCGTCAAACGCTAGCAATTACAGAACATCAGTAAAATATTTATATGAATGTTCGCAGCTTATGTATGCCCCAGACAGACGACAGCTCTTATCTAGATTATAGACGCAATAACGTGAAACATGATTTTAGGCGTTTTTAAAAACATATTTCATAGACATTGACTAAAAGAAAATTTCCCAATTCTGATGATTAACTCACTATTAATCATGTTTTGATGTTTTAGAATTTTTTGGCCCCTAAATTGGGAAATTTTCTTTAGTCAATGTCTATGAAATATGTTTTTAAAAATTCCTAAAATCATGCAATAAAAAGTTTTACATTTTTGAGTCTATAATCTTGATTACAGCCGTCGCCTGTCTGGGGCATGAGTGTCGTAGCAGATATTGTGGCTCCATAAGCAAAACAGTATTTGTTATCAAAGAAGCTTGAGGCTCCATAACCGAAAAAGGATTTAGCTACAATGAAACGAAAAGCGAAGTTAGTGGAGATTTACTCGAATCAGAAGTGGAACAAGGTCCATCTTTCTCACTTCCAACACGTACAAAAGGTTTCAAAAATGACGACGAAGATGTAAAATACAAAAATTTCTTATTAATGGTTGTCTGGCATGTAATAATATTTTTTTATCGTAAAAACCAATGTACTCAATTTAGACACTTGAATCCTTAAATGTCGTGCAAAGTCATAAGCAATGATCCGGAATAAAGATTTAATTTGATTAAAAATTGAAACTCTGGTTACTGAGATATATTAATTTTTCAATGTACTAATTTGTAATGACACACTCCTTAGTTACTTTTTTGGGCCAAATAAGTTTTCAAAAAATTGTAGATACATTGATCCTTATAAGCCTGGCTCTATTACAAAAAAAAATAGCCAAATTCTCAAAGAAACTTTTTGCAGCTTACCCATGTTACCAAACAGAGTGTGAGTAAAGGCTTTTGTCTCAAATGGAAAGTATCTAATGCTCTCTACGAGTATTATTTTTGCACGCATATTATGAAGAAAATTACAATCAGATATTTCTGTATGATGTTTCAGCAATTACCGTTAGATAGTGCATAGTTTTTGGATGGTAATTGTTTTATATTTTGTAGGTTAGAAACTTTTCAAAAGTAGACAATGTACTTTTCGCTCGCTGTCTCTCTCTATCTTTTTTTCTTTCTTTTTTTTTTTTTTTTTTGAATTATAAGGTGATGTAAACGCGTTCACAGAGTCATAAAAGACGACTTGACATTTAAATGGTCGAAAATGAATAATTATATTTTAATTCACTAACAAAGAAACAAATAAAGCGCTTCGCTTTGATCGCTCAACAATGCATGCCACAACAACAAAATCGCTTACAACAAAAAACAAAAACTTCCATCTGCAAACATTAAAAGATGAAAAAAAAATTGTTGTGGTTTTGTATGATGAAGCATTTGTAACTCACTACTTAACTCACGATTTGTAAACAACGGCAACATCACCGCCACCACCACCGCCGCCACCAACATTAACAACAACAACATCAATAAAAAACAGCTAAGGCGCAATGACGATACGCTTCAGCTACATCATCAGCCGATTCGAACGCCAAGTGGCCAGTGGAAACAAAAAAAAAAAGAACGCAAGAATCCTATATTCAACATTATCGACGAGATACATTCAATCATATTAACCAATTTTATTCGAAATTCATCTTTTGTCAGAATTCGATTGGATCATAAAAGTTGATTCAGACTTTTTTGTTCAAATTTTAAAAAACTTGTGGGAAACCTTCCAAATTATACAGGCACACAAAATAAAAGAAAAAATGGAATGAACTTTTGACTCGACATTATACCCTTACGTACTTTTCTACGCTGAATCCGAAACTAAGGTCAGAATTGCTCATATAACCACAGAATTTCGAGATATCCTTGCTTGAAGTTGCAGAATACGCTATTTTCAGCATTATGGCGCAGTTATAAAGAAAGTGTATTTTCATTTTTTTTTAGAGGCATCGGATAGCCATAGTCTTACTTTCCCAAGAGGAAGGTCTCAAGCTAGAAAAATAATTTAGTCCTTTGTATAGAAGTTATGATGTCTTTACTTCAAAAGATGACAACTCAGAAAGTAAGGGTTCGATTGGAAAAACATGGAGGCATATAGCTATCACTTGCCATTAAAAAAATGGAACTACACCTTCTCCTGGAAATGTGCCATATACCTGAATACAGAGATAGTGTATCGGTCTAATGACTTGCGCTGCGTGTAGAGCCCAGCGCAGAGAAATGAACCCCCAAGAAGTTAAAGCCCCAAACAACAAATAAAATAAGGCCCCAAAATTGGGGCACTATTTAATTTTATGCAAAGGCCCCATTTCGAAATTAGAAATAAGGCCTCAAAATCCAAACTTAATGCCCCAAAGAATTGAAATAAAACCCCTTTTTTCCAAAGGAAGTAAAGCCCCAAACATTCAAATAATAACTTGCATGGAATCTTGCGCTGATTTCCTACAAAATGGACATTTGTAATGCTCCAAGCCTACTGCAATTTATTGTGCTTCCAATTTCAAATTGCATTCTGAGTTCAATTTTAAATGTCGACATGGTTACAATACACGTACAATGTTTGCCCTGCCGTCCTTTCAAACAATGCATTCTGGAAGCTTCCCATCATCTTTTGGAACTAATGGCGGCAGTTCCTCATCATCGCTGTCGGGTTCGGAGGTGTATGAATTAACAATCATTGACGCTTAAGTTGAATTCGCGAGCGCTCACTTCGCTCGCAAAATTCTCTTCTTACCTATGTACATCACAATTAAGAACTTAAGACTATGCGAATGGTGCTTCACTGTCATTCTTTATGGTGCACATTTGTGAAAAAACAAAACTTCTTTATAAGTTGGCATACTTGACATATATTATTAGGAGCTACTGAAGCAACCTTGTGGAACAATTTTGAATGTTGCATCCATGAAAAACTTTCGACGCTCTGGTAAAATGTTCTCCCGAACAAATCCAAATGTTTTAAGCAAGAAAATATGCAAAACGAGCCATGACACTCCTGCTTAAAAATGCCAGGGTTTCAGTTCCAAACTTGTCCCAAATTTAAGGCCTCAACTACTTCCAGTGGACTTATGGGAGAAGTAATTATCTTACCAACAGATTTAATAACTAAATTTCCTTAAAATAATAATAATTTCAGAAAAATAAACAAAAAGAAATAAGGCCCCAATACTTTATTTGGGGTAACTCTTTATTACTGACTTTTGGAGCAATCCTCACAAAGGAAATAAGGCGGAGAGTTTATTTTGTTGTTGTGGCCCATACATGAAAATGGGGCATTATTTCATTTTTTTTTTTTTTTTTTTTTTTTTTTTTTGAGTGCCTTCTTTGTGTCTTATTTATCTACACCTAGAGGCCTGGGTTCAAATTTCTGCTCGGTAATTTTCAATTTTTATTTACATATTAAACACAACTCGTCTGAAGAGTCTTCGAAGAGGAAAATAAAACACGAGTCAACATAGCCAAGGTGCAAAATATTAATAAAAAAACAAATTAAGAAAATATCTCCCGCATTAGGATTCGAACCTGAAACATAATACTCAGAATTTAATTGCAAACTCTTTAGCACATGGCACAGTACTGTCACTTCATACAATGCAACGGAATTTCCACAATTTTGATTCCTTTTCCATACACAGATGCTCATCAAGCAAGCAATCAACTAAAGGTCAAAATGTGTTAAATCGATCGTCGCACACTCCGTAGAAGCAATGATTACCAACAAATCCGCTAGTTCACTTACTCACTTATTTTATTTAGCTCACAATCCGTCAAAACTCAAAATTTATTGAATAAAAAGAGCTTAAATATGTGTGTACGTACACAGTACAACAGCACAACACAGCAAAATCAACAAAGGGTTTTCAAAAATAGCTCGTGTCAAAAGACTTTGATCCATTAATCAATATCGCATGCCCGAAATATGTGAGAAATCGTAACTAAATAATGCGCGCGCAAGTCAAGCTGCTGCGTAAATAGAAAGATTCAGATATACAGACACAGATACATGTGCAGTAGAAAGAGACAAAATGCAAAATAGACTGACAGAGATGGAGAGAATTGAGTCATTAGTATGCATTGTTTTGGTAAAGAAAATAAGCCAATGACAATGCAATTATTATATAGAAAGCCGCAAATATTTGCTTATAGAGCGAAAACTTGTGCGTCCAGATTCCATCGCCGCAACAGTCCCAACCAATAAACGCCATCAATACAAATAAATGGAGCATCTGTAAACTCGTAAATGTATTGCGCTGTCTCGCTTTAAAAACGCTTCAAACTGCAAAAATATTTTAATCTCTTCATCACATCGTATAATTCCAAATGTCACTACATTGCTACCTTCGCTCTAAGAATATGAGATGCATCCATGCAAATGTCTGTGATCTTGGCCCGAACGTGCATTCATACATACATATATAACAAACAAATCGAAGCAAAATTATGCCTTAATAAGGATTGAAAACAAGAAAACATTAAAGCCACAAGCTGTAATCGGATGCACAGCAGTGCGCGCGCGCGCCTTTGACTCTGACACTGACTACTCGCCAGAGACGTAGTGAGGAGTAGCAACATCTTGTTGGACGACGACGACGATTTGTCCATGCTTTCGTTCATTTGCATATTGCATCTCATCAAATCAAACAAATCCCATTCGACGTCATGCAGTTTACTAACCAATTCGCGCCTTTTCGTGCCTCTTCCTTGTTGCTAAACTGGGCTTGGAGGAGTTTTGATATGTACGTTTTCAAATCGGAAACAAGAAAATACTGCTGCTGCTGCTGATGTTGCTGATGATGATGTTGATGTCTCATATACAAGAATTTATTTTACTAGTCTGAGGAACAACAAATTCTTACTCTTCAAAGCAGTTACCGAAAATGTGGTGAGGACATGAAATTGACTCTAAGCCGCTGAATGCCAGTCGACGACGACTATCATCATCATCATCATCCTTCCTCAGTTTCTACAATCGAATAGAAAATTGTCACACTGTGGACGGACTCATTCATATTTATTTTCGCTTGTTTTTAATGCACTTTCTGTTAATATAAGCATTCCATTATGAGTACAATGAAATGAAGATGATGCTTCCCTGTTCGGTTATTGCACGATTTTATTATTATGCATTTTTTTTATATTATCATTCTATAATTGGCAAAGATTTTTTTGTTTTACTCATAGAAAAAAAAAATTTTTTTGTTTACAGTGCAAAAAAATATTTTTGTTTTTGGCAAAAATATTTCCGCAACATTTTGTAATCGCGAGTTAAGCCTTCGACCGAAATTAACCTAGATAGCCCTGACGTCCTTCTAGAGGGATTCGGACATTTGATCGACATTTTGATGTTTTCTTATTATTGTAACATGTCGGTGCAAGTAAATTTCTAATCAAGCTCATGATTTTATTAAACCATATAATTCAGCAGATACTGATAACATTTTCCAAGCTATGCTACAATATGCTAGAGATAGTATCATGGAATGGATTATAGATATTTTGAATGTTTGATTTAGGAGGAAACAACACCCATGCCAAGGCAAAAGATTTCAGGTCTATTAGTTTAACATATTTTCTTCTTAAAACCATGAAACGTGTCATAGACTGCTTCATTAGAGAAAGCATTCCTCATGATTACCTGTCAACAATTCAGCATGCTTATCAAAAAGGTAAATCAGTAGAAACTGCTCTACAGAGTGAAGAAAAAACATACACTTTACCGGCCTTTCTAGATATTGAAGGGGTCTTCAATAAGGTTTAACATGAATCGCTTATAGAGCGACTTCTGTCTTAATGTACTTAATGAGCTTCTGGAGTCTTCCCTATACACCCTTAGTAAAATTTTCCGTACAATACTTTTGCGGAACACTTTAACACATAAGAAAACAATTTATTTAGAAAAGGGTGTCAAAAAGGCACATACAAATTTTTAAGTATAGGCATGTTTGGTACTCGGCCAGAATACTTTTTCCTCTCTTGTGTATGTTTTTTTTTTTTTTTTTTTTTGCGTTGTAATCATATTTGTTATAATAAAAATTATTAAGTTCTTTTGGCTTTAGCCTCATGCCGTCCTGAAAACCCTGGCTGGCTACCTTGCCTGCCTGTAACAAACAGGTTCGGACACTTCTTAGTGCGTTAATCCGTGTGTTGTCAACTTCATTAGGCGATAAGCACACCGACTCACTAGCACTGTTCCCCCAATTCCCCCCGCCATAAGCAAATGGAACGGAACGCAGTTTGTTAACAGTGGCCAAGATACATACATACAGACCATGAGCCTTCATCTGTTGGTTGGCTTTATTCAATGAAACGACCGATGCGACAAAAGTTTGGCGGCGGCTTGTCTTTATGTTGGTGGAAAAAATAGTTTCCAATTGGATTTTCATAACCAATAAAGTATTTGTGATTGCCAGGTATTAGCCGTTAAAAATGGTGGCAATATTTCCCACAGATGCAATTTTAAGATAAAGGTCATACTGACAAGAGCGCAGCGCAGTAGTTGGGGTGTTATCAAAAAAAAAAAAAAGTAATATTGTGTTATTAAAGTAATGTACAACATTTTTATAATGCACCTTTATTTGAAGAAACATCAAGTAGTGGCCCGTTTGGCGTTACATGAAATTTTCCGAAATGATTTTTTAATCGATGAATCACAATGAGAATGTCATGAAGTTAGCATACTCAGTCGGACAATGTCCGTCAAATGTCTCTGAACTTTCGCAATACCTACATGTTGCGAATAGGTGATATTGTCTGATAAGAGTTCATAATAAGTTGAAGCATGACATTGTCTGCTACATGACACCACTAATGAATAGAAGTCATAGATATAGGTTTTTTAATAGATTAATTATAACTTCTGAATTTAACACCTTTTCAATAGATTTCTCTTGTCGGGTTTCGGGTTGATTTTTCGATAGCCTAAAAATTGTAATTTGAATTTTAATATTAATGACAACTCGATGACATTTTCTTCTATCAGTCACACGGAAATGTTTGCATAAAGGATTGAATCATGAGTGATTCATACTGATATTGTCTGCTTCGAGTTACCCGTACACTGACGACTCAGTGACAGACATTTGTTCAAAAATTTCATGCATGACGTCGAACAAATGTCTCCGTTTGTCACCTATGATTTAATTTTGTCTCTATTTGTTATCGACAGATTATCATGACGTTCTCCTCATAGTGGAGATAAACAAAAGCGAGAACCATCGAGAAAATTCCAACTAAGTAACTAGTAAAAAAAAACTCATTCACAGTTATAAGAGTTAATGAAATTTTCAAAACCACCCTAATACGCATATTTTCCTCTTTTAGTTTTCACCACTTAAGCACCCTGTAAACAGCGTGTGAGCGCTGCTTATTTATCGAATTGTTCATTTCGATTATATACGAGTAAAGAGACCCAACTAAAGCTAAAGCCGCAATGCTGGCTGCACTTGGAAACCAAACCATCCTAAGCAGCATCGTCAGCAGCAGTCAAGTGTGTAATTTGAGATATTTTTTCTTAATTCAACATCTTAATTTATTTAACAACAGAAGCGCACCACAAGATCGCGTAGCATCGCGAACACTTGCGCGACCAAACAAAGGCAACCACCGTCAAGACGCTGAACCGAGTGAGCGACCTTCCATTTTTTAGCGCTGGCTCTTATTTTGTCTGATTGTTAGTTGGTGAATTTGTTGTACAACAAAATAATAAAAGTTCAATTCAGGAACAGGATACGTCGCAAAATACACACAAACAAGTGAAATTTTATATAAAGGAATACAGCAGAAACAAAAGGCCAATAGTCTAAGAGGGTTAAAAGTAATCAAACAATATTAGCGGGTAATTACGGGTAGATGGAAAACGTCGCGATTTTGTTACGGCAAGTCTTTCGTATATTTGCTAGATATTGTATCCGTGTGCTACATATTTTTTTATAGACTTAAATTTAAATAAAATGTTAAATTTATATACATCTTGGTCGTTTTCTAATAATATTACTAAAGTTGGCATAATTATTTTGACAAAAAAAAAACTGAACGATCACAAGTATATGCTGCATTTCTTGATATGAAATGTTTTTTTTTTTTTTGGTAAAAATATTTATGTACATAGGTGATATTGTCTGATAAGAGTGCATAATAAGTTGAAGCATGACATATTACATATTATGACATTGTCTGCTACATGTCACCACTAATGAATAGAAGTCATAGGTATAGGTTTTAAATAGAATAATTGTGACTTCTGAGTTTAACACCTTGATTTGGATTAATTTTTCGATAACCTGGAAATTGTAATTTGAATTTTAATAAAAATGACAATTTGAAATTTTCTTCTATATGTCACTCGGAAAAGTATGCATAAGGAATTGAATCATAAGTGATTCATACTAATATTGTCTGCTACGAGTCACCCGTACACTGACGACTCAGTGACAGGCAAGAGTACTTATGTACGTTCTATAGTCCCTGGTAGTATTCACGTACTTTAAGAAAACTCCACAAAAAAGTAAGTAGAATTTTTTAACAAAATTGAAATGAAACATTCAAATTCTTACAGATGACATTCGATACAGGCGTACTTATTTCCAGCACAGTCATGTTATACAGCCAACGCAATTACGCATTGCTCACAATTAGTTCAGCCTTAAATATGGACATCTACGCAAGCAGAAATAGAAATGGAAACAGAAACACAATTAGATTCAAGAACGGGTCCAAACAAATATATCGGGTTACAATCAGAGATAAGCTGTGCAAATAATCATCATAAAGAAGGTACCATACACGTAAATACGGTGTGCTTTGTGCTGATTTCCGATTGCTGGATAAATATGCGTAAATAAGGATATATGCAGGGATCGACATTGTGTTGTGCTTGCATATACCATGGACTGTATGTAGTTGATAATTTTGTAACGATTTTCTAATTTTTAATCGGTAACAACTACAACAAACAACCCTTAAACGTACAACAAACCAAATACGAAAAAAAGCAAAATTTTTTTTTTTTGAACCTGAATTGAAATCAACATTGCAAATGTAACAAAATGCGGCACAATTTATGGTACAATTGGGTATGGGCATATGCTGTTTCAGCAGCAGCATTTGAAAATCCTCCATCATGAGGATTGGCCTTGAAACAATGCGCTTATCTGCGTGCAAACAACACATCATAAGTTGTGTACACACATTGATGAGAATATTGTAAAATTAGAAGGTTTTCGGAAATGTGATACTCCGAAGGGAATCATACTTTGAAAAAAGGCTGAGCTCTGCTTAGTCTGGCCACAAACAAAGTCATTCAACGACTGACTGACTGAATGACTGCTCTTCTCTACGTTTGTATGTTTGTATGTTAATACATAATAAATTATCGCATTTTAGTTATTTTCAGCAATGCCGAAAATTGATGCAACCCAAAGTGGTCTCTATTGTTTGATGACTTGATTAACGTGCCTTATTGAGATTAGTAGGATTTGTGCTGGATGTCGTTGATGTATACAGCTGTTTTGGAAATAATATTTTTCGACTTTTTCAACATTTTTCAGTTTACATTGAGATTTTCAACATTTATCAACACATTCAAAATTTTTCATTCATTCCAAATTTATCGGATTTTTCCAATTTTTTTTCGGCTTTTCTTCACCTTCTTTGAATTTTTCAACATATTCGAGTTATCGATTATACTGACTTTTAAACCTTTCGCCACATTTTTCAAATCTTTCAATTTTAGCTCTATCATTCGAATTTAGGCAGGAGTTCCACTTTCTAATTCGATTTCCCAAATTTTGGAGAATATTCACGGAAAATTTTTCTCGGACTGCACGGTAGTCTGAAATGGGTTAATATCGATCGTCACTGAGAGATGGAGATGGAGATGGAGAGATGTTCTTGGTGAAAATATTGTTGTTGCTTTGGATGTTTCATATGGCGTTGTTGCTTCCTTCGCTCGTTGGATAACAAGCATCTGCAGTGGCCGTTCTGTACATACTGTCATAGACGGTTTCACATCTTACGATTATTCCCTTAACGCTGAAGTTTTCCAGTGTTCCATTCTGTACCCGTTCCTTTATCTTGTTTTTATCGAAGACCTTCTGTCATCGACCAGTAATCCAATTTACTCCTTTGAGGATAATAGCAGTACCGCTTTAAAAAGCGCCCAAGCTTTGTGGAGATTGAGAGAAAAAAGCGGTATATGAATGATCTACTCTCAAATGAGCTTAAAACGATTCCACTCAAAAATATCCAAAAAAAGCATGCAATGAAAAACATCCAAAAAAAAAAAAACATCCAAAAATAAAAACATCCAAAAAAAACATGCAAATATAAAAACATCCAAAAAAAAACATGCAAAAATAAAAACATCAAAAAAAACTAGTAAGGGTGTAAAATTTGGCCTGGCCAAACATTAAATACCCTACACTGCAGTATTTTTAAAATTTTGCTCAGTTTTTGTTCAGAGCTTGCATTTATAGATTTTAGTGTCTGAGCGAAAAATGTTTTCAGCATAGTGTTTCGACGTTTTTGCATATATAGGAGGTGCCACGCCCTCTTGTCCGAGTTATTCTAGTTTTAGCTTAGAGCGTGCATTTATAGTCTGTAGTATTTGAGTGAAGTTTGGTTGGATTATCTCAAAAAACTCTTTCAGTATAGCATTTTGAAGCTTTGGCTTTGGGAGGTGCCACGCCCTCTTGTCTGATTTCACCCAATTTTTGTTGAGAGCTTTCATTTATGATTCTTAGTGTTTAAGTCAAATTTGGTTCTAATATCTCTTAAAACGCTTTCAGTATAGCGTTTTGAAGCTTTTGCTTATATGGGAGGTGCCACGCCTTCTTGTCCGAATTTGGTCAGTTTTTTCTCAAAGGTTGCTCTTACAATTCTTAGTATTAATGCGTATTTTGGTTGCATTGTCGTGAAAAATACTCCTAAAATTGCATTTTGAATACATTTTTTGTATGGGCGGTAGGCGTGTCCATTGACCGATTTCGCTCATTTTCAATCCCCCGAGCTAACTTTGATGACGGAGGCAGTGTACCGAATTTCATTGAAATATCTTGCTCAGTTTTCCCAAAAAGTGTATTTCAACACACAGCCAGCCACCCAGCCACCCAGCCAGCCAGCCAGCCAGCCACCCAGCCAGCCAGCCTGCCAGCCAGCCAGACAGACGGACATGGCTATATCAACTCAGGAGGTGACGCTGATTAAGAATATATATACTTTTCTATATCTGCCACGCCTCCTTCTCTGCGTTACAAACGGAAGGACAAAGTGAATATACCCTGGGTGTAGGGTATAAAAATATCAAAAAATAAAAACATCCAAAAATAAAAACATTAAAAAAAAACATCCGAAAATAAAAACATCCAAAAATTTCTCGATACTTTTTTAATGGAATTTTTTTTATTGGGTTTTTTTATTTTTGAATGTTTTTTTTTTTTTTTTTTTGTAGGGTTTTTTTTTTGGATATTTTTCATTGGATGTTTTTTTTTGATATTTTTGATTATCACCGCTGAAAACAGCCTTCGAAGGAACGATGTTGTATCCTCTATTGACTCTCTCGAGCACCGTCGTAACGTTGAGTGTGTTACCCTTTTTTACACATATAATAAACAGATGAGCTCCAGAGAAATTTATGAGATGGTTTTATCAGTTCGTATATTCGAGCGTCCCATCAGACCCATCTCTTTAGAGTTGCGACGGTGTTTAGTAGATCATTGCACTATCGGTAAAATTCGGTCTCTGGTTGCACGACTAAGTTGTGGAATAATCTGCCTGCGAGCATTTCTCGTAACAGCTATGACATCAGTACATTCAAGATGAATATTTATCGGCACTAATCCTCTTTTTCTCCATCCCTCTAATGGTTAGAGTCTAACCTAACTCCTTTTTTGCAAATCAACACCGTGCGTTGTTTTTATAGGGGCTAACCCCTGAACGTTGGCTCAAGTTATATGAAAAAATCAAAATTTTTTGACTTTTGTCAACATCTTCCAACTTTTTTAGCATTTTGTAAGCTTTTTCAATATATACGTTCAAAACTTTTCGTTTACGTTTTGCCTTTTGATCTCATTCAGTTAATATTTTCTCTGGCAAACGAAATCGGTTCAGTCCCTGTTTCAATACTTAAATCTCAAACGATTTGCTTGATTTTTTATTTTTTGTCTGAAAGGATGTGAGGAGGAGTTTTGCATAGGATTATATATTTTTTTTTTTTAAGTGGTTGGTGCAACGCCATTAAATGAAAAAAACGATCTCAAGGCTAAACCGCTGCATCGATTTTTACGAAATTTAGAATGGAGACAAAATACGCACTAAGGAACAATAAAATGACCACTATGTTTTTTAGTGGGTAGTGCCACGCTTCTGAATGGAAAAAAAAAGCTCTTTAAAATATTTTTGACTATTTAACTGTTTTTGATATTGCAGAATTTTTCCTAACTTTTAACATTTTACGAACATATTCAACATATTCGACTTCTTGATAATAAATGTTAAGCCTCAGAAATTAATTGAAATCCTTAATTATATATCGGATAACAAAAATAGAAAGAAATCAATTAAAAGCCTTAATATATATATTAACTTTAATCGGATAATAAAAATAACCAAAAATTTCTAAATGACTCACATCAAAGTCATTTCTTTTATCAAATGAAACATTAAAGAATTGTAGTGCTTCATGAATTTAATTTACTGCAAGAAATTCCATTTCAATTTTGTTTTTTTTTTTTTCTTCAACACTGACCAAAAGCGACCTGATCCTGCCATAATAGGATTATGTTAAATGCGACACTTGACTAGGGGTTGTGGTGTTTTGGTCTCAAAGTGTTACCCAGCGACACGCCAAATTGGCAATTGACACCAGATTTGACACATAACGACGATGTGGCAGGGCAGACAGCAATGCACATTCGGAAGAAAGAATCCACAACTGTTTTTTCAACAAATTGCTGCCCTAATGATGTGTTTTGCATCGTAGTAAACAAACGAATTATGTTGCCATGCTGCTCCAGTGGGATTCCAGCGAGAAGTTGCGTATGACGGAGGCAAGTTGACTACCGAAGTATGACGTTGTAATTGAAATTGAAACCTTTTTTTCTTCAGCATAAGAAAAGTAGTTTTATTTCATTGTCATAAATAATTTGAATTCAAAATTTTATGCGTATTTGCTTTACGTTATTGGATTAAAATGATCGAATTTCCATGTCAGCTTACTACATAGTACGTTATTTTTTTAGTCGAAAGTATTTTGAGTATTTTTGATAATTTTATATTTTGACTACATATATGGTTTTACCCAACATTGCTTGGTTTATTCATATAAAATGAAAGAGGGAGTAATCTTTGCGCCAAACACAATACAGTAGACGCTTACAAATAAGAACTCTTGCAAATTCGAATCTTCCAGAAATTATAATCAGAGTTTGTAATACATTGAAGGCTCTAAAATTAGAATAGAAATTCGAATCATCTCAAAAACACAATGGTTCTAATTAATGAGCGTCTACTGTAACAGGAAAATAAACTTAAAATAAAAACAAAGAATCCATGAAGCAGCTTTAGCATAAACAACGACAAATCATTTGAAAATTTTTGTGCTTGTGCGAAAATTTCTTTGTAAAAATTTAAGCCTTTACAAAGGATATTTAACTTTAATAAATCGAAAAAACAAGTATGGCAGTTTCTTCCTTGACACAAGTATGTTATTTTAAGAAAAAATTATTCAAAACGGATTGATATATTTTGCGCCAAAGCGTTACATAAGATTTCCATGCAATTAATTTTAAAGAAAGAGTACAATCATTCATTCCATACCAAAACGGAAAACGATAAAAATTTAAGGTTATATCTGAATACCTCTATTTCAGCAATACCCTATGGTAAAATGAACATTTTTTTCTTAACTCAAAAAAAAACTTTTAAAAATATGACTTTTTTTAGAAAACTTGGTTTCATTTGGCAGCAGTTTTCTCAGATTAAAAAATTCTGCCTTGTTATTTAGCAAACGACTATTGAAAGCTTTTAAATCCATACAGAAATAAATCGGTACTTAGTATTTTTAAAACATTTATTGAACTGGTACATGTTTCTTATCCCTTGAGTCACACTAAGACACACAAAAATTGTACATATTATTACATAAGATATTGGATTTCATATTATAAGGGTTTTCTATAAGAAAGGATTAACTGCTGGTACGCTGCATTAGCTTCTTTAAAGCCATCTAAGCTTAAAATTGTTTTCAAATGTGTCCCGTGAGTCACAAAAAAATGTTCATAAGTCAAAAATTTTTCATTAAACATGTATGCTCCTTCGTTTTATTAAATTGTTTAGATAGAAATTTAGAAAAAAAAAGAAAAATAATCAAAAGCCATCTGGTAGAACCCCAATTGAAAGCACAAGTTTCATGTTTGAAAACACACGCTGAAGAAGTTTGAACAAATGAGAGTGTAAATTTGCGTGTAAACACTTGAGCCACCTGCTGGCTGTGCCACGGTCATTTCGACATTTCAATTCTGAGCAGTTTCAGCAGCAGCAGCAGACAGCACCAGCAGCTCCACTGTTGCGACAACCAGCCTACGTGTGCACTCCACTTTCGGGAGCCATATCTCTAAGAAGTTGGATGGAATGGAAGTAATGCACACAATCAAATCAGTTGCCGATGATAATCAGACCAACTTTTGTTATTGTTGTTGTAGTTGTTGTTCTTATTATAATGCATAAATTTGTCGATTGAGTTGAAAATGAAATATATATTTTTATTTTAGAAACACAACAACAAACAGCAAAAGTAACAAATCGCATACAACAAAAAGATGAAAAAAAAAAAGTTAAAACGCAGGCGCAGCAGCAGCTCGTTTCTCGTAAATCGAGATCACTGAGACACATTCACGAATTGCAATGCAAACTCCTGCAAATTCGAAAAAAAAAGCAAAATCGTCCAAACACAATAATAAGAGACACAAAACAGAGATACCACATTTCCAGTTCAGAAACTGTGTTAAAAAGGATCACAGCATGTCGCCTCAGAAGCGTTGATCATTCATTATTTAAGGATTGAAAAGTTAATTAACATTTTTGCAGCATTTCGATATTGGTTTGTTACGAGTACGTACCCTGGCAGCTTATTTATCTGTGCGATTTTGTATTTATTGAAAAGTTATTGAGAAGCTTTTGCACAGAAAAAAAATAATAATTATAGAAATATCGAAAGGCGGATATAATTATTGAGTTTCAATAAATTCTTCAGTTCAATATTAGTTATAATGCCTACTTAACGAGGATGAGGATAATAACCCCGAATTATTTTTTGTTAGCATTGTAGGGAAAGTAAGGCCAAGTCAATTAAAATTCTTTTGTCACTAAGCTTAAAACTTCAAATCGTGATCACCCTGTAGCATGATGGAAAATCGTATGTATTTGGTGCTTTTGCATGAATAAAATCTCAAATAGACAAATGAAACTCTAATTTTATATATGGGTCATTCCATTGTGACTCATAGGACAATTTGACTCTAGAATAAGGACATTTTTTGAAAAAGTAAATTTTTCAGTATTAAATTGTTGTCCAAGTAAGTGTGACTGACATGACATGAAACGGAACGCATTTAATTTAAGGAAGAATTTTAGCCAAACTATTGGTTTTTTATGAAATTTTTTTTTTTTTTTTTTGATGCAGAAGATATAACATTTTGAATTTTTGACTCACGGGACGAGTAGGAACCACTGAATATTTTGTTTGCATATCGTAAACTTAAAAAAAGTTTTGATGTTTTGAGTAAAGTATTCAGAAGCATGAACAAAATACATATCTACGCTTTTTACAAACGAGTAAATGGTCGTGTATCATTTAAAAAAACAATAAACATATTAGAGCTTTTAACAGTAGCTTAACCTTAGCACTCAGGATCTGACAGTTATCAAGATCGAGAATGTGGAGGGGGAAGACCTTTTCATCGCTTCAGCATACTGTGCTCACGATCGAGCCTCACCGCTAGAAGTTTAAAGGCTAGCTGCGCGTTCGTCTTCCAAAATAAACTTACTTGCCAGACATACGCTATGGGTACGGTGACCATGTCTGTGTGAGTAAAATCGGGGACAAAACGATATTTATAAGAAAAAAAACGGGGACAATCGGGGACAGTCGGGCAAAAATCGGGGACACATAAATAGTCAGGCAAACAATGATTGATGAGCAAAAATAAAAGATTTTCACCTCTAAATGTAACCTCCTTCAAAGCGCAAAATTATACCTACAAACGAGGACCTCAACGGTACAATTTTCTTCATAAATTTATACATTATTTATTATTTTCAAAATGTCTCCGTGTGACCTCAAATATTCTTTGAGCTCGAGACAGTTTAAATGATAATTACATTTAGTTATCAAAATAGTTTTAAGAGTCTTTATTGTAAGCCAGGATTGTGCACACGTATAGGGTTTTGGAGGTTCAACCCCCCCCCCAGAAATATCTTTTTCCCATATAAATTATATATGAATTGAATAAGATGTAATAAAATTAATCTATATGAAAAACCTTTCCCAGAGCAAATCCTGCGCATGGTGCTGCTCAAAACAGTGTCTACGTTATATTCATAATAGAGAAAACTTTCCGTGGAAGCATTTGATTTTGGCAAACACAAGCTAAACTCAACAATTTTTACAAGCCAAAAAAAAAAATAAAAGAAATACAGATGATTTTGACATTTCAGTTGTTAATTGTGGAAGAGCCGTTTATGAAATGATTCTATCTGTTGCGAAACTATACAACACTGTTTAAGTTTGCATACTCTCAGGTTTTTAACCTATTGATAAAAATATGAAAATGTACAACTTCTTATTGTGATGAATTAGCTAAACAATTACGGTTTTGAATGATATTTTATAAATATTAATAAATGAACTGTGCTAATACAGGACAAATAGGGGACACAAAATAAAATACAGAACATTTGTATGTCCCCTATTTCTCAAATAAATTCCGGGGACAAGCAACCGAAACACAGAACTGTCCCCGGAAATACAGGACGGTTGGTCACCGTAGCTATGGGGCAGCACCGAAACAAATGACCGAGTTGAATTTTTTTACGACTTTATAATAAACTCAAATATATCTATCTGCAAAACCGGAAATACCCCCAAATTTGTATTTCCAAGATCGGAAAATTTTACGGGATGGGAGGAAGTCTTGGATGTGACTCTTTTATCGACACACACTGATATTAGGGTTGAAAATTGGAAAGTTCTAACCAAAAACTCATTCTCGGATCAGAGGTGGATTCTCTCTTTCGTAAAATTCAAGATAGAAGATCCCCCTCCTTTTAGAAACATCAAAAATAAAAACTGGACCGTATTCGTATTTGACAGAATAGTCAAATCAAACTACCAAACACCATTATTAATACCGTTGACGATCTAGAGAGTAGTGTTAGCTCTTTAGAAAACGCCATGCAGGTTGCTTATAGAGCCTCATGCCCTCTAACCCACAGCAGTAAAAAACTTTTGCCTTGGTGGATTAAAAATCAGCGTGGCAGCCCTATAGGGACTGTCTAAAAAGTACAAAAAAGCTATTGTGAGAAAATATTTTCCAATCCATAGATAACATCAAAGGCTCAGCCAAGCTTGGCAATTTCCTATCTAAAGGGCACTCTTGTCCATCCTTTGTCAAGAAATCCAACGGATCGTGGACAGAATCTACAAATCACCTGGGCCAGATGGCATTCTACCAATTATGTTGCAAAAACTACAAGATACAGTGAGACCAATGGTCTCTGAAATTTTCAATGCTTGCATAACTTTTAACCACATCCCCTCTAGTTGAAGGAAAGTTAGGGTAATATTTATTCCAAAGATAGGCATAAGTGATCATGAATCAGTAAAAGATTTTAGACCAATAAGTCTGTCCTCTTTTGTTCTTAAAACACTACAAATAATACTACATAGATGTCTATATTACGGAATTGCTGATCAACACAGCCTCTTTCACCTAACAGCAAGCAAACCTAAAGGGAAAATCTACTGAAACAGCTCTTCATGAAGTCGTTCGCACAGCTGGGAGGTCCCTTTATTTCCATCAATTTACGCTTGCTGCCTTTCTAGATATCGAAGGGGCTCTTAATAACGTTCGTATTGAAGCTATTAAGGATGGTCCTATCGAGCTTGGAGTTGAGGAGTGTCTTACTACGTGGGTAGTACTCATGCTAGAAACAAGAATTGTTCGGGCTTGTATGGGTACAAGCCAGGTGGTAAAATCAGTTAGCGGAGGAACACCTCAGGGTGGTGTTCTCTCACCTCTGCTCTGGCTAGTGGTTATAAATACTATCCTTAATCAGCTTAACAAAAATGGGTTCAAGGTAGATGCGTATGCGGATGATGTGGTAATACTGGTATCAGGCCCCTTTCCAGACGTGATCAGTAATATCATGGAAGGAGCTTTGGCAAAGTTAAGCTCATGGGCCACATGGCTCCAAGATAGACGTGGTGTTGGTCCAGGAATATTTTCAAAAGACCTGAAATTAACTCAATCATACGGTTTCCAGATTCAGCCAGCGTCTTTCAGGAAGAAGTTTTTACCTTAGAATTGCATCATTTTCCAGAGGTCAAATCCTTAACAAAAAAATAAAAATAAAAGTTATGGTTGAAAGAATAAATTTTGTAAAAATCTATCAAAGCTTTGCAGATATTTTTATTTTTTCAACAATATGGTATTTTAATATTCAACGGAATAGAAATTTATTTTCAAGTTAGACAAACAATTAAAGTCATTCTCACTATTATTATCAATTACTAATATGTTTTTTAAACAGGAATTCAAATATTCGTGTTTCCACATGCAAAACAATCAATTTTCCTTAAAAATATCGATCCCTTTTGCCATGTTGACTACGAAGTATCCTAGTAAGTCATAATTATAGATGTAACAATAACACTCCCCCTGCCTGACTGACTGAAATATCTAGTAAATTTTCATGCGTGAGCGGATGAGTTTCAGCAGCGACAGCGATGACCGCCTATTACTAAATAATTTACTTTACCACACCGTAAATTAAACAAATTGCAGAGAAACCTCAAACTCAGGAAGGTGCAGACGAAGAAGGACATACATGTATGTAATTTAAAATTTTCACATACGACATATAAAGATTTTTTTAATTATCTATGTATTCAGGGTGAACTGAAAACTTTGGAAAAATTTAACTGAAATTTTAAAGGCTTATACTGCATAGGCTTGTGTATTTTTTACTCGAGATTGGAGATGAAGTTTGCACTGAAATGCATACTATCGATAACTATTGATAGTTAGTGACCAAACTATCGTCTATTATCGATGGTCGCGACTATCGATAGTTTGCTAGCTCTACTACAAACAATTAAGATGTTCAGTATTGTTCCTAAATCAATGCAAAATAAGGTGCGCCACAGAAAATTACTTTGGAGAGTCATCCACATAAAGCTTATTGACACACCTATCCTCAATCAAAAAGGAGTTTCATGGAAATGCCTAATGAAACCGTTTCAAAATCTGTTCCGCATGAAATCCTAGCTGATCATGAAATCCCGAGATCGAAAAATGGTACACTTGAAAAAAAAAACACAACAAAATGGAACCAAATAGTCATTTTTGATTTATTTGCCGGTCTCAGTCTCAGAATTGCTCTATCAATCATGGTTTTTGAGATATTCTTACCTAAAAACTCAATTGAAGTTTACTTAATGAGTTTTATAATCTTGGGTGAAGGCCCCTTGTCTATTCAATGCATCCAAGATCTAATTTTGGTTGATGTTATTAAGAGCGGTACTATTGTGGGTGAAGGCCGTGTAGCGATTTTCGTTAGTACTTTGGTTGGGATTCACAAAATCATTATGCTTCTGTCGTTCTGGCAAAGTAATAGGTCACCTTTAGACATGCATTCATTCTAGTCCCAGATTTGAGTAAAAATCAGTTACATTAATTCCAGAAAAATTATGATTTTATGAATATAAGTGTCATAAGTGTCGTTAAATATTCCAAAAGTTTTCAAGCCACCCCAACAAACAATATGCAAAACAAATAACAACCCCAATTGCCTACCATTGTTTGAAAACGTACTTAAGTACTTGTCCCAACCAGTATAATATATATCCTTGTCTGAAACTTTAAAATACAACAAAGAGTACACCTGGTGCCGTTCACACCGACGGTGATTGCTTCGTTACCTTCAATTTACTCCTGTGCCTTCGTTGTTCGTCTTTGACGCGCGTAGTAGAAAGTTTCCTCCTGTTTGTGTACATTGTTCATTGTGTTTGGTTGTATAATTTGTTGGATACACAGTTGGGTGGGTGGTTTTTGGGTGCGAGTGCTTTGCAAATCAAAATTTAAATTGGGTTCATTTAAAATTTAAAAAGCAACGTAAACGAGGTACGATGATCACACGCAATGTCGCGTAGCACATATGATGTCCTCCCCCCTCTGCTATTTATAATCCGTCCATTATTGGTACGAAAGAAGAGACAAAATCGAAGAAATCAAATGAAATGTCATTATGTCATCAATTGGATTGAAATAATCGAGTTGAGGGACAAAGTATTTAAAATTCCTTTCATACGTTTAAAATGTAGAAATAAGCAAATTATTCCAGTTCTATAACTCATCAGCGTAAGCTGTCAAAATATTTGAATCTTTTGCTAAATTATCAGCTAAAGCAAACACAGCTTCTTAACATGATTCCCAAACACATAGGTACCACATTTTGCATCGTCGTTTCAATCGAAAATAACACGCTCTGATGTGTTATACGGGGTATCTGAGTAAACAGGCGTTGTCTGTCTAAAGGCCAGAGCTATGTAGCTAGCACATTGGGAATTATAATTTTATTTTCGTTTCGTTTGGTTTTTTTTTTTATAATTCGACCGATTGGCCATTCCATAGCCTCATAAATTTTCAATTTTATTTCGGTTATATGCGGTTTGTTACCTTTGTTGTTGTATGTTTTTTTTTTTAGTGACACAAAATATTTATAATAAAAATAATAAAATTAATCGCACAACTTTAAATGCGATTAAAAAATGTTGAACATTAAAACATTTGCTACGCAAGTTTTAGAAATTTAAATTAATTAAATTAAAAACTGTCCGATAAATGTGAATATTAGTTGCAATTTATTGAAAACAAAGCAGATTGGTTACAAAATGTATGGAAGCCTGAGCCACTAAGTAACTTGGTCGCAGTCTTGAATCGTAGGTCATGAGTTCTGAGTTTCAATTCTTGAGTCTTGAGTCTTGAGTCTCGGGCTTGGGTTTTGGAACTAAGGTTAGGAGTATGGATTCTGGAGTCTTGCGAAGCGAAAAAAAATACACACGCCAAGCGAAATATTCAAGTAGATAATGATATACTCTGCATATGGTGGGATCAGAAGTGGTCAAACCATCAAAGAACCATTGTTTAGAACTCAACTTAGCTCTAGGCTGGTGTCGAGAGAAAGGACTCGAAATCAACCCTAGTAAAACCACACTGGTGCCCTTTACCCGGAAGAGGAAGCTAAATCTGAAAGCTTTAAATTTGGGGGAAACGGCCTTGAGAATAACTTATGCTTGTCAAAGGCTATATGGTAAAACATGGGAACTACGGCCAAAAATGATGGCATGGTCCTATAAAATGATCACTTATGCTGAATTAGCATGGTGGCCAAAGGTAGACCAAGTGAAGGCTCTGAACGAACTTAACAGGATCTTCAGAATAGCCTGCTTGGGTATTACAGAGGCACTAAGGTCGTGGCCGACAGTAGCTCTAAGCATGCTTACGGGTCTCACCCCTCTTCACCTTATGGTTAAGAAGGAAGCAGCCTGTGCGGCCCTCAGACTACCTCATTTACAACAACTTAAAGACGGCAATCTAACAGGATATGTCAAGATCCTGGATGTATTCTGGGACACACCATGTCTTTCGGTCTCCGACAAGTTAAGTTAAAAGTTTGTTTTCTCTAGAAAATTCAAAGTGGTAATCAATACCGCGCTGAATGGAAGAGGAAGGATATAAATGTAAAACAGGGCTCACAGTTATGGTTCAAAATGGAAGATGGCAGCGCGGGAGCTGGAGTTGTGGGACCAAGATTCCAGAAAGCAGTTGCAATGGGGAAAACAGCTTCCGTTTTTCAGGCGGAGGTCCACGCTTTAGAGTTGTGCGCTACAGAATGTCTAAGAAGGGGCACTTCCGGCACCGACATATACATTTATTCGGACAGCCAAGCAACTCTAAAATCACTAATAGCTTTTCCAATGCACTCCAAGCTTGTCTAGGAGGGTTTTGAACTTCTTCAAGCCCTATCCACGAGGAATGCTTGGCCAAGAGGGGCGCATTCAATACTTGCATAGGCCCAGAACCTTTCTGCGGAGTAAACAACAGTTTTAAAAATAACTTAATCGGGAATGGGAAAAGGAAAGCCTCTCCGATCACTGGAGAGCCAAAGAAGGTATGCGACAGGCGAAGAGGTTGATCGATCCAAAACATATTAAGGCAGAAGCTGTTTTAAATCTCAGTAGAAAAGATATAAAATCGTACAGTGAAATAATGACAGCTCACTGTAAACTTAATTACCACCTAAAAAAGATGTTTGGTAGACTATGATTCGTGTAGACTCTGTTTAGAGGACTCGGAAACAGCGGAACATGTACTATGTATTTGCCCCGCCGCGGTGAGACGCAGAGTAAGATACCTAGATGCCGAGATTTTAAATCTGAATGACACAGGTAAAATTATTCTCACGACAGTGACACGATTTATAGATAGTCTAGAACTGTTCTGACAGGAAAAGAGGCTGCACAAAAGATCTTTTAGGTCGCAGTGCAATCCAAAGCCTTTAAATAATAATAATAATAGAACCCAACTAGTTTGTTTGAAGCGGGCGTTGAAGGAAAAACGACTAGAATACTAGACCAAGCACGAGTCCGTAATTTTTCATCGCGATCAAAAACAATTTAGCTAAAAGTGGATGGGAAATTCTGCTTCACCCGCTTTATAGTCCAGACTTGGCGCCATCCGACAACCACTTGTTTTCATCGATGCAGAACGCCCATACCGGAATACGCTTCACTTCAGTCAGTTCTTGGGCTCAAAAGAAGTAAAATTTTTTTGTTCTGGAATTCATAAATTGCCAAAAAGATGGAAAAAAGTTGTAGCTTCCGATGGATAATGCTTTCAATAAAAAATATATAACTATTTTGTCACATCATATTTTGGAAAAAAAAGAAAACGCTGGAAACTTACTTCTAGACACAATATCAGTATCGAAAAACTCAAAAAAATACTTTAAATGCGTTGAAATCTGCTGCAGGGTATGAAATGTGTTAGTGACAGTAAAAATGGGCGTTGTCACGACTACTGAAATAACTTCTCTTCAGAGGATCTTGATTCGGAAAGTAAGAGTTCTATTGGAAAAGTTCGGAGCTATATTTTGATGATGAGGAACAGTGTTGAGGCTGTTCGATGTCATTAGAAAAAGAATATCACCTTTTCTTGGTGCTACGCCATAAACCTGAAAACAACGTTTTCTTCAACTTCAAGCAAGGATATCTCGAAATCATGGATCCATATTGACAATTCTGAGGATGCAGTCAGTTTCAGCGTTAAAAAGTTTATAAGACTGCATATAAGAAATAAAAAGTTCGTTGAATTTTTT
The DNA here is from genome assembly GCA_951812925.1 of Calliopum simillimum. Taxonomy (NCBI): domain Eukaryota; kingdom Metazoa; phylum Arthropoda; class Insecta; order Diptera; family Lauxaniidae; genus Calliopum; species Calliopum simillimum. The sequence continues at coordinate 6,258,412 of OX638369.1, forward strand.
TAAATTTTTTTCATTTTGAGTGCCTGCAGTCGCAAAGGATATTACTAGTTTACGAAAGAAGCGACCAAATGCATAGATTTAAAACTCTTAACAGAACAAAACACTATCGTGAAAGCATTTTACCCGTCAACTATGTCATCGGAAGATTTAAAAGAAGTATGTTTTCGCTAACACTGAGATATTATCAAATAAATGATGAATTGTTTCCAAACATATGCATAGCATACATGTCAATAAGTAGCTCATGTTTAATAAGTTTTTAAATTAATGGATGTAAGTCCCTATCGGTATATCTCAAATTTCATTTATGTAATAGGCAGTATATTCTTTATACATTTAAGAGTTACAGCCATATTGCAAAAGAAATTTTATTTTAACAAATGCCGCTGCATGTGCGTTTGTTTACCTATATCTAACTAATTTAAGGAGAAAAAGGATTCTGATCATAATACGATTAATGATTTGCCGCCACATTGTTTGGCGCAATGCAGTCAAGCATAGTGGTGCACAGCGATTGTGATCTACAACCAAAATTTTGGAATCCTTCACTAACATTCGGCACGGCACCTCTTTTGTAAACATGAGATTTTTCAAATGATGGGGTTTACCTACACTTTTTTGCTTTCATACACTAGGTACATATCAATTTACAACACATTAAAGGTGTATTTTGAGTGCACACGATGATGATGATGAACAACTGTGGAACGCTATAGAGTTACCTAACGACTGTGTTTAGAAATTAAAAGCGCAAAAATGATCCAATAATACTGTGCCAATTCGACAAAAAGGTACTTACGCAGTTAATTGAAAGACAGCATCTGCAGTCTAGGAATAACACTTTGGATCACTGATTTTGGAGATAAGAAAATTTTTAGCTAGCACATTTGCTTTGGTGTTAAATAAGAAAAAGTTATATTACCGCTTCAAAATACGGTGAGAAAAACCCATGTCATAATTTTAACTCCACTCAGGAAGTTACTTTATAATTCTATTAAAAATATTTATGTTTGGATGGACATTTGTTTAATAAACAAGTTTTATACATCTTTATCATATAGGGCAGTGGTGTAGAGGTCTAACAAGTTTGTAATTGTACGTCAAAATAATATTTTTCTTCCTATCACGCGGACGGACCCCGGTTGTAATCCTTGTGTGGTGGTCAGTTGGTTTTTTTTTAAAACTTCATAGCTCTTGTATGGCTCGTTTTTTTTTTAAGGTAAATATCACTTCAAGGTTATTCAAAAATTCTGAATTGACTAAAACAGAAAAATAAAATTTACTTTATTTTCTAGAAATAAAGTAGTAGGTACGAACTACATTTTTTCTCCGTGCACTACCTGTTATTTGCAATTAATAGCTTTTTGAATCTAATGCTTTGGTGCTCCAGTTTTTTGTGCTACATACATATTTATTAAATTTTTCTATGGAAAAACCGCTTGTAAACTCCCATAAACTAGGACCTACCAGCTGTTTTTCCTTATATCTATAGCTTTCCTTCAAAGGTACAAAAATCACTTGCCGACAATTAAGTCATATTAAAATGTTTAATGTCCGCCCATAAACGACCATTAATTATCGAATCTCATCCTTATCTATCCTGTATACTGACTGATCTTTCAAATAGGCCACACAAAGGCACAGCCAGTCAGTCAGTCAGTGCAGCTAGCGCGCGTATCACTTTCCATTCTCAGCCAAGAAGCGGCATAGCCAACCAACAACCAATGAACTACGATGATGACATGCTATCGTTTAATCAGCAGCTTCTGTCGCCACTTTTGCACGCACATTCACTTGAAACGTTTTACGGTTTTACCGTCGGCAGTCAAAATAAGTACAACAACAACAATAATAAACGTCCTAACATTAAGATTAAGATAAAAGTAGACATACGAACATTTATGCATCATGTCAATTGAAAAAGATTTACAAGCGTATAGACAGATTCATCAAGCCACATCTAATAATAATACGAGCATTATGATAACATTGACTGGAATTCAACACAAGTATTGGGGAGAGGGGGGGGGGCTTAACCTGAATGACAGCAAATGTTTATGCGAAGTCGATTTAAATCGCTTAATAACTTTAAATGATGATAAATATTAACAATGCCCCCTTACAAAGGAGGAAATACTAATATTAGTATCGAAATGGCACTGAGATTAAACAAAGGGCAATGCCACGCCCCCAATATAAATGTACTCTTGAGAAGTTAACGGGGTAAAACTGATTTTCTCACTTGATTTACAAAAAAAAAAAAAAAAAAATTTAACCACACTAACGTTTTAGAGAACAAATTTTTATACTGAAGTTTTGTCTAATTGTATGAGCTTTCTAAGAGTGTATTTGGTTTACAGGGCTTAAAAGGATTTCGCAAAGTTCTGGACCTATTTAAAATATCAATTTTAAAGGTCCAGAACATATGGGTTACTCACATGCGTTGCACTGCATATAATGTGCGTGCTACACGCACTACCCTTTATCTAATGCAGCCCTCAAACGGATTGTTCTTAAAATATATTTTCTTCTAACCTCAAATTAAAAAATTAATATGGTAAATGTACTACCAAATTAAATAAAATTTATCAAGAATTCCAAAAAAAATATAAGAGGGCATGTTAATAGGACTTTTTTACTAAAATGACCGCTAAATTCAAAAACAGGATTCAAAATTGAAAATAGCAACTTCAAAGGTCTAAAACTTTGCAAAATCCTTTTAAGCCCTGTAAATCAAATACATTCTTAGAAAGCTCATATAATTAGATAAAACTTTCGTATAAAAATGTTTACTCTTAAACGTTGAGGAGACCAAATAAAATTTTTTTTCTAAAACAAGTCAGAAAATCAGATTTAACCCTATAACTGCTCAGCCCCCCCAGGTGCAATTATTGGTAAGTCTAGGCCTCTTCCGTCACCTCTCAGAAGCTTAATAACCTTATGCGATACACCCTGTATAACGTCCTTTGTATGAGGCTGAAATACCTTTTCTTCAAAGAATCATAGTTCAGAAACTAAGAGTCCTTTTGGAAGAGTTTGAAGATATATTTTGGTAAAAAAGAGTGTAGCTATTTGATGCCATTAAAAAAAAGTATTATTTCTGTCTTTCAGTCTTCAATGGACTCCGGAAAATATCCACTGTACAACAGAATAAAAAAAAAAAACCCGTGGGGGTTTGACTTCTTTTTATTAATTTCGAGGTCACCCAATGTGAAGTCAGTATGTATTTTCATTTCACCTTTGGTTTTCATTCCACAGGGATCCAAAGTAATCCCTCTCCTATTGTTGATTAAATCAATATTTCCCCTTTAGTGGCGCTAATTCAGAAAAATCTTTGAGGGGGAGGCAAGACATATACATATGTATAGTATTATGTAGATATTTCGAAATCAATACAAATATTTAAAATTTATTTTCCTTGGAGGGTCAAAGCCCTTCCTGGTTACCGGACATAGTCCCATCGGACATAGTCCCCACTTCGTAAATGGGAGTTATGTCCGAAAATTTTTCGGTCATAATCCCCATTTTGATTTTGGGGGTTAATTAAGATTGAACAAAATTTTTGCAATAATCCATTTAAAAAATTTATATAATTAGTGTTGGATATTATAGACTAATCCGCGGCCGAAGGCCGCCGCGAAGCCGGTTTTAGATTTTTGGGAGTTTTAAATCCTGAGCTGCGGCTGTTGCCAATAACAAATTAAGGCGTTAGGAAATATCGTTAAGGGGATTATGTCCGTTTTTTCCTGGGGATTATGTCCGAAAAACTTACGGACATAATCCCGTTTTAAAAATGGGGACTGTGACCGAATTATTGGAATTATTTCGTGAATGTGGATTATGGCCGTGGGGACTATGTCACGGCGCCGCCCATCCTACCCCTAGCAATTGGCGCAACTGCGAATGACCGAAGAGCGTTAATCTGTATGACCGACCTCCCCATTACTTTTCAAAAAGGAAAACTTTTCCTCTTGGGAACTATGCCCTCAAAGCCCTTCTTAGGGGGGCTATCTGTCATATGAACGTATTGACACCATATTCACACACTATGTTTTTTGGTGTTCCAATAGGTTTTAACGGAAAATGTGGATGATTATACAAGGGGGTGTTGTACTCCCATACGCAGCTTATGGTCTATCCCTAAAAAGTATAAACTTATATTAGCCGAGTTTTTTTTTTGACGCGTATATACAATTGTGGTAATTTTCAAATTGCGATAAGGGGCTGTCCATAATTTTATTTATTTTGTATATGAAGCTACCGTCATATAGGAGGGGTGGGTTCAATAAAGCGAATTTTAGCGTCACGGAGTTTATGAACGGTGAGTCGTACGATAAAAAGTCCAAGGGTCTTTTTCACGGAGAGCCACATGCTCTACAAATAATTCTAATCTTTTCTAAAAAAAAAAATAATTATTTAGAAGTTATTTAAAAAAAAAGTGATTTTTTGCCGTTTATCGGCGCTTAACCAGTTTTTATAGAATAACTCCTAAAAGATAAATTTTTTTAAATATAAAATTAAAAGTTTTTGTATTGAACGTGATTCTCCATAAAAGTTCCTCAGAGTTTTTATTGTGCGACTCACTGTTCATGAGTTATCGCAATTTAAAAATATCCATAATTGTACACACGCGTCAAAAGAAACACGGCTATTTTCCGCAGGACTAGCAATATTGTACAAAAAAAAACGCATTTACGTATTAAATCATCTCTACATAAATCATGAAAAACTGGCAACAAAGTTTTGTTTTGAAAAACGAATAAAAATAAAATCCAAAAAAATCAAAAATTATAAAGTATGTAAATAAAATACAATCATATTTATATACGAAGTCAATTTTTATTAGTAAATTTTATTAAAAAAAATAATTGGTACGTTCCTTAGCTTCAATAGGTACAATAATCGCGTCACCGTTGCAAAAACACCGTTGGAAAATAACGCGAAAAATCATTTGTGTTGTGTAAATTGAAGTGAACGGCCGGCCTTTGAACAAAAATATTAAGCAGGTAAGCGCATATCGGGAGAAGACTGTTGCAAGTGCGATACTCGAAGTTTGTGCGAGTCTCATTTTTTGTTATTCTCTCTTTGTTTGGCATTCGTTTAAAGAAAACCGGCGCGATGTCAATTCTTTCGTTTCAATGCTACTCGGTAGCTCTGTTTGTGATTACCATCGTGAGATAAAATTTTGACATCCTTATATTTGTAAAAGCCTTGGAAAGCTAAATTTTTTTTTTTGTTTAACACCAAAATAACAATTTGGCCTTCTTGTCTAAAATGTACAGGATAGCAAGCTTTTGGGTGGTAATAGAGGAGGACAAACAAAAAATTGTATATCAGGGAGGTTTGAAATGTACCCCTGAGAAGATATGAGGAAAAACCTAATTTTTGGAAATAACGCCAGAAAAATGTCCCACAAAAATCCCTTCGATATTTTCATTTTGTTTTGGAAATAAAGCCAATACTTTTCTGGCGCTATTTCCAAAAATTATGGCTTCATTTCCAAGCATAGGAAATAACACCAGAAAAATCACCATACCAAATTCTTTTCTGGCGTTATTTCCTGGTTAATTTTTGGTTTTATTTCCAAAACAAAATGGAAATAACGCCAGAACTTCGTATGGCGATTTTTGTGGCATTATTTCCAAATAATTTTCTGGTGTTATTTCCTATGCTTGGAAATGAAGCCATAATTTTTACAAATAAAGCCATAATTTTTGGAAATAAGCCATAGTTTTTGGCGTTATGGCATTAAGTCCAAAAATTCCGGCATTGTTTCTTAATTAGTTTTTGGCTTTATTTCCAAAAATTAATGACAAAAAATTTCTGGCGTTATTTCCGGGAGCCGTTGAAGAGAAAACTTTTACTTGGGAAACTTTTAGCATATTGTATGAGCTTTCTAACGATTGAATTGATTTATAAAGTTTACAAGAATTTTGGAAAGTTGTAGAGCTTTAAAATTGGAATTTTAATTTTTTTTACTATTTTTTTATTCTGGCTATTAGTATAGCCTTTTATAATAGTGTTTTAGATGACAGTTTTCAGTGTTTAATCAAGCACTTTTTGAGAAATGTATAAGAAAGCAACAAATAATGTACTTAATTTAACACAGATAAATTTGCATGTTTAATTACACTAGTTTACAGCCAAAATTCCCAGCGAATGCCGTTACTCATTTTATATGGAAAATGGGCTGCTGATTCCGAAAATCGCATTTTTTTTTTTATTTCGTGTCGTTTTCGAGATATCGGTCATTTTCGGTTTTTGGACCAAAAAAAAAGATAGTTCCATTAAAATACTAATATCTCAAGAACCAATGTTTGTATTTAAACAAATAATATGTCATATTAAAGGTAATTAAATTACCTACAAATGATATCCACATCACTTTTTGGTTGGTTCGTTAGTTTCGGTGAAATGAATTGATTTCTAAAAAAAAAAAAATTTTTTTTTCGAAAAAATTAAGAAAAAATCAAATTCAACTTCAAATTTTTGCAAGAAGACATAACTTTTTTATAATATTTTTTTTTTGTATCATAGACATTAGAGGTATTCACGATCTAGAGTAACGTCCTGAGTAACAGAGTAACAGGGTAACTGTGCACAACCACAACAACAAAATATACGTAAGTTACTCTGTTACTCTTTTACCCTTTTAGTCAAGCTATTTTCTAGTGTAAAATAATCTTACACTTTTGCCTTTTTTTTACTATTTCTATTTCTATAGAAACGTTTGAATTTGTTTATGATTGAGAGGCAATTTTCGTTCATCAAAAATGAAAATTTGAATGGGAGAAAAATATTCATTTAAAAATTTTTTTTTTTGTTGTCAGCTAAGATTATTTTGAGAAACAAAAAGCAAATATACGTGCAAAGTATTGAGTATGCTCACTATTCAGAGTAACTGAGTGCACTTTTACCCTGTTACTCAGCTCGTTACTCTAGATCGTGAATAACTCTTATATATTTGTGAAGAAAATAAGATATCATTTAAGAAAATCGATGGAAAAATGCAAAAGTTGTATACAATTCATTGATAAGTTACCAAAATGAGTTTTTCCCTATTTTACCGTTTTTTGTAATAAACTGTTCGAAAATTTGAAACTTTTTGTAAAAGAAATTAGAAAATCCAAAAAATTCTTAAAGAAGGCATTAAAAGGAAATTCCCGTGCCTCGCCGTTTTTCTCTAGCACGTCAGATTTTTTTTTAATCGATTTTTGAATTTTTTAATCCACTGTACATGAAAAAACAGAAATAACGCATTCTTGTGTTAAATCGATGAATTTAACTATATGATCCTTACATCTGAGGTGTATTATGTGTTCAGTAAACTTATGCAGGATACTACGAGGAATATTTTTGTAGAAAATTTTAACCCTCTAAAACCCTCACATGTGGGTCATTTTGACCCCCACATGAAGGTCATTTTGACCTACATGTGGGGGTTTGAGAGGGTTAAAATTGTCTACAAAAATATTCCGCGTAGTATCCTGCATAAGTTTGCTGAAGACATGATACACCTCAGGATCATATGGTTAAATTCATCGATTTAACACAAGAATGCGTTATTTCTGTTTTTTCATGTACAGTGGATTAAAAAACTTCAAAAATCGATTAAAAAAAAATCTGACGTGCTAGAGAAAAACGGCGAGGCACGGGTATTTCCTTTTAATGCCTTCTTTAAGAATTTTTTGGATTTTCTAATTTCTTTTACAAAAAGTTTCAAATTTTCGAACAGTTTATTACAAAAAAACGGAAAAATAGGGAAAAACGCATTTTGGTAACTTATCAATGAATTGTATACAACTTTTGCATTTTTCCATCGATTTTCTTAAATAGTATTTTATTTGCCTAACAAATTTATAGACTATGATATAAAAATACAAAATGATTTTTAAAATGTTTTTTTTCTTGTAAAAATCTGCAGTTGATTTAGACATTTTTGTAATTTTTTCGGAAAAATATACACTTTTTTTCAGAAATCAATTTATTTCATCGAAACTAACAAACCAGCGAAAAAGTGACGTGAATATTATTTGTAGGTAATTTAATTACCTTTAATATAACATATTATTTGTTTGAATACAAACATTGGTTCTTGAGATATTTGTATTTAAGTGGAACTATCTTTTTTTTTTTGGTCCAAAAACCGAAAATGACCGATATCTCGAAAACGACACGAAATAAAAAAAAAAAAATGCTATTTTCGGAATCAGCAGCCCATTTTCCATATAAAATGAGTAACGGCATTCGCTGGGAAAAAAAATTTTAATCATTTGTAAACTAGTGTTATTAAGCACAAAGTGAACTGTTGATGTTGCCATACTACACTGAATATCAGCTGTGATTTAGCTGTTTTTAATAGGATTTTAACATACAGGCACCACATTTTTACCGATTGCCTTGGCAAGCGGAGGGAAGTGGTGCGGAAACGAAAAGCAGAATAAAACAAAACAAAATAAGAAGAAGGAGATAGCACACAAACTCGTTTTAGAAGAACAGTAATAACTATGTGTTGACAGCTGCTGTCTAAAAAATATCTATTATATCTCAATTTTTATTCGTTTTTTAAAAATAGAAAATTTAATATATTTGATTGAGAAATCACACAAAATCTTATCTTTCGTTTCTCATGCCTCAAAAGGCGTAAAGGTATACAATTTTTCCGGCTCTAACTCAAAGCTGTTAAGAAGAAGGAAAAAAACTTCAATTATCATGGCTTAGCACAAATTGTTATATAGTTCACTAAGAGCCTGAACACAAAACCGTCGTGCAACTATCTGATTCTCCATTGCGGCAAATAAGAGTGAACATATGAGCGATTTGCTATCGGCTGTGTGTTTGCTATACAAACACGTTTCAGACAAGATAGTTGCCGACTGTTTTGTCTGTCATGTGTCCAGGCTCTCAAGCAGTCTAACCTTTGCAAGCGTAGTTCGTGCAAACTAGAGAGTTTTGCGCGGAAACTAAGCCGTACGACCAAAACATGTTTCAACTAAAACAAGACTTTATCTGATGCGACCGAAATATTTTCTTTTCATCAAATAAAATCGTACAATCGTATCGTGCAGTAATATTCCCGGGTAATTTTTCTTAAACTGCAATGGATAATGAACGGCAGTCTGAAAAAATTCCCCGGGAATATTACTTCACGATAATCCCCATAGTTTTGCTTGCATATTTTGATCAAAACGCCGAAAATATTTTCTGCCTGATGGTAAAGCGGCAACGTACTTGAGTTGTTTGAGTCGAGTAAGCTGATGAATTTTCATTCATAAAAATGTTTTAAAATTCTTTGTCAGAAAATACAAAATTTAATTTGACGAAAATAAATTAACAAATTAAGCAAAATTTCCTGTGTGTATTCATGTGAGAGAGGTGAGTAGCAGAAGGACATTGCATTCGGACAAGGGACCAGAATACCATAAGTCTCCCAGCCAAAAAGTTCATCAATTTGCAAAAAATTTTAGCGTGATTCGGCGCCTTATTAAGCCTTGTAAATAAACGTGAAACGTGCTTGCTAGTGCTACTTTGGAACTTTTATATTCCTTGGCCTTTAGTATCCTATGGTTTTAAAATTTTTCTTTATTTTTTTTGCAGCAAAGTCTCAAATTTTCTTGATGAATTCGGAAAATTAAGTGCATTACTCTATCCATTAAAGTGTCAGTTTGCATCGATGAAACCCCACATGTTTCCTTCCTACAAGAGCATAGGACTACTTGGATAGCGATTTACATTCCAGTGGCGGATCTAGGGATAAAGCTTCCCCTGAATTTCTCAAAATTTTTATGAAAATTATATAATCTATACGGGGGGACTCGCGTACGCGAAACCTCAATTAGCGTACGCGAAATCCAGTGAAGTTTTTCCCCCCCGGGACGCAGCTTCGTTACAAAGTAATTTTACATAAAAGTAGGGGTAAGTGGGCGGCCTGCGGCCGCAGCTCAGGATTTAAACCTGTCAGACATCCAACACCGGCTTCGCGGCGGCCTTCGGCCGCGGATCAGTATATGAATTAATCAAGGTCCCCGGGGGAAAAAACTTCACTGGAATTCGCGTAAGCTAATTGAGTTTTTGCGTACGCTAATTGAATTTTCGCGTACGCGAGTCCCCCCGTATAGACATTTCCTTAATATTAACCTTATACTTTTTTCCCATAGCAATAAGTGAATTCTTGGTCCGCCACTGATTCTTGTATTGCACAGATGTCTTTAGAACTTGAATCCGACATTCCCAATCTTCATGCGTTCTCATCCACGAAGGATTGTTTTTTCTCCTTTAAACATAACTTATCATGTGGTTCAATTATCGCAACAGATTAATTTCTTTTAGGTCCAAATTCTCAGAACTATATGAGCTTATGTTTAGCTCAATCCAGTGTTTTTTATTCAGTTGTGATATATTTTTGGGAGACTTTCCTTGGCAAGTTATACTCGTGAATGTCAGCCTTTTACAATCTCAGGAAAATTTACAAATGCAGGCATGTTCTAAAATCCGTGTGATTTCAATTGAGGAGTAGTCGAACAAATGGTAACATTTCCAGTTTATGTTTTTTTGCTTTTTTTTGAATTTGGCGGTTCAAAGAATAACAGTTCCCAAGAAAACCGCGTTTTTCGTCGATTTCCGAACAAAAAGTAACATTTCCACTCTACTTACAATTTTTTTTTTTGTAGTTCTGACGAAAAATTAAATTTACCTATTTAATACTAATCACTAATCATAGTCTCTGTCGAACATTTTCAGTTGCTTTTATTGCTCCCACAAGGCATCATTTCAGTTTAATCATTACCCATCAAAAAGTAAAATTTCCAACATTTCCTGACAAAAGGTAACATTTCCAAATTTCAAACTCAGTTATCTCCATTAATATGAAATTTTTTAAATATGTAAAAACGCGATTGTAAGGCAGTTTTTTTAAGTGTATATTTATGCATAAACATATTTTTTAAAAAAAATATGCTACCTTTTTTAATCACATTTTATTGATTTCTGAAAAAAAGGAAACATGGAAATGTTACTTTTTGTTCGATTACTCCTCATTTGCTCTTCATTTAGGAGGTTTTTTGATGAAAACGGTGAGTCAAACGATAAAAATTATTAGATTCGCTTTTTTAGAGATTTGCAGGTTCTACAAATTATAATGATTTGCTGTAACGAAAATATAACCGTTTAGGAAATATTCTTAAAAAACAACAAAAAGTCGAAAATTTTGATTTTATCGAATATTTCCTAAATGCTTACTTCTAGAACGTGTACTTTTTATCGTGTGACTCACCATTTTCATTTAAAAACCTCCTGAATGATAAGTTATTGAAACTACAAGGATTTCGGAACAAGTCCGATGAAATAGCTTTTAAAATGGCAAAAATTTAATTTTTCAGTTCCAAATTATTAATTTATTCATTTATTCATTCAATTCTTTAATGGAAATTGAAACCAGCTTTGATTACTACTAATGATTCTTTATTTTCGATAAACTTTCTTCGAATATTGCTAAATCAGTTCCTTCACACCTTAGTATTTTTCTAAAGTGTGAGCCAGAAGAGGTACTACATATAAGGCGTTCTTGCACCAATTGGCTTTTTGAAAAGTTTGGAACCTCAACTATATCGAGCCCTAACCGCCAAAATGACTCAACCGACAAAAAACAAATTTTGCAGTAGAAGCTTTTTTGAAATTTTCTTTGCATACATTGTAGTACAAAAATCAAAATTTCTTTCGCTATAACTTTGTAATGGTAATTTTTACAGTTATGAAATTTGAGGGGAAGATGCGTATGGGCGCGAATAATCGATTTCTATCAAAAAACTTAATTGCAATTTTCAACTCTGATCTCAAAATGCGATAGAGAAATATTTATATTACTGTTAAACGAATATTACTACACCATTAAGAAAAGTTAAATTGAAATATCTCGAATGCTATATGTCGAGTTAGGGCGTTCTTGCACGCAATGCCAGTTTCAAAAGTGAAACCAAAAATTAAAAACGAAAATACTTTCCGTGATTGGTCTTAAAAAAAAGTGACGATAATTTTGTACTGAAATATCTCTTAACTCGATTAATTCTTTCGAATTTGAAATCAGCGTAAATTTCTGAAGAAAATGAGATATCTCCCATCAAAATCCTATAGAAAACGTTATTTGTGCGGACCTGCGGTGTGCGTTGCTTCACCTTGTCATATGGTTTTTTTTTTTTTTTTTTCAGATGCAATGTATCACGTTTTTTTTTTCATATGCCATGCCGTGTATCAGGTTTTTTTTTCAATGTATCACGTCTTGATATCGCCAATTTTGCAAAGAATATTTATTGTCCCGATGAATTTTACACATTTATTTATTTATGTATATATACCAAATCTCATTGATATTCATTAAATATTTTCACAGATACATATGATGAATATAAATATTTTTTTGCGGGCGAGGCACCACCCATTTTCCCACTGAATACTATTTGTCGCGGTTCTTTTTACACATGTACCAAATTTCAACTATATGCATCGATTCCTTTCAGAGAAAAACTTAAAATTCTTAAATTTCTTAAATGTGATTTTTTTCACCAAAGTTTTGTACACTTAAAAATACTTTTGAATTTTTTTTTAAAAAAAGCCCCCTTCGATTTTTTTTAAAAGTACTTTAAATTAAAGCATAATTTATAAGCTTTAAAATGATGTATGATTCAAGATAGGATTCGGACGCTAAATGAGAGTTTTTGGCTTTTGAACGCCCTCGGAAGGCAAAAATCTTTTTTTACTCAAGAGGAAAGTATCTTACGAAAAAAGTGTACTAGGCATAGAATGTTTGAAAATTATTCAAAAAAAAAAAGTTTAAAAAATTCCAAAAAAAATCACACGTATTGCTAGGACGATTCTAAGCATTTTATGCCTAGTACACTTTTTTCGTAAGATGCTTTCCTCTTGAGTAAAAAAAGATTTTTGCCTTCCGCGGGCGTTCAAAAGCCAAAAACTCCCATTTAGCGTCCGAATCCCATCTTGAGTCATATTTAGGAAATTAAGCTTCGTACCATGCTTCAGTAAGACAAAACGAATATCCCACTTTAAGAATTTTTATATTTCGATGAAAATTGCGATTTCTGCCCACGTGTTTTTACTGCCGGATCTGGTACTATAAACTATAAGGTACACGAAAACATTTTTTACATCTTTAAATAGGAAATTTCCTATATTACAAAATTGTGGAGAAAAATTTTTCTATAAAAGTTTGCGTTAGCGAGATATTTGCAAAAAACTGATTTTAGCGACCTTTGAGCCTGAATAACTTTTAATGCGCACAATGGACTTCAATGGACTTTTTACACATTATTAACCATGCATAAATAAATATAATTCCGGTGAAAAAAATTCACTTGGAATTTTTTCGCAGAAATATTCTAATTTTGCTGGGCTATGAACTGAACTGAAGCAAATCAAACACGACAGGTCTCGCAGTATTTGTCTTTTCTTCTTTCACATTCAAGTATTGTCAAGACATTTGCACGCGCCACAAAACTGAAGTATTTGATCCATAAAAAGCGGGTACAAGACATAACGTATCTTGCAGCGAAATGTCCTAAAACTACAACAAGACGTCTTGTACAGACCGTATAGAATATTTTTTGACGTTTTTTGAATTTTGAAGATTATTTTCTAAACTGTAAATTAATTGTACGTCCGATGGCACCTAGCAACACCAGTATTTGCAATTCTGTATATAAATACAACAACCAACGCAATCGTTTTTTTTTTTTTTTTCTTTTTCAGATCATTACCATGAGTTATGTTTAATTTCTAAAAAATATTGGTAAAAATATTTAAAAAAAAAAATTGAATTCTCTTGAAAAAAAATCGAATTCTCTTGAAAAAAATAATTAACACCTTCCTATATATAACTTTTTAAATTTCGTTTTTAATTTTCGCTCCCAAGCGCTACAGACTTGGAAGCTGCATCTAAATTTTTCTTCCTTTCGTACATACTTATGTATTATAATTTGCATATTGCATTCATTCCCATTGATAAAGTTTGTGTTGCTATCTATCACCTGATTTTACTTTGTTACAAAATGTCATACATCGTGTACTACGAGGTACCTATACATTTTATTTTGTTTTTTTCGGCGCGCTTTCCATGTCACGATGCACTTGTTCTATCAATTTGCTTAGCATTAATTTGAAAGCAATTGATTGTTCTTAAGGTTATTATTGTGTAAGTGCAAAAATTCTACAGCCAATACCACAGATATTTGAATTTTCATTATAAATCGATCAATCGAAACATAGTCCACTCGTCTACCCGTTCGTCTATTGTTGAGTTTGATACTGTGCCATGTTGAAAATAGCTTCAGTTATTTTTGTGCACTTCTCTTAGTCACATCACCGATTAGTTTGTTGCATTGGCGATATCACGATATCATTTAAAAGAAAAGAAAGAAGGAAAAAAATCTTTTTTTTTTCTACGTCAAAGGACAACTTTACACCCATACTCGCCGTTCTAAATTTAAATATGTGAACTATATCCAAACATCATCATCATTGTTCAACTTTAAGTACAAACTGCTTTCGTTCTCTTTCTCAACTTCTAAATAGAAATCCAAATTTAAAGTAATGATGGCACCCATTAGTGATAAAAGATCACAGCCACAACCCCTTATCAAGGAAAGCAACCACAATCATTCCCACACAAAGGAAAATGCTAGCGGCGCTAAACACAATAAGAAGGGCCTCGAAATATTAGACTTTCATGAGTCTTGGCTCGAAGAGATGGAGATATACAAGGATAAGTTGTTTGTTCAAAAGCATCAACAACATCAGCTGCTTGGGTCACATAATCATGTCCACACGCCCCAAGGTTGTCAACTTGATTCTTACATGAACAGCAACGGCATAACGACAAATAACAACGCCAGCGGCAACACAAGTCCCAACACAAACATAACCACTGCCAATAATTTCGAAACGATATCATCGAAACGACGAAATTCAACCGAACATGCAGTACATAAATCGCGCATAATAGTGCGCACTGCAATTGCACCAACTTCACCTGATGCAAAACAACATAACGGAAATGTGCAGGTGAGTGTTGAGACGATTAGCGATTAGATGATATATGTATTGTTGTTGTTACGTTTTGGTGCATGTTTGTTTAGTTATTAATTTATTAATGGGTGGGCCTTAAAGAATTTAAGAAAATAAAGTTCTGTTTAAAGGATGCAATCACTGAGAGCTTATCAATTTATTTTGGATAAGTAACGCACAACTTCTTATTCCCCTTTAATCGTCATTTATGGTTTTCATTAATTTAGTTTTGATTAAAAAATAACAATTTCATTAATAATATACACTTTACGCCAAAGATTTTGTAAATTCAGCATAGTCACTTTATTGAAGCTGTAATAAATTTCATTTGAGCGATGAGAAAATCATTCTTACACTTTGTATTCAAACGAATATCAAATTTGACCCAACTTTTTATTGAAAAATCAACTTCAGGTTCTGTAAAATAACTACTTTTATTCCTTACTTCTACTTTAGTCGGCATAATTATTTTGACAAAATCTATTTTTGACAAACAACGAATTTTGTCGTGACATAAGTATTTTGACTTCAACTTCGCATTTATCTAGTATACATAGGTATATCTATAAATACGGCCTTTCTTTTGAGCATGATTTTCGCACCGCTATTTGACAATTTTAAGCAAAGCAAATAGATTTTGTCAAAATAATTATGCCGACTAGTGTAGTAATAAAAATCGCCCTTGATAAGATAAAACATACGCCGAATATGAGTTCAGTATATTAAGGCTTTTCGAAATTCGTTTTTAACATAGAAAACCCGCTTTTTTCGTTTGTCAATTCAAATATTCTTAAAATTGTTAGAGGTGTTCTATTTTTGAAACATTTCGTCTTCCATGAAAATTTGCGAAAAGTGAGATAAATCGAAATTCGCATATAAAAAAAAAAAATATTTTATTTCGCTTTTTTTACATGCCATTGTATTAATTAACAACCCACCATCATTATTAACATTTCTCTTCATATATTGTTTATTGTTTACTGCGCATGTTTCTGTTGTTGTTTTCTCTCCTCTTAAACGCTTAAGTTGATTTTAAAGCGTCCACGAGAAGAGACTAAATCAAGTTCCGGCAATGCGAAACGACATAACCACGCTAACGCACGCACTACGCAATCGCAACATGCTTCTACTACCAAAAACAGCAACACTGGCAGTACATCTCCTTCCAACGGTGGTAACAACAGCGCCAGTACCCCTATGCTTTCTGCGAATAAACCAAACAAGGTCATTGTAAATCAATTTCATGCTAGCAGCTTGCTTAATTCCCATCAGCATGATGAGAAAACTAAAATGTCCGTACTAACACAAAATGGCCTAACAAAATCTGCGGTCACGGCATATGAAACAAGCATTTATGCATCGAGCTATCTTCCACAAGATAATACTAAAAGTGCCAATCTTAGTTTTAATGGCATCAAACCATTTTATGCAGAGCCAAGTAATTATTTAGGGGTATCTTTAGCAAAAAATGGTCTTGATGGTGGCGAGAAAAGAGATAATACGCACAGTGGTAGTCCTGTTACAAAAGAAGAAGATCCTTGTGCTGGTAAGTAATCAGCAAATAAATTGATTTAGATTTATTTAAATTTTTCTTTGTAACATATTTATATAGCCATTGATGATGTTAATGAATATACGGAAAGCGACACAGACGAGGAGTATGTTGGTCAACCATTTTATTTAGATGAAGATACGTATATAACACATCAGAGCGCAAACATACGTCCTCAAGTATCCCGTTGTTCATCGGAAGACAGTGAATCCGAGAATACAGAATACTTTACACCGAAGTGTATACTGTCAGCGAGTATTTTTCCTAATGTACCACCGTACTTGAACTTCTCTTCACATGCGGAAAAAGGACCTGCAATGCCAGCAGCATTACATAAAGTTCTTAAATGGAAATTAAGTCCAGTGATGCCGAAAATTGTGAAGCGTGTTGTGTTAAATTCCGGTTTTAGAATTATAAAAAGTAAGTTCATGGAGAAAAACACTTATAATAATAAGGCTTTTCTTCATAAACGTCAGTTTCTTTGTATTGCAACAGCATTTTCATAAAAAAAAGGTTGCATAATTTTAGAAGCCTTTTTTTTACAACATAATTCTTGCATTTCATAACACTGAACTACAAAATGTTGACAATGCATAGCAATCAGCAATCAAAAGAAGTCCTAAAATTATGCAACATTTTTGCATGAAAATGCTGTTGCAATACATAGCAACTGACGTTTACACAACGTTTCCAACGGAGATTTCGTTGTGCTGAAACATATAAATCTCGTCGTTAAGCCTTTACCGTTTCCACCATCCGAAAGAGATTTATTTTTGACTGTAAATATCATAAGCGGTAAAATGGAAGTGGTTTTTCCTTTTCAAAGATAAGAGGTGGTCGAAAATTGCCAAAATCGGTGCTGAGGTTTATACGCAAATTTTAAATAAATTTCGGTAAATCATGTTATTTACGCTAAATCTTGAAACAGCCTTAAATCACCGCATAAGTATCCGGTGGAAACGTTGTATAGTACATATTAGGACGACGGCTAATATGTTGAAATTTCGCCTAAAAGTGTGTAATGCAGAATATTATAAGCTGAATAAAATATAAATAAAGGAAAGCGAAAATATTTTCATTGCATATTTTGAGGCAGCTGTTTAAACAGTAAAAAAAATAATTTTTTTTTTTTTTTGTTTTTTTTATTAACGTACCTTAGATACAACCGATTGGATGGCCGTCTGGGAGAAACACATGAAAAGCCCCGGATTTCGAACAATTCGCTCACATCAAAAGTACAACCATATGCCGGGATCTTTTCGTATTGGTCGTAAAGATAGCATGTGGAAAAGTCTGTACAATAATATGAAAAAATTCGGAAATAAGGAATTTGGTTTCATGCAAAAGTATGTACTAAAACTGTTTTTTTTTTTTTTTTTTGAATATTAATTATTATTTTTTATAAAGGTCCTATATAATGCCTGAAGACTTGGAGACCCTTCGGCAAGTGTGGCCAAAAAATGCATCCAAGCTAACCAAATGGATTGTTAAACCACCAGCTAGCGCTAGAGGTACTGGTATACGTATAGTCAATAAATGGAGTCAGTTTCCAAAGGATCGTCCACTAGTTGTGCAAAAGTATAGACTACATATATGATTTCTAAATTTTGCAATTGAATTTTATGTTTAATTCTTTATTTTTAAGATATATTGAACGTCCATTGTTAATCAATGACAACAAATTCGATATGCGTTTATATGTAGTTTTAACGTCAATTAATCCAATACGAATTTATATGTATAAAGACGGTTTGGCACGGTTTGCTTCAGGTAAAATTGTAATTCTGAATCTAAACAAATTAATTAAAATTTTTATTTTTTCCAGTTAAATATAGCTCAGAGTTAACTAGTCTAGATGATCGTTGCATGCATCTAACAAACTATAGCATTAATAAATTTTCTCAAAATTATTCAAAGAATGAAGATTATAATGCTTGTCAAGGCCATAAATGGACACTGCAATCATTGTGGTCATGTCTGGAAGGACGTGGTGTTAACACGAATCGTTTGTGGGCCACACTGCGTAGTTTAGTGACAAAATCAATTATTAGTGGCGAGTCTGGTCTCAATCGAATGTATCGTCAAAATGTGAATTTTCGTTATAATTGTTTTGAATTGTTTGGCTTTGATGTGCTACTTGATGAAAATTTAATACCATGGTTATTAGAGATCAATATATCTCCCTCGTTACACTCAGAACTGCCATTGGATTTGCATGTAAAGGGTCCCCTAATTCAAGCTGTGCTCAATACAGCGCTCTATCAGGTTATAATTATATAATTTGGAAAACTATCCATGTAAAGCATTGAATTATATCTGAAATTACTTTTACAGGTTCCACCGAAATTAAATGAAAAACAACAACGTGAAATAATGGAACATTTCGAGTTGGAGGGTCCACTTTGCCATGACAAACGCATATTTACAACCTGTTTAACTGCTGAAGAAGTACGAAAACATAATCAATTCACTAATCGTTCAATTGAATTTCGTGAAGAGTATATTGATCCAATACTTGAGAATTTACTGCCAGACGATGTGCGCTGCCTAATAATAGCAGAAGATGAATTGGCGCGTTCCAAGCCTTTAGAACGAATATTTCCTACTTCGGACACTCATATCTTTTTGAATTATGTCGATAATCCTCGTTACTATAATCGTTTACTGGATGCCTGGGAAACTAGATATGGAAATAATCGAGCCGAGGGTATTGCGCTGTTAACGAAATTGTGCAAAGAAGGATATCATTTGCAGGTATCCGATGCAGCTCTGGAAAAGGTGCAGTATTTGTATAACTACTATTTTACATTCAATAAATATTGATTTACGCTTTTAATTTTAACAAACAGGAACCAGACGTAACTTTAACAGAAATAGATATGCTGCATACAAAACGCAGTGACGACGATCCATTGAACACAGTTCCTGTGGATATCACCGCGAAAAGTGATAGTGCCCAAGCGTCTAAGGCGGGTACACCTGATTCAAATACGGAATCGATAGCTACGTTAAGCACCGAAACAACGAAAGGCAAAGAACAAGTCGCAGCATCGAAGAATGGTACAACCACGAAAGAACAAAATGGTCTCAAGACACGATAGTTTTTGAAAACCAACAAAAACATACAAAATAGAAAAGGAAAGCGTCGTGTTAGAAAAAGTTAGTTCGCCTCAACTCAATTAACCAGCGAGAAAGTGTTTGTTTAAAAACTCCGAAGATGTTATGGTCACAAAGTAAAATTTTGTTTGGAAGGGACTAAGACTGAATTAAGTTAGGAGTCCAATGCCATCATCGTTATAATTAATATCGAAAAGATCTTATAACATGAAAAATATTGTAAAATAAAGTCTTGAAATTTTGATATAGTGAATAATAATTTTTGTAAATATGAAATGAATAAATCGTCTTCTGTAATACGTTTTCTTCATTTAATTTTTCAATTCAAAATAGTCTAATGTACTGGGAACGTTTGAGTTAGGTGTATTTAAAAAATTTTTCTCCCCGGGAATTACCACAAAAATTAACAATTAAAAACAAAACACGATTTGCTACCAAAATAATCTGTTTTTTTATCGATATTAGTTTTTAAACTTAATGCCATTAATTTCATACTATTAAGTAAACTTCTTGTGGAAACAAAGCCCAATTATATTCATTTTTAACAAAATGTTAGCAAATTCATATTATGACATTACTTTTGTCCCTACATAAGTGTTGGATTTGATAATTATTCCCCTCGGCGGCACGATAGCGAGGTGGATTTGATAATTATTCCCCTCGGCGGCACGATAGCGAGGTGGATTTGATAATTATTCACCTCGGCGGCACGATAGCGAGGTGGATTTTCATTTCACAACGTTAACTGCGCTGCCGACGCTGAACTGATGGAAAAAACAAAGCTTTTGTTTCGAAGCGGACGTTGTGGTTACTACTTTTGTATCGTACTGTACTCGCAATGATGCTGGCACAAAGTACGAAACTCTACAGCTGGTACGTGAAGAGTTTCATAAAAATTTGTTTTCAATTTTCACGATAGGTGGCGGTGCAGCATTTAAATACAGTAGTGTCTAACGAAGGAACTTCAGTATTTTTCGAATTGGGTTCAGTTATTGGTTTTTGTCTATGCTTTTTTCTACTCGTTACAAAACTAATGAAAAATGTATTTTTTTGGATATGATACAATTATGATATTTATGAAATTTTTGATTCGTGTCTTTGCTTGAGCATTTAACTACAGTAGCGTCTAACGAAATCTTTCACAGTTACAGTATGGGGCGTATTTTATATTTGCCAACGGCATCGATTAACCATATGTTTGCAATTTGTATAAAATATGTATAATTTTTTAACGCCGAATTTTTTGCAAGAATATAATCGTTATTTTTCAAACAAATTTGGGTATCTATTCTGTGAAGAAAAGAAAGTAATAGGCGTTCAGGAGAATCAAAAGTGCTTCACGTGTTTTTGCGACACGAAAAAAAAAAAAAAAATGATGACATCGTTTTTTAGAGTGGCCATAACTTTTGCGACGGTGTGGAGATGATTTCTTTTTTTGCTTCATACAAATCGAACCACTTTACTATACATGCACAGAAAAAAAAATATCGGTCAATCCAACCGATTTCAACGATAGAAATTGCACCAACCCGCAGTAAAGGTTAAATTGACTGTGTAGTCCAGTAAAATTACTGTAAAAATAGTACTGTCAGTTGCTGTTAAAATGTTTAGGTACGGTGAAAACAGTTAATTTAACCTAGATTTTCGATAGAAATTGCACCAACCCACAATTTTGGTATTTGGACCGTTGAATTCTGTAAATTTACTGTTTGCTCGGTTTACAAACCATTCAAAGCAGTTACAGTAAAAATAACCTTCTAGAAAGCTAACAATATAAACTGTTCCAATACAGTTAAAACTGTTTTGCAACGGTTTAATAGTTAGCACCCCAGAAGGGCTGTAACTAGCCGTTTCCAGAAAGCCGTAGAAATTGTAGGAAACAACTTCCACGGCGGCACCATTTCAAATGGCAACATATCAGTACAACTCTAGCAAACTTATGTTGATTTATTCTTAAACAATGTGAGAATTTTATGAACCAGTTAAAAATTCAACTCAAATGTTATTCATGTGAAAAAAAAAAAAATATATGGAATACAAAATGTACAGTAAAATTCAACTATAGAAAAGTAAAACTAATTCTGAAATTTTCAATTGTTGGTTTTGTTTCCTATAGAAAATTGAAAAAACTATAGAATACAAAATTTAAAGTTAATTTTACCGTCAGTTTTTTTACTGTGTGTGCTTTCCTGTATCTCCTATGGTGAGCATAGGACGATCTGTTGCGAGGTCTACATTAAGCACTTGTTGACTTCCTTGATTTTGAGATTCTTAAGTTAATCTTCTCTTCTTATACGAGCTAAACTTGTATGTTTGTTTTTTTGTTTTTTTGTTTTTTTTGTTTTTTTGTTTCTTTGTTTCTTTGTACTTATTTCTGTGCCAATATTTTTCTCGAAAACGGCTACAGCGATTTTAATGAAACTTGGAATAGTGTTAGATATTAGCATACAATGAAGAATGAGCTAGGTTGGATCTTTGCAAATGCTCACCAGAGGGCGTGGCACTGCCCTAAATTTTAA
The DNA here is from genome assembly GCA_951812925.1 of Calliopum simillimum. Taxonomy (NCBI): domain Eukaryota; kingdom Metazoa; phylum Arthropoda; class Insecta; order Diptera; family Lauxaniidae; genus Calliopum; species Calliopum simillimum. Next base: position 6,280,672 of record OX638369.1, read on the forward strand.
ATTTGATTTAGTCATAACTCGCAAACCATACAAGGTATTTGATGAAATTTAGTGAGCAGGTACGGACTAATAATACCTTGTAACGGACAAAAAGTGGGCGGGATCGAAGAAGTGCCACGCCCACTTTTCAGCCCTTGAAAATTTTGATTCAATATTACTCGAAAACGACTTCAACAATTTTAATGAAAATTTAGGAGATGTTACCTCTGCAAACAAGGATTAATATGTAATACACCATTATATTGGGAAAACTAGTTGAAGGGCGTGGCACCGCCCACAAAAATATAAGACGGTATAAAAAGAAAACTAATAAAGCAAACATTCTGAAATTAACTGTGGGGTGCGTAATTGCTAAAAGGCATCTCTGTTCTGAAAGTGGGTGAAATATAGCCGTTGCGCGTGGAACCTCCCATACAATCAAAATACGTTAATTGCTATTTCTCGCAAATGTTACAAGATATTTTAATGAACTTTGGTATGTAGGTACTGCTTATTAATGCCTTGTAATAACCGAAAAGTGGGCGGTATCGAAGAAGTACCACGCCCCCTTTTTAACCGTTGAAAATTTTGATTCAATATTACTCGAAAACGACTCCAACAATTTGAATGAAAATTTAAGAGATTGTACCCTTGAAAACAAGTGTTAATATGTGATATGCCGTTATATTGGAAAAACTCGATGAAGGGCGTGGCACCGCCCACAAAAATATAATAAGCTATAAAAAGAAAACTACTAAAGCAATCTTTCTGAATTTAACTATAGGGAGTCTGCTTACTATTAGACACATGCGACCTGAAAGTGGGCAAAATAGCGTCTGTGCGTGTGGAACCTCCCATACAAGTAAAACATATTAAATGCTATTTCTCGCAAATGGTACAATATATTTTGATAAAATTTGGATCATGAGTAGCTAAAGCATAACGAAAAGTGGGCGTTGTTCAATAATTGCCACTCCCACTTTTTATCAATGTAAAATTTTAGTTAATAACTCAGGCACAAAAAAAAAAAATGGACTTTTTATTCCTTATATGCAGTCTTATGTACTTTTTGACGCTGAGTCCGTGTTCATCAGCAGAACTGTCATTATACCTGTAGAATTTTGAAATATCCTTGTTTGAAGTTGAAGAAAACGCTGTATTCAGTCTTACAGCATAGCTACAAGAAAAAAAAGGTGAAATTCTTTTTTATCAATGGCATGAAATAGCCACTCTCTTCCTTATTAAAATATCCTTTCAGATTTTTCCAATGATACTTTTTTTCCGAGTTATGATCCGAGTTATGATAAGATATTTCAGCCTCCATACAAAAAACAAAATATATTTGGGTGTGTGGCACACATACCATTTATTTATTTTAGGGCATTCTATTTCACCGAAAAAAATTTTCAGTTTTTGATATTTTTCTATACTATTTGTTACTTTCCGAGTTTTTTCTTACTATTGTTCTCATCGGCAAATTTATCATTTTGAAAGCATGAAAATTGGAGGCGAAAAGATACGAATTTCTTCTCAAAATTTGAATAAAAAATTATCAGATCAGATTTTCGACCGAGCAGGGATCGGTCTCCAGGTACTAGCATATTGTATCCTACCCCGAAGGTACATTCACTTTATACTTCCGTTTAGAACGCAAAAAAGGAGGTGTGGCGAGCAGAGACCAGCGTCATCTTCTGAGCCGATATGCCCATGTCCGTCTGTCAGACTGGATGGCTGGCTGGTTGTCTGTCGGTGGAAAGTTTTTCATGGGAAAATCAAGCAAAATAATTCAATGAATTTTGGCACAGTAGCTTCGTTGTAAAAGCTAACTCGTGGGACTAAAAATGGGTAAAACCGGTCAAAGGACACGCCCACCACCCATACAAAAATTATATTAAAAACGCAAGCGAAATACACATTAATACTAAAGATACACAGAAAAAAAACTGACGGTAAAATTCTATAGTTTTTCAAATTTTCTATAGGAAACAAAAACAATAATTCAAAATTTCGGAATCAGCTTTACTTTTCTACAGTTGAATTCAACTGATCATTTTGTATTCCATAAATTTTTTTTTCATATGAATAACATTTGAGTTGAATTTTTAACAGGTTCATAAAATTCTCACATTGTTTAAGAATAAATCAACATAAGTTTGCTAGAGTTGTACTGATATTTTGCCATTTGAAATGGTGTCGCAGTAGAAGTTGTTTGCTACAATTTCTACGACTTTTTGGAAACGGCTAGTTACAGCCCTTCTGGGGTGCTAACTATTAAATCGTTCCAAAACAGTTTTAACTGTTTGGAACAGTTTATATTGTTAGCTGACCTTTTAAGAAGGTTATTTTTACTTTAACTGCGTTTGATAGTTTCTAAACCGAGTAAACTGTAAATTTACAGAGTTCTACGGTCAAAATACAAAAACTCCGGGTTGGTGCAATTTCTATCGAAAATCTAGGTTAAATTAACTGTTTTCACAGTACATAAACATTTTAAAAGTAACTGTACAGTACTATTTTCACAGTAATTTTACTGGACTGCACAGTCAATTTAACCTTTACTGCGGGTTGGTGCAATTTCTATCGTTGAAATCGGTTGGATTGACCGATATTTTTTTTTCTGTGTAGTAAGTACAATCTCTGAGTAAAAACTAGGTGAACTCATTCAAGAGGGCGTGGTAGACGAAGATGGGGTAGATTTGTACACGAGGCACCTTCGTACAGTGGTTTTATTTCGAAAACTATAGACGTTAGCATGTCTGCGCTTCTATCCAATATTATCAACCATTTAGTTGGTGATATGTAGCAGTAGTGCACTAATTGACCTTGCCGAATAAAATCTTAGTACTGTTAGTTGTAAGCTTGTTTTATTCTTAGCCATAAAGTCAAAAATGTAAAAATCGATCACGTCTTACCCTACTTTTCATATAAGCAAAAGTTTCAAAATGCTATACTGAAAGGGTCTTTTGAGACAATCGAACCAAAATTTCACTTAGACATTAAGAACAGTAACTGCAAGCTCTGAGCAAAACCTATACGAACTCGAACAAGAGGGAGTGGCATATAGCGTACAAGAAAAACTTACATAATTCTGTTGTGCAAGCGTTATTTGGGGCTATGAAACCAAATTTCGCACAGATGGAATAGTTAGCGCAAGATCTGAAACTAACTGAATTTGGTCAAGCGATCATGGCACCTCCCTTACAAACGATATTTTAGAAATAGTGCAGTGTAGGGTATTTAATTTTTGGCCAGGCCAAAGGTGGCACCCTTACTAGTTTTAGCTTATCATCCACAGATTGTCTCTGTGGCTGTCTAAATGAGTAGAACTTTAAAGTGATGTCATTTCTGGCGGCCTTATGAGATTTAAGACAAAGAATTTAAGTTTTTTTTAGATATTTGTCTGGATGATAGAGTAACTTCGGGTAATGTGATATAGGCGGGTAATGTGATATACCAGCATATCTCCGTAAATAAACAACTCTCGATAGTGATTTTTTCGTCAACACCATAGTAACTGAAAATGAAACGTGCTGCAAGTTTTTGAGCACCCACCTTTATTTATTCTGCCTTCAGTGTGGTAAAATCGATTTAGCAGTGATTAAAAAACTTTATTTGCGTGTGCTTTATGTTAGGATCTAGCCTAAACTAAAATTGATATCATAGCCGCAATAGTAAATTCTGCTAGTGGGTGAATATACCTAACCATAAATCAATTGAAATTTTTATTTGCTAGAGTGTGTTTTTCAAAAATAACCTGATTGTTTTAAAACTGAAATTCGGGTAATGTGATATAGTGCACTTCTGGCACCGAAAATATTTGATGTTCCACTTGCACTGCAAAATGTTTGGCACGATGGTCTTTTGGCCCAAATCTAAAACGTTTTTCCTTATTAACAATTTGTTGGTCCAACATTTTTATATAAAGGTCACAGTTTTTAAGAAAAATAAGCTAAAGCTTTGTTAAAGCTATTTTAGTAATGTTTATCACTCCTTACCTGAAGTAAAAGTTCCACAACTAAAGTTTCTTCATAACACGATGATCTTTTTGCCGAAAATGCAATTTGTTGGGATATGGGGCATAGTATGTCACATTTCCAGCCAAATTTAATTTTTAACTTTTTTTGCCTTTTTTCAATTTTGTTGAAATAGCTTAAGATTGGCTGACGCTAAAGAACTCCAAATTCAAAATATACTGCACAATACATCAATAAAACATAATACGAGTATATAAAGTGATAGCAGCTATGCTTTGAAAACTACGAGTAATTTAAAAAACAAAAATGCCTATATCACATTACCCGAATTTACTATACTTAGCGCAGTCGAAATATTTTTACTGTTCGAAAAAGTTTTAGCGGATTTCTATTCCGGCTTTGTTAACGTCTTTATCTAGAATGTTGTCAAAACCGCTCTCTGCATGCAGTGAATCCCTTCGATTTTCTCGGGAAAAACCGACGAAGACAGTGTTGCAGTTCAGAAATGTGATAAATTTAATTTTGTTTCTCAAAAGAAAAAAGAAATGAGAAAAGTCTTAAAAATCAGTAGCACGTAGAGACTATTGGGCTATATAGACTTTTACCGGAATACGTGTGTTAAAGTTGTTTTGTGAAAAGTAAACAGATTTGTATTTTATTAAAACTTAAAATCCAATTGTATTTCTGTTTATTATTTATTAATTTTTGTGTAGGTATAATCCACTTATTTTTCAAACTTTTAGATTTGCTCAAAGAAATTGACTGCTCGTCAGCAAAAAGTAAACAAAAACTCTGACCCCTAGAGGAGTTGCCAGAGTACAGATATCAATATTCGAATTGAATCTTAAATGTAATAACTTAGTATAACCAAAAGAATACAGTCTTAATAATACCGATGTACAACTTCTTAACATTCCGCCCACCTCGTCCAGTTATGTGACGAAATGTAAAAAATGGATTTTTAATGTGTTGAATTTAAGGCCACCCACCGTTTGGCTCTTGACATTGTTGAATAGGCAGCACGATGATTTTTGATAACGCTCGCTTGATGACTGATGACGCTGTACGAATTGTAGCTACTCTGATAAGGTTATCGTCTCCTGGATGAACAGATATAATTCTGCCCATCGGCCATTGAGTTGGTGGAGTTCGTTCATCCCGCAAAAGGACCAAGTCATCAATTTTCACATTAGTCGAAGCTTGTTGCCATTTGTTTCGAACGTTGAGTTCACGAAGATATTCGCAGTGCCAGCGCTTCCAAAAATCTTGATGCATTTGTTGAACTTGCTTCCAACGTTTGAGTCGGTTGATGCCTAAATCAAGTATGCTAGGCTCTGGAGTGGCTACGAGAGGGCCGCCCACCAAAAAATGACCGGGGGTGAGCGCTGCCAAATCGTTGGGGTCTGATGACAGAGCTGACAAAGGCCTGGAGTTGAGGACCATTTCCACTTGTTTGAGGACAGTGTAGAACTCCTCAAATGTCAGCTTTGCCTCACCAATGGTACGCTTTAGATGATGTTTCATGCTTTTGATACCAGCTTCCCATATGCCACCGAAATTTGGCGAGCCAGGGGGTATGAAATGCCAGGATACACCGTGACAAGCGACATATTTCGCAGCTGCTTCGAGTTGCTGTTTATAAGCTGCAAAATCTTCTTTTAGGACGGCATTGGCACCCACAAACGTTGTAGCGCAATCGCTGTAAATATCGGAGCTATACCCACGCTGTGCAAAGAAACGTCGTAATGCTGCCAGAAAAGTATCTGTAGTCATGTCACTGACCAGTTCGAGGTGAATAGCTCGGGTACTGAAACATATGAAAAGAGCCACATAGCCTTTGTAGCTTTGATGACCTCTCCCCTTGGTAGTTCGAATATGGAAAGGACCACCATAGTCCAAGCCACAGTGACTGAATGCTTTTGATGGTGTGCATCTCTGAACTGGAAGGTTGCCCATGATTTGAGTTGATGGGCTGCATTTTTGCCGAAAACATCTGACACACCGATGAATATGCTTTTTGATCGTTGAACGAGCATCAATAATATGGAATCGTCTGCCAAGCAAATTACGCGTCGCTTGAACGCCCCCATGCATTGTAAGTTCATGGCCTTGAGCGATCAGAAGGTTGCTTAACTGGTTGTTTTTCGGTAAAATTATAGGAAATCGCTCAAATGCTGGAAGAATTGCATTCTTAAGGCGTCCGTTAAGTCTTAAAATTCCTTCGTCATCGACCATTGGGTTGAGTTTGAGCAATTTACTTTTGGTATTCAGTAATTTCTTCTGGCGAAGACAAGAAATTTCATTAGAAAAATTGGTCTGTTGTACATACCTTATCCAAAACTTTAGAGCAGTAGCTCTTTCGCTAGCGGTGCACCATGATGCTGTTTCATGAGGTTTTTTCAACAATACTGCGATGAATCTATTACACCATGACGTCACTGCCAACAGCTTGTTTATGTTTGAAAATTTTTGAAGTAGTTCTGTAACCAACGACTCTTCTGAGGGCGCCGCCGCTGCTAACAACGATGAGACATCTTGAGTCGTATTAGCCGTTGTAGAACTTTTCTGCTCTGGCCAATCGTCTTGTTGAAAATACAGCCAGGGTGGACCTTCCCACCATATTGAAAGTTCTGCTAATTGAGATGGGAGTATCCCACGGGATGCCACGTCTGCTGGATTGGTTGCAGTCGGCACATACTTCCAACTATCGATGTTTGTCAGATTTTGAATCTGAGCTACACGGTTGCTGATATATTGTTTGTGTTGGCCTGGGTTGGAACGAATCCAACTTAAAGCTGTCTTTGAATCAGACCAACAAAATGTTTGAATGTTTGGCAAATTGATTGTTGATAATACTTTAGCCGTAACTTTTGCTGCTAGCAGAGCTCCATTTAATTCCAAGCAGGGAATAGTGATCTTTTTCAGCGGTGCCACCTTAGTCCTTGCCATCAAAATCGATATTTTTACCTCGCTGTCAAGTGTTTCAACACGAAGATACGCTACGGCAGCATAAGCTGATTTAGAGGCATCTGCAAACACATGTAATTGGATGCTATGTGCTGTAGGCGATGTCCCAACCCACCTGGGTATTTTTAACGTTTGGATTTGAATGAGCTCCTTTCTAAATTTTTGCCACTCCTGTTGTAGGTTTTGAGGAAGAGGATCATCCCAATCACAACCTAAGAGCCAAAGCTGTTGACAAAATGATTTGCCAGTTATTACGATTGGTGCCAATAATCCCGGCGGATCATATATTTTGGCGACATCGGAAAGTTGTTGGCGTTTGGTGATAGGACTTGTTAATGGGATCATGCTGACCTTATAACCAATGCTATCTGAGTCGCAAAACCAGTATATACCTAGTGCTTTCGTTTCTCTATCCAAATTCAAATCACAGCAATTTTCTCGTAGATTTGCGTCAGCGTTTAGATACTGCATAAATTCGGTTGAATTTGAATTCCACTTGCGTAGCGTGAACCCACCGCACTGTAGTAACCCCTGAAGTTCATGTTGGAGCTGAACAGCTTCTTCCACTGAATCTGCACCATGCAAACAATCATCCATATAAAATGATTCTTGAAGTATTTTGGATGCCGTCGGAAAATCCTTTTTTTCGTCTGCTGCGAGTGTATGTAGTACTTTGATGGTTAAGTATGGTGAACAGTTCAAACCATAAGTGACCGTGAGTAGCCGATAGATAGAAGGTTTGTCATTTTCGTCTCGCCAAACAATGCGTTGCAAATCAGTGTCGGCACTGTCAACTAAAATTTGGCGATAACACTTTTCGATATCTGCAATAAAGCCAATTTTATGCATTCTCCAATTGATGAGAATGGAGCATAAATCATTTTGCAGCTTAGGCCCGACATGCAGGCAATCGTTTAGGGATATTCCTTTACTGTATTTCCTAGACGCATTGAAGACAGTTCGTAGCTTTGTTGTTGAGCTGGACTCTTTATATACGCCATGATGAGGAATGTAGCAGACTGGTTGTGAGTCTGGATTTTCGAGCACAGGTTTCATATGACCGAGCTCGAGGTACTCAGTCATGAAATTTTCATAAAGATGATTTAATGCTGGATTGTTTTTGAGACGCCTTTGTTGATGAGCATATAGCTGAAATGCATCTGCCTTGGAATCGGCAAGCGCCGATAAGTCACAACCCTCTTTAAATGGATATCGTACCTGATAACGACCAGAGTTGTTACGCTGAACAGTACGCTCAAAAAAATCTTCGCAGTACCGTTCGTCTTCTGTCATTTTTGACGGTGGTTGTATGTCATCGATGTTGTTAAATTTCCACATTTGTTGAACTAAATCGTTGAGCTCTGTTATTGCTGTAGCACAAAAATTAGTAGGCAATTGTAATGTAGATGAGTTGGGAATGCTCCCAGATATGACCCATCCTACATGTGTATTTTGTGCTATCGATGTACTATTATATGAGCGTTTTATTTCACCACGCAGAATAAGACCATAGAGGTCAGCACCAACAATGATGTCTATAGATCCAGGTTCGTAAAAGTTCGGGTCTGCTAGTGGTAGACTTAGAAACTCATCGTACGACTTGGAATCGATGTTTGATCGAGGCATCAGATGCCCCAAGCGGGGTAGAACAAACGCCGTGCACTTGATGCTGTAGTTAGGTTCTGTAAGAGAACATATATCGAAAGAGACCATACCTGTAGCTTTGCCAACTTTTGCTCCGCCAATGCCAGTAACCGGTACCTGAACACGAGTTCGACGTAGATGAAGTTGTTGTGCTGCACATTCACTGATGAACGAGGCCTGCGATCCACTATCCAATAAAATGCGAAGTTTGAGATAATAACCTGTTTCTGATCTTACTCCTATTATAGCTGTAGCCAGTAAGACTGTTGTGATGGGCGCGAACTGGTCGCGTATAATTTTTGATTGATTTGTATAATTCGCACGACCATCATTCGTACGAACGTCATTCGTATGAACGTGATTCGTACGAACATGATTCGTATGAGCGTTATTCGTACGACCATGATTCGTACGAACGTAATTCGTACAAACGTGATTCGTACTAACACTATTGCATGATAAGAGACTGTCATGTAACAGCGTATGATGTTTTTGCTTGCATTTAAAGCAAGTGAAAGTCGAAGTGCACTCATTGAGGTTATGGTTAGACTTAAGGCAGTTTGTACAAAGTTTCACTTTGGATACCAAATCTAGTTTTTGTGGTGCTGTTAGTGCTCGAAAATTTGAGCAGTATGGAAGCGCATGCTTACCAGCACATTGAGCACAGCTGCTGAGATTAGTTTGATGACTGCGTATACCTCTTGTTAACGGTGGCTTACCATGCAACTCCTTTTGCTTAAACTTTGTGGATATTGTGGTTGCTTCTAGGCCTTGAATTCGATTTTCTAGAAACGTCACTAGCTTTTTAAACTCTGGCAGAACATTGGGGTTATCCAAGGATATTTCCCAGTCCTTAACAGTGGCCGCATCTAGTTTCTCGGTAATTAGAAACACCAACCAATCATCCCATTGATCAGTTGCACATTGAAGCTGAGCTAAACCGCGTACAGACTCATTAGCTTTATCTAAAAGTTTTCGCATTGCGATGGCAGACTCTGAAGTCAGAACGGGCAGGTTTACAAGGTCACGTAAATATGCTTTTACAAGACGACGTTTGCTGTCATAACGCTGCACCAGCATGTCCCATGCAATTTGAAAATTATTCTCGATAACACTGAGATTTCGTAAAATAGCTTCTGCGTCACCTTGTAGACTGCATTTCAGATAATGCATTCGCTGAACATTGGATAACGATGGTTCGTTGATAACGCATGTCGTGAACATATCTTTGAAACTGAGCCACTTTTGACATGTTCCATCAAATTTGGGTAACTCAATTTTTGGTAATATGAGGGCACTTTGTTGGCTATGCACAGTATTGTTTAGTGCAAAATTGTCTGATACAGCAGTAACGTTTGGTGTAGCCTCTGATATGAAATCGCTGAGCTCGCCTAACGCTTCACAGTACGCCGCTTCAATAGTTGAAAACTTATCGTCATCTAACGCAGCTGCTACAGCAGCCTCATCCTTTTCTGCTGGTTTCATTGCAGCAATTTCATCGCGGACAACATTGTATCGTTTCCAATATTCGAGTAATAATTCTTTCCTTGCGCTTAAGTAGCCCACCTTGCGCTTTGTCTGTGCAGTTTTCTTCGAGTTTGCAGAAAAATTTATTATAAGTTTGGCTAACGTTTCTTCTTTAACAAGCGCCATTTTAGAAACGCAGCAAATTTATCCACGTTGATTTTAAAATAAGGTTATAGCCGTATGCTACTGCGAACACTTCGACACCGAAGTGAGGTTAAACACGCTTACACGTTTTTAGTAGTGTAATTGAATGTTCAAGGAGAACTGGTTCCTTAAACAGATGAAGAACAGGATTCCGTACACGCGGAGAACTGGTTCCTTAAGCGCGTATCGGTTCCTAATTCAATAAACCAGAGAAGGGTTCCCGGTTGTAGTAGCCACAGAGGAAGGTTCCCCGCAAGGGATGCCAAAATGTTAAAGTTGTTTTGTGAAAAGTAAACAGATTTGTATTTTATTAAAACTTAAAATCCAATTGTATTTCTGTTTATTATTTATTAATTTTTGTGTAGGTATAATCCACTTATTTTTCAAACTTTTAGATTTGCTCAAAGAAATTGACTGCTCGTCAGCAAAAAGTAAACAAAAACTCTGACCCCTAGAGGAGTTGCCAGAGTACAGATATCAATATTCGAATTGAATCTTAAATGTAATAACTTAGTATAACCAAAAGAATACAGTCTTAATAATACCGATGTACAACTTCTTAACAACGTGTTTGACGTCAAAATAAAATATTTTTTTTTTTTTTTAATACGGTTGTTGTGAGCACATTTAGTTTACGGAGGCTAGAACTAAAGCAGAATCTTTTTCCGCATTAAGGATTTTTCTCCCATTAGTCAGTTATCTCTTCCCATAACTCTTTTAATTAAAATCTGACATTTTTACGGTATATTGTACGCATATAAGTATCTACTTACTTACCATACACATGATTTTACATATATGTATGTACTTACAAATAACTCATTGAATACTTAACTTGCGTGATAAATGACTTTTGGGTTACTTTTACACATATGAATGACCCTTAACAATATTAAAATACTCCAATAACTTTTTAGTCTGATCTAATGATGGGACTTCTTCATGGCTACATGGCTTCGTAAAACTAGAGTCTTATTAATGATGATGATCACAGTTGGATTCATATTTTTCATTTGCTAATAAGCCTTGTGTGTTCCACGATTATCCGTATATCCAACCAAGAAGTTTGTTGATATGATGCTTTTTGAAATTGATTTCAATTACGCCAAGTCGTTGGTGACCTATCCAACTGGGCAATAACAAGCCGACAAACTTGAAAATTAAACAATTTCCGTGTGATTAATCGATTTATCGTCATGTAAGTTTTTTGTTATCGTTCATGTTTTCTATAACGCGCAACTTGAAAAGAAATTCATTAAATGCGGCTAATTGATTAAACGGATTTATCGAAAATTAGTGTTGAAAGTCATAAGCTGCCAAATCCATATACACAAGTAGATGGTGTCTTTAAGGTGAGAGAGATCCCAACATAATCGTCGATTATCAATGCCATGATTAATTAACATTATGCTGTATATCGTCATTGTTGTCGTCTGTCATCTGGTGTAAAACAGAGGGTAAATTGTTGATGTTTTTTCGTAAAAGATTCAGAGGCAACTTGACCAAAAGTGTGAAAATTCATTTAGAAGACATGACGGCGCACCCACAATTCACGTAATTTATCACCGAAAACATATGCAGCCCACAAAACGACACAAAACACTTTATGTCACTTGAAACAAAATGCAAATGCATGATATTTTTTTACCGAATTGAAATTCAAAACCCTTGGAATTCCTCAGCGCCACTTAAATCAATATACAAATTAAGCAGCAGCAACAGCATTATCAGCAAGTGCGCTCAATAAAAAGATCGGGTACTCATCGTGGAAGAACATTACAACTCTGGGGTGTTGCGACGACACAACACACAACTCAAAATATCACACATTCATTCCAAGTGCCAAGTGCTCTGTGTAATTCAAGAAGCCCTGTAACAAAATCAGCCTCTGGCCTCGTCCGTACGTTGGTTGGTCATGGTGCATGTTGTGGAATGTGGTACCATGAAATCGTACAGCCCATGTTTACATCAAGACAAGCTCATAAATTACGTAATTGGAGTGGAGTGTAGAGCCGTGAGTGTGTGTGCGTAAAGTGGACCTAAGGGATCATTAATATGGTAATGCAGAAATCGATTTCTTGAAATTGTTGGTTTTTGTTTACATCTGGGTTAACTAATTGCACTACTCTTTTCGGTTAGAGAGCTTGGATATTTCGGTAAGTGTGTCGTCGTCGTCGTCGTTATGCGAGACAAACAGGCGCAATTCGACTGTTGACAGACAAGGAGGCATTCGAGTGCAGCAGCAGTCCTTTTACAGCTACCAAGTACAATGTAATTTTAATGTGCACGATATTTGTTTATTTTCTTAGAAATTATCATGGATTTTTTTTTTTTTGAGAAAATGAATCCATAATTTAAGTCATAACGCCACTTTTTTGTAAACAGTAACAGTGTACCATGTTTTTGTTGTAGGACCACACAACAATTTTTGGAAAAATTATCAGTAAAACTAAGTAGATACTCCAATATTAGATAAATGTTGATGTTTGAGGTACGTTTGGTTAGGCATTTTTGGTCGCCGTATTGGCGAAAAAAAATTTTTTTTGGAAAGTTTTGGGGAAATAAAGCTTATGGGCAAAACTTTGGGGATCGAATTTACACTGAGAGCAGCTACGAGAAAAAAAATCATACATAAACGTTAAGCAATGTTCAAGCATTTCGGTTATTTACAGAAATTCATCATTTGATTTCGAATTATTTATCGATTTCGATATGTAGGGTAAGCTGGGGTACATTTGACACCGGGGCACATTTGACTTTGCCATTTTCGGTGTGAAAACGCCGTTCGAACCAAAAACCTGCAATGCAGAATCATAACTTATTAGAGTGAAAGCAACGTAATGAACTTTGGCAGTTCTCTTTCAACTCCTCCCGCTCCAATACGCTTTTTTAACTTTTTGTGTTTTTTTTTGTAATTTTCGGCATCTTGTCCTAAGGGTTTTGCAAATAAAGTTGTATTGTTTTTTAAAAGTAAGTATGCAAATTTGGTAGCGCTAACCTTTATAACTAAAAGAATAAAAGTGGTTTTTATCAAGGTCAAATAGTTTAAATTTTAAATATTTTTAATTCTTCAAGCGATTTTGCGGCACATTTGACTTTTGCCGATGGGGCACATTTGACATTCATCCATATGTGTTTGTGTATTTTAAATTAAATTGGGTTTTTATTAAACCGGAAGTGGACTTTGAGGAGGTCAATTGAGTTTAAGCTACCAACTTCAACAAATCCAGCCTCAACTTCACGTTCATTCACTAAATACGTATTTGACATCGACTTCTCACACCTTTATATAAATAATAATAATAATAAGTCTTCGTTAATACATACATACTTATTATTTGTATTTATATGAAAAAAATATATGTATTAATGTTATATTTAATGTTTTTGAGCTATTTTTGTGTGCGTCAAATATGACTTTTTTTGAAAAAGTTTAAAAAAAGACTCTTAATGCAGTTTTTTAAAAAATTTTTTTTTCTTAGTTTTAATCCTAAATAATCAATGTTTCAGAAACAGTAAAGAGTATTAAGATCGTGCAGTTATTTTCAAAGATACAGGTCCTTGAAAATTTAGTGTCAAATGTGCCCCAGTCTCCCCTACATTAGATAGTAACGATCCCCTTACAAAAAAAAAAAAAAAAAAAAAATTCCGCTTTAAGCCCGCCATTCTAAAATCTTAACGGTTTTGATTTTTAACCCATTTCGTACCTTTGATGCGTTAACGAATCACGAAAATTGCTCATGTTTTCAAACTTTTTTTATTATTATATTTTTATATAATGGAAGGTTTGTATTTTTTATGTTAAAGCTCAATTAATTCGCTGTTAAAAACAATTTTTTTTACCGTGCCACGCCCATTTTTTAAGGTCTAATGGGATTCAAAAGAAAAGCTTTTTTTGGAATTGTTTTTGAAAATTAGTCAAAAATATTAAAATTAATCAAATGTGGACAAAAGCTGCATAGAAGGGCTTTAAAAGGAACAAACTAATTACCCACAGCAATGATTAACATGGAAGGTTGTTTGGTTGAGCAATATATAGCGCTCAAAAAGGTGATGCGTATACGAATCAATGGCCACTTCCCTGGGTAACATTTTATGTTACTACCAAGAAAAATATTTTTGAAAAATTTAAATTTTTTGAGTAAAAAATTCTAATTCTGCAAGCAAATTTATAATTTTTGCAGCACTTTCTATTGCGAACTTTACGCCTTCGTCCAAGCGCTTAAAATCCAAAGCCGAAGGGCATGCACCAACGCATCATATGATTTGGAGCAAGGGTGTCAGCGTAGAACAAAAGTGCTCGCCTACAACAAAAAGAAGATTTCAATATTTTGCAAATTTCTCAGGAGTTCAACAATCACAGAAATAATTTTTGTTGTAAATTTTTGAGCTCGTCAAAATTTCGCGGGATTAAAATATTTATTTATTTATTTATTTTATTTTATTATAATGATAGTTAAAATTATAAAAATTTAAACTAACAAAAGAAGTTTTATAGCACTGACTTCTCAGGTCTTCGGCTATATCAACAATTAAAGGAAAATGAATTTAACAATATGAATTATAAATTATATATCTATTAGTGATATAGATAACAATATATTATGAATTTGGAGGAATAAATTGGAAATTAGTTTATATTTCATGATAAATTTTAGCTTCTTTGAGAAATTGTATGATTTTTTTAATGTTGTGTTCGTTAATATTAGATAGACAAACAGTGGGTTGAGTGTTGGCAAAAATGTTACTTCTAATTTGATTGAGTGTTGGACAATGGTTTAAAATGTGTTTTAATTGTATAGTTGTGTTAGAATTGCAAAGGGGGCAGTTAGGTCTAATGTTCTTGTCAATGTAGTGTTGATTTGTTATTTTTGTATGTCCTAAACGTAGTCTAATAATTTTAATTTGGTCAAGTCTTGTTATTTCATTTTGTGAGATGTAGCGTAAATAATCTTTTATGTTTAGTTTGTTTTTGTTGATACTTTGGTACCATTTACTACAATTTGGAAAAGATTGTTGTTGATTTTCATTCATTTTTTGTTTGATGTATTTGTGTATATCTGTTGAGTTTATATTTGGTGTAAAAATAAGAGGCATTTTTGTAGTAGATTTTGCTGTTTGATCCGCAAATTCATTGCCTTTAATGTCAGAATGGCTAGGTACCCATATGAGTCGGATTTTAGGAGAATAATGAGTAAGAATAGATCTAATTTTTGAAGGGTAAAAATTGTTGTTATTAAGATTTTCGATAGCATGAAGTGACGATAGTGAGTCAGAACAGATAATAAAGTTGCCTTTTTTATTTTTTATTATTTCAATTGCATTTAATATAGCTATTATTTCTGCGGTCATTACTGATGAATATATTGGGAGAAGTCCGGTTTTTAAAATGCTGTTATCTGTGGTTATGGCATAGCTAGTTGAATTGTTTATTTTTGAACCATCAGTGTATAAGAATGTATGATTTTTATATTGTTCTTTGATATTTTCAAAAAGTTGTTTGTAGATGTCGGGAGAGGTATTTTGTTTGTTATATTTTTGTAGGTCAGTAAAGATAAGATTTTTTGGGAAGAGCCAAGGTGGTTTTGTATTGTATGGTTTATGGGGTATGAAAGGAATTTCATTTGTAGTGCAATAATCGATTGTTTTGATTAGAGCGGAAGATATTTTTTTACGTTTTGTGTGTTTATAATTATGAAGAATTTTGAATGTGGGTGTATTTCGTGAATTCAGTAAATTTTTGTAAAGAGTTGTTGTGATGTAATCTCTTTTTGTTTCTATGTCAGGTATATTTGCTTCAAAAAGTATATTTTTTATAGGGGTTGTGCGATATGCTCCAAAAGCAGTGCGTAGTGCTGCATTAAATAGGCTTTTTAATTTCTTTAAAATTGTAGGTGGTGCGTATCCATATAAAAAAATTGCATAATCTAGTTTAGAGATTACTATCGCTTTTGTAATCGAAATTAGTGTATAAGTATTACAATTGAATTTAGCACTTGCTAAGCATTTTATAATGTCGAGTCTTTTAGAGAGAGAGAGTTTTAAATATTCAATATGTGTTTTCCAATTATATTTGTTATTTATTATTACTCCCAATATTTTCAAAGATTGAACTGTTGGAATTTGCATTCCATTGCATGATGTAGTAGATCTGCAATTTTGTTTTTTGCATATGTGGAGTTGTTTACATTTGTTTAAAGATAATGATGCTCCTGAATAGGTACACCAAGTTTGCATGTTAGTGAATAGAGAGTCTAAGTTGTAAGTAGTGTTTTTATGATTCCTTTTGAAGTTAACTATTAATTGAAAGTCATCGGCGTAAGCGCAGAATTTAATGTCTTTTTGAATGGAAATCGTTTTTGCCAATTTATTGTATGCAATAAGAAATAGTATCACTGATAGTGGAGATCCTTGAGGGATTCCGTTTGCTAAGGGGAACGAAGAAGATGTGTAAGATCCTGCTCGTACCATTATTTTGCGGTTAGTCATGAAATTATTTATGTAGTTTATTATTTTAGGACCAACCTTCCATTCATGTAATTGATCAATAATAGTATGTTTGCCTATTCTATCGAAAGCTTTTGAGAAGTCTAGGGATATTATAGTTAAATGTCCTTTCTTGGTTATTGTTTTTGAAATTATATGGTCGATATAAATTAGAGCGTCAGTAACTGATTTCCCTTTCTTAAAACCTATTTGATTTTCATGTAAGAGTTTTCTTTTGGAGGTTAACCACCATAGCCGTTTGGCTATAATTTTATCAAGAGTTTTTGCTAGGCAGCAATTGAGAGATATTGGTCTATATGAGCTAATTTGAAGTTTATCGGATTGAGGTTTTAAAATAGGAATGGTAAGATTTATTTTGTAAGTTTGTGGAATGATAGTGTTAAAGATCTTATTGTATAGCTTAATAATTCTGTATTGAAAAGTAGTTGATGAATTTTTTATCATTGGGTATGATATTCTATTAAGACCTGGTGTTGATCCTTTTAGTGTTTGAATTGCTGAGGCAAATTCTATAAATGTTATATCTTTTTCAATTTCAAGAGCGATTGGGCAAGGTATGTAATTAATTGAAGAGTTTTTATATTTATTATCTATGAAAATCTGGTTAAAATTGTTATCTTCTGAAATTTTTGACCAATATTGTGCAAAACTGTTTGCTATTATTGTTTTTGATGTAGTTTTTTGGTTATTCAATGAACTATATATACAATGTATTTGTTTAGATGGATTTAATCCACAAAAGCTTCTTATATTTGTCCAGATATGGTTAGTGGGGGTGGATGGTTGTATTTCGGAAGTAAATTCGAAAGTACATTTTCTTTTGCTTTGCTTAAGTTCTCTTTTATATAGTGCATTTGATTTTTTGTAAAGTAATATATTTTCCTGAGTGATATTTTTTTGTAATGTTCGCCAAGCTTTATTTTTGTTTTCTCTAAGGGTTGTTAGTGTTTTATTCCACCAGGGAACTTTGTATTTTATATTTTTGTTAGATGTTTGTGGAATGGTGTAGTGAGCGCTTTGGAGCATTATTTTGGTGACATTAGCATTTTCTTTATTAATGTTATCACTGATGGTGGTCTTATTATTTATTTCTTCAGTTAATTTTTCAAATAGTGTCCAGTTGGCTAGTTTAATTTTGAAACGTGTTTTACTTATGTTTTGGGTTAGGGTCTTTGTGAAGATTGATATGACTATAGGGTAATGATCGCTTCCACTTAGGTCATTAATTGTGTTCCAGTGTATGTGGGGAGTAAGTTCAGGTGAACAAAACGTCAGGTCTATGTGTGTAAAGGTATTATGAGTGCTGAAATGTGTTGGTGATTTGTCATTTAAGAGTGAGAGGTTTGAGTTATCTAAGAATTTTGCTATGATTTTACCTTTTGTATTACTGTTTGGTGAGCCCCATCTAGGGTGCCAGCTATTAAAGTCTCCAGTAATGATCACTGAAGAATTTAAAGTATTGAATACATTTCGTAAATTTTTAATTGAAAAGGTATTTGAGGGTGAGATGTATGTTGAATAAATGGTAATTTTTTTTAGAGAATCAATTTCTATGGCGATTGCTTCAAAGTCATTATTGATGTTTATTTCTGTATTGTTTTTGTTGTTAAGCATGAAAAAAACAACAAACAATTTTTCGTGTGTGTTGCAGTTCTCAAAAATTTTAAAAAATATTGAAATGTTGTTGTTGTTGTAAAAGAGCCATCAAAAAACAAAAAAAAAAAATATTTTTCGTGATTGTTGTTCTTCGCTGACTGCGCTTGGCTCAGTCATTTTCAAACGCTGACACCCTTGATTTGGAGTAGTGATGAGCGAACCCTCATAGCAGTCTTGGTCATGGATATTGTGTCTTGATCTTGGTTTTTATATTGCGTCGTTATTGGACTTGGTTTATTGGTCACTTCTCCAGATCATAAGGTCTTGGTTTTGATCTCAGAAATAAAATATTGACGTAAAAATTGCAAAAGTTTGTTGAGTATTCAAAATTTTGAACCTTATTTTCCAAAGCAGTTGGGTTTTTCGGTCTTGATCTTGAAGTTTTATCATCGTCTTGGCCTTGAAAAGTTACCAAGACCAAGACTTATTTTGTTCATCACTAATATGAAGCCATATCCTGGACCTTTATAGGAATGCAAAAAAGATTTTTTTGATGGATAAAATTAGGTGCACACTTTCATATTTGAACGAGCTCAACGTTCAGTGAAAAAAATAAGCAGTTCCACGCCCCAAAAATATAGTTTGTCATGCCCGAGAAATTGTTCGACACAGATGGATGAAATTTTTGCATATATGAAGGGTACCTGAACAGTGGCGAAAGTAACATTATATTTTTGGGGGGCGTGGCATTGTTCATTTTTCCAGTAAACATTATTTATCTCTGTGCATTTTACATAAGTACATATGTTCAAAATCTCATTCATATGCGACAAACAATTTCTGAGATATAGTGAATCGTGATTATGGAGGGCGTGGCACTGCACATTTTTCTATTAAACATTCTTTCCCTGATCTGTGCTGACATACTTTGAAAATTTCATCAAAAGTGGTCAAGTGGTTTTCAAGTCTATAGCGGATGAACATACAAATATGCATTAGGTGTCATAGGGCTAGGGCAAGTGCCATTGATGCGTTAACGAATCAATCTTAAATCTGCAACAATCTCTCAACATTTTCTGATCAAGCTCAAATTTATTTTCTGCCATTTTTTTTAACCACTTATCCTTCTTATTCTTATTAGTGCGATATGGGTTACGGAAAAAAAAAATTTTTTTCGACCTCTAAATAATGTGCTATTTGATTTTTCCTAGTGCTCCGCCATTTGACGTCCGATCATCAAGGATGGCATATCGTTGTTAACGTCTCAATATGGGCTTTATTTCATTTAGAGAAGTAATTTATCTCAAATGTTTTTTTCGATTAGTTGTACTCATTATCTCAGTTTCAATCACCCTAAGGTGCCAGAGGCACTTCATAGAATTGAAGCCTATAAAAAATCATAACATTCATCCCTACAAAGTTTCCTCAAATTGTTGAAATTGAAGAAGTTATAGCGAATCCAAAACCTCAGTACAAAAAAAAGAAAAACTATTCAATATTCCTTTTTTATTTATTTGCAAATGTTAATGTTATTTGAAATGTTAAATGTTAAAACAAAAAAATATTGCATAGTTCTAGAGGGCGGTTTTCATTTTTAAGAAATGCTGCAACTCGGTAAATTTTTGGAGTTTTTTATGCGTTTTTGATAAAGGAAAAAGAACTGAATTTTGATTTTTAGAAAATAAGGTCCTTTTTGCTCTCTAAAAAATAGGGTTTTATTATTTCAACTAATCAAACAGCCAAACTTTAAAGACAGTTAAAAGTTAATCTACATACATATTTAAAAAGAAAAAAAATTGTCATCTATTAAATAATTCGCTTCTATTCTTCCATTAATCATAGCAATTACTTAATATGGCAAAGTCATTTGTCAACACTTCTCTCTCTATAAATTTAAGTGTCAGTCGTAAACTGCGAAATTCCAACTAATTGTGGGGGAGAAATCATTGGAACACTCGCAGACTTTGCAACTAAAGTTTAGGAGGCACCATAAAATGTGTTAATGCTACGCGTAGATATGTGCTGGCCATTTAACTGACCAACTGTCATAGATTCATCGTCATTGAGGGTTGCTGGCATGATGATGTAATCTCGGAACTTAATTAATTTCATGTTTGCACAGATTTCAATGTTTTTCAAATCAAAATATTCCAGTTTAATGACCGACGTGTGTGTAGTCGCAGCAAATCGATTGCATTGGTTGACATAAGCCAGCGAGATTAGCAGCAGAGGAGCGCTGGCTACAGGGTCTTTAATAGAATTTTATGAGCACACACACACAATGGGGGCATATGATGATGAAAAGACAGACATTATAGTCATCATCAATATGTCAACATTAGGCACCATTTGATTTGGTTGCTGCGCTTTCGAAACAGAAACAGATGCCCCGGAGAACTTAATTAAAGACATCAACAAGCGGGTGTCGGTCACGCACTCTACACAAATGAAATGCAAACAGGCAGCAAATTAGTTATATGGGAGCTGTTTTAATTGAAAACGTTTTAGAGGGGCGCACATGGATATATCTCAGTATGAAGATAATACTTGTGTCATTTTACAAGTGGAATTGACGAAACAATTGAAAATAATTGAATCTGCAATGAATTCATATGCATTTTGAGTGATTTGTAAACTTCGGGAGTAGCAAAATTCCACACTTAAGTATCATGTTGTTTTTGTGCACATTTCAGATTAGGCAAACTGTCCAGAAGACTAAATACAGAGTTATTCGTGCAAAGTTAGATAGATAGACAGATACTAGATAGAAATAATTATTGGCGTACGTGAGTATTTTAACAATTTGCTACCATTGAGTTATTGTCATTTCAAAATTTCAACAAGCAACACGATCTCCAAATGCTACTTAAGTGAACATTCTTAATGAGCTGCTAAGTCGTAAGATAAGCATTGTATGGAAAAGTTTATTTTCAAGTGTAAGTGTAGTGTCGTCATCCATCCTTGTTAAAATACAAAAAAAAAAAAAAAAACTAATACATATAATCTCTGCATAGCTACTTCAGATTCTGCTGAGTTTCAGAAACGATTTTAGCACTTGAAATAAGATAGTGCAAGGTGAAAATAATTATATGTACTTGGTATAAGTTTAATGAAATCGTTTGATTGAGGTTGTTTTAACCTCATATTAGATATAAGTACATATAAGTCGCTTTGTGTCTAAAGCTATTTCTATTCAATTCTATTTCATCATTCGCATCAGCCTCCTAGTAACCCAATGTAACTTTTTCTATACATACATAAGTTCACAAAAAAAAAACTATTGATTCACAGCCTTCATGACCTGACTGTGACACACAGCAATCCATTAAACAGCTTGAGTTGAAAAATGTATTTTGAATGAGAATAGTCATTTCGCGTAGTTTTAGGGTCGCTTAATCAGAAGTGCTTGGTTTTTAAAAACATCCTAACCTAAAAGTGCAAAACGCTATTTTCGCCTATAGTTGAGGTTATGTATCATCGTGAAAACTTTTTTTTTGTAAAAAACTGTGCTTATGATCTTTCAGTGTAAGTCTTTCTCCGAATACTGTTGAGTTTGCTCAAATATATTTTTTTTCCATCAAGATATTGTATTTTGAAATTTTTTGGTCCTACATATGCAAAGCGAGTGTATTGTGAATAATACGATATTAATATGGATTATCTTGGTGAGGGTGTCAACACTAGGCCCTGCTTGCCTTGGCAGAGACCAAGAGGATTCCAGAATAGGACAACTTTCTTCCTGACAGAGATAGCAGTCGTTAGTACCTCGTTCGTCCTCAGCTAATGCCCAAGCTCTGAAGCTGTTTCCCCCACTCCCGGTTTCCCCTTATACTAAAAAAGAAAATAAAGATGTTGGCAGGGACTGCTGAAGCACTACTCAGCCACTCTCTCTTATAGGAAAAGAAAACCCCTCTGATGCAATACCAAAAACTGTTTCCCAGGGGGAGATATTTCCGATAAAGTGGAGGTGT
Organism: Calliopum simillimum; assembly: GCA_951812925.1. NCBI lineage: Eukaryota > Metazoa > Arthropoda > Insecta > Diptera > Lauxaniidae > Calliopum > Calliopum simillimum. Next base: position 6,302,981 of record OX638369.1, read on the forward strand.
TTTATTCGGTATTTCGTTTAAGAGAGTCCGACACGACGGGCACCAGTGACGAACAGGCCTAAGAGTGCAAATGTTTTTGACCCCTTATACAATACCTACCCATTTTTGGACTTGGTTTTAATACTATAGTTTATGAGGGTGTCTTTCGAACATAAAGTCATCTTTCAATATGGAACTTGGCATCTGCAATAACCAACTACCTCATAAAAATGAGGTTCGAAAATTTTACAAACTAAACTCAAACCTTCAGCAATCAAGACCAAGACAAGATCAAGACAAAAATCATGAGCAAGATCAAGGCTGAGAACGAGAGTCATGGTTAAATACAACTACCAGACCATAGCAGTCTTCGTCTTGGTATGGTGGGTTGCCGAAGGCAAGTGAATAGGTGTATGCCTAAAGTATGAAGTGTCAGCCTTAAAGTGATGTACAGCTACATAATGACTCGCTCAAAGTTGATCAGAAATCATAAGTACTTCGCAAGAATGTAACTCATTTTTCCTAATAAGGAGACCGCTTTGTCTGGGAAGATTACTTTGAAAACAGGATAACAGTTATCTACATTCGTGTGACTTGGCAGCGTAAGAATTTGCTATGAAATGAAGGTAATCTGTTTATTTTTTACGAAACATGGAATAAATCTATTTATTTATACGGAAGGTAGAAACTTTAACATGTTAAAAAAGGAGTACGACTTTGAGTTATACACCATCGGAAAGGTATTTGTTTGTAAATTTTCACAAAGTTAAAAAAATAGCAAAAAAGGTACTAAAGGTACTTATCACAAGAGCTAATATTTTGCACAGTGCAAAAATAAACTTTAATAGGGGTTACAAGCAATATTCAAGAGATAGTGGTTTTTTTTGAACATTCCTACTCCATATGGATATTTCAAAAAAAGTTGTCAATTTAAAAATGTCACCAAGCCTCACTTACACCACAAAATGCACATCATCGCATTAAAATTAATGAAAATTAGTGACGCATTAAAAAATCGAAACATTTGCTGATAAGGAAAATTCCCATGCGACGTTTTGTGTTTTTGATATTCGAACGAACGAGTATTTTCGGTTCATTTTCTAGCGACTGTAAATTTTTATCGAACCACTACAAAATCACTTACTTTTATCGCCTCATGTTCACAAATGTCAAGTGGAGGCGCTACGATGACAGCGTTTTGTATCCGTATTAATGCGACGAATATCTACATACATATATGTATGCATCTATGTTTGTACCATGTGGATACTCTTGTGTGTTGTGTCCAATGTTGTTTCATTTCAATTATTGTGGGCGTACAGAGAGTTCAATGGGGCTCTGTATTGAAAGGGGCGAAACTACTTCGCACTAAGGCATAGATATTTTGTAATTGAAACACTTTCACTTGATTTTTGTTTTTGTACATTGTATGTGTGTATCTATGTATGTATATTGCTATACTAGATTATCGTGGTCGTGATTAGTAGCATTATGGTGCGAAAATCAAACTCTGTATAGAAATACTGCAGCTACAAAGAGAACATTCAAATGTAGTGTAGATCTTGTACAGGAACCTGCTGAAAATATACTTTTTAAGAAACATTTATCTTTAGATTATGAATTAAGCTTTCTCTAAGAGGTCTGGGATCCAAGTTATTCTGTCTCTAAAGTGCGTAGGTACTTTTTAACTTTTTTAACTGTACCATAATTTTCCGAGATATCTTCCATTGAAATATATGTATTGCAACTCTATGTATGGAATTCAGATACCTAAGCAATGGATGTAATTGAAAATTTTTTATGTATTGTAATTTATGAAATTAGTACGAAAATTTTTTTATTATGGAATTTATACTGCGTTGGTATCAATATCATTTTTAAATTCCAAAATGTTTATTCTAAAATTATGTGAAATTGATTTATATAGCACATTATGAATTTTATGTAGGTTAGGTTAGGTAAGATCCGAGAGATGAACACGTCTGTAAGATTTTGCTAAGTCTATAGACTTAGAATCCAATTTTGACCCATCTGTGTGTATTTCAATGGATGCGTTAAAAGGAGCCCAATTTTCTCTTTTAGGTATTACCACCTGGAAGTTCGTTGGGAAGAGAAGGTGTGGTAAAAAGTAGTCAGTTCCACCTATTACATCATAATCCATAAATTGACGTAAGATACTACTATGACCAAAAGATTTTGATTTCCAGAAACCCAATTCTTTAAGTCTAATTGCACTTTTCGCGGCCATGCTTCTGGCAAAAATATCAAGTGTTACTAGGTGAGGAAGCGTTTCCAGTGGAGCAGTGGCAGTAGTTTTAAAAACATCAGTAACACTGAGACACGCAACACTTTGAACCCTGAACAGAATATCCGAATAACTTTCTTTATGTAAAGAGTTCCACCACACCAAAATTCCGTACATGAGAATCGGCCTGATGATTGCATTATACATCCAGAAAATTATATTCGGTTTTAAGGTCCCATCTCTTACCAAACAAGCGTTTACATGAATAGAAAGCAACGTATGCTTTCCTAATTCTATTTTCAACATTTAACTTCCATTTAAGTTTGCGGTCAAGGACAATACCCAGGAAAGTAACGCTTTCCTCTATAGGAAGACTGACGCCATCCAAAATTGGATGCCTAAAGTGAGGAATTTGATTTTTATTTGAAAAAACAACAACCTCAGTTTTTTCGGCATTAATACTTAAGCCTTTTGAGCTTGTCCAAAGTTTAATGGATTTAAGTGCCAAAGACATGATATCACTAAAGATATTCAATTCCTTACCCACTGCCATTATACAAATATCATCAGCATATGCCACTACTCGTACACCTTGTTTGAGTTGAGTGTTGAGTCGTCAACAACCAGATTCCAGAGTAGTGGTGAGATAACTCCACCCTGTGGAGTTCCTCTTGCAACTGATTTGCTTAATGTACAGTTGTTAATTTCAGATTGTACAACCTTACATAATAAATCTTTTTCAATCAGAGCAGTAACACAAGGCCCTGTGCCTATACGATGCTGACTAGCAGTTACCGCAGTTGGAAGGACGTTATTAAAAGCTCCTTCAATGTCCAAAAAAGACGCTAGAGTGTATTCCTTTTCCTGTAGAGATTTTTCAACAACACCAACTACATCATGCAGTGCAGTTTCCGTTGACTTTCCTTTACAGTAATCATGCTGTTCATTAGCAAGACCATAAATAATGGTTTTTTCCAGCAAATGATAATCTAAAATTCTCTCAATCGTTTTTAGCAAAAATGATGATAAACTTATAGGTCTGAAGTCTTTTGCAACAGTATGGCTTGGTTTCTATGCCTTTGGAATGAAGACAACTTTGACATTATAAAATTTTTTTATGTAAAATGGTTTAAAATACTTTCATATGAACTTCCTTACAAAATTTATACAAAAATAGTATAAAAGATTTATGTATGGTGATACTATTAAATTTGAACCAAAATAGTGTAAATTATATTCATAATTTATTTGTATAAATTTTATACGAACATGTATAATCCGTTTGTATACCAAGTTATAGCATAGATTTTATACCAAATTTGGTGTGGATTTGTTTGAACTTTACACCCAACCTATTTGATGTGTGGGATTGTTTTGTCATCATTCCTCTTGGGTGAAAGCTTGCCTGGCTAAGAGATCAAAAGCGGAGATTCTGAGAAGCACATCTTCTAACATACAGAATTCTAGAAGAATCGACAAACTTGTACTTGATTATTGTTTTCGATTACACTAAAAAAATTATTATAATCTGATTAAGCTATCGTATAAGGTTTGATGATTTAAACGTCTTGACTTCATTCTTCGTATATTTCAACTCTTCTCGTACCATACAATATCGGCAAAATTCCTCGTGCTTCGATGCTTTAAGTAAAATTAATGCTCCTTCTTGAAACGCTTCTTGTAGATGTGACTACTGAAAAAGTCGCGTGTGTCCTCGATTATTGTCCTTTAAATGTTTCAATTGAGCGTTGGTTTTTTCGCAGAATTTTCAAACAAATTACGACTGTCTATTCTTCACATACGCGAAGAATGTTTACTTTGTACAACAGGAATATTTACAAAACAGAATTGACTACACAACTTTATGGATAAATTGCCTTCCATTACACGCGACCAAATTGTTTTATGAAATTTCGCAAGAATTTGTCAAATTCATAACAACTCGTAAAATGGCATTGTTTTGTAAGGACGAACATTAGCTGCCTTAAAAGTCATAAACTTTTGTTGCATGGATTTTTTTTCTTCTGATTTTGAAGGTTTTAAAGTTCGTCGTTTAATTATTTGATTGCGCGTAATAAAACATTAAAACAGTGAGTAGAGCGAAAACAATCAGATATCAAGGAACCAACAAGGATCGCATATTACAATTGTTTTTTCCGCTCAAAGGAAGAACCTTCCGTTTTGTGAAAATGCATTTTTATCACAAGTGTGGCAAAACTGTACGATGCAGCATCCTTTTGACTCAGGACACACAGTAAAGTCAGTAAACTTTATGAGCTGCTGATCCGCCGACTGACTGTATGACTGACTGACTGAAAAATGTTTACGCTTCAAATACAATGGATCGACAATTATTGAACCTTCTGTATTTCGAAATTTCCGTCATTAATAACACAGGCGGAGGTATGACAGTTACATGGTAGGTACCAGAAAGCAACTTTATTTCGTTAGCATTGCCAAAATCAATGTTTAAATTGTTGTTTCGCGCGAGGGTGGTTGAAAAATTCGTTGAGCTAGAATGAAATTGAAAATTCTATTTCAAGTTTCAGTTCTTTTGAAAAGAATAGCAAAGAATTCGCTTAAATGAACATACGAAATACGCCATTCCTTAAAATTTCTCTATTAAAGTCTATACTTTCTTGTGAAGAAAGGAATGTACATATTTTTTTTCTACTTTTCACTACACCCTAATCATGCAATAAAGCCAAGGTGACTAATATGTATGACACCGTTGCAGCGTCCGCTGGCTATTCATCCGCTAGTCCTCCTCTTTATGACAGCCATTAGCGCGTTTCAGCGGAATGCGCGTGAATGCATAAATAAAAACAAGCGCTGCACCATTACTCTCTCGTCTCATCTTTCGCTTCCTTTTCCTTCAATTGCAATGCCCAAAACGCAGTTAGGAACCCTAAGCTAAAGCCAAAAGCCAGAATATTTTCGGAATGCCCTGCAGGTAACTAATTTCCAGCGCTGTGCGCAAAATGTGCGGGCATTAACGGTCCCAGTAGGAGCTGTGTGAGGATAAAGATCTAAAATAATTACTCATCTTGGGTGGGGGGCAAGGAAAAGCAGCAGCAAAAGATACGATGGTCAGTCATATATGCAGCAATGGCCTGGCATTCGACCAATAACATCACCACCACCGCCGCCGCCACTTTCAAGGCGAACACAACTTGGAACTAAATGCTATCGCCTGCTGGTTTTGTCAACGCAGATGCTAATTACAACATTATTCATAAGGAGGCATGAAGAAATGCCTTATCATATTAATGACACTCGTACATTGTACCTAACGATATATTTAGTTACGCTTTAAAGACTTAAATTTGACTTACGCATTTTAATGTTTTAATGGTACATGGAACGCAGCGTTTCGTATGAAATAAAAAAAAACTTTTATGTGGCCTTAAAATGGCCTATTCAATTATCATTTATGGTCAATCAATGCCATTGACAGTGCGAGGACGACTCAAAAGGAGACTAGAATAAATGTTCGAATTCAAATATTAATTGAATCTGTAATTTTTAAAAGGGGATATGTGTCGCTCGGCCGAAAACTGTTTTTCTGCTTTTGTGCCGTTGTGGCAATGGCGCTGATTGGTCTATCTTTTTTCCAAGTATGCAGGTTACAACCATATATCAATGTTAGCTAACCCCCATCACTAAATTTGCATTAAAAAGTATTTACCAAGCATATGAGAGTTTTTCATAAATTTGCCACAAGCTTAAATTTTGTCACATATCCCCTTTTAAAAATGACCGATTCAATTACACTGTGTTAGTTGAAAATTCTGATATTGATGGGTCCTGTTAAGAGAGCTGAGTTCAAGTGACCATAGTAACTTTTATGGCTTTAGCTCTGGCTTTTGACATATTATGGTTTCACCATTAAATATGTATATGTTTTGTCTCTGAAATGCTGAAAAATTTAACAATTCACCATAATATTTGCAAAAGTTATAGGCATTTTAAAATAATTTCCTATTTAATCATGCACAACATGTCGTATGAGTAACATCTTATTTACATGAAAATTTTTAACTTCTTCAACATATTTCCCGACTTCTTGAACATTTTTCTACTACTTCTACTTCTACTTCTACTTCTATTTCTACTTCTAATTCTACTTTACTTCTACTTCTACTTCTACTTCTACTTCTGCTTCCACTTCTACTTCTACTTCTACTTCTACTTCTACTTCTACTTCTACTTTTACTTTTACTTCTACTTCTACTTCTACTTCTACTTCTACTTCTACTTCTACTTCTACTTCTACTTCTACTTCTACTTCTACTTCTACTTCTACTTCTACTTCTACTTCTACTTCTACTTCTACTTCTACTTCTACTTCTACTTCTACTTCTACTTCTACTTCTACTTCTACTTCCACTTCTACTTCTACTTCTACTTCTACTTCTACTTCTACTTCTACTTCTACTTCTACTTCTACTTCTACTTCTACTTCTACTTCTACTTTTACTTCTACTTCTACTTCTACTTCTACTTCTACTACAACTTCTACTTCTACTTCCACTTCTACTTCTACTTCTACTTCTACTTCTACTTCTACTTCTACTCCTACTCCTACTTCTACTTCTATTTACTTCTCTTTCTACTTCTGCTTCTACTTCTACTTCTACTTCTACTTCTACTTCTACTTCTACTTCTACTTCTACTTCTACTTTTACTTCTACTTCTACTTCTACTTCTACTTCTACTTCAACTTCAACTTCTACTTCTACTTCTACTTCTACTTCTACTTCTACTTCTATTTCTACTTCTACTTCTACTTCTACTTCTACTTCTATTTCTACTTCTATTTACTTCTACTCCTTCTTCTACTTTTACATCTACTTCTACATCTACTTCTACATCTACTTCTACTTCTTCTTCAACTTGTTTCGACTTCCTCCGAGTACGGTCAAATCTCTGTTGTGTAAGTGTTTTTTAGGTAAAAATTTTAAAGCTTGAATATCTCGAAAAACTGGAGCTTAATCTTAATAATGAATAATATCGCTTCCATTACTCATTTTCATTACTCAATAATCTTTAGAAATTTTTTCAAGATCAAGGTCAAGACTGGCAATAAGACTTCATGCCCAAGATCAAGACCAAAATCAAGATTCAATATCGAATCCAAGACAAACATCAACCCAAGGAATCACAAAGTCACTGGATTATGTGGCTCTGTTTTTAAGAATACTAGAATCGCCCATTGGTCAAAATTTGACCACAAATGTATTAAATATTTTTGGTCAATTATTTTTGCTATTTGGTACGAAATAGAAAAGCTCATTTATTATCCGTGGTTAACTCAAGCGAAATATAAACGAAACAAAAAACATGAAGTGTATTTTGTTGTTGTTATTATTGAAAAATTTGTATTTAACTTTACCTGGCTTAAAGTCAAAATATTAACATAATTTAAACTTTGTGCACTTTTACATACAAATACCTTTCTAATGGTGTACAACTTAACGTCGTACTACATTTCTAACATATTTAAAAACATGGACAAGTTTTTGTCTTGCGTATTAATATATATGTAGATACCATGTCATAACTTAATGCAAAACATTAAAAATACTTTAACTGCAAAAATAATCATTTTACTTTTATTCCCGAATTCTGTAGAATTCCAACATTTTCGTTAACTATCATATGGGTCTCATATATTTTTACTTCTAAGTACATTCAAATAGATTTCTCTGTGTCTTAATTTACAGTTCTTGTAGATAATTAAAAATTTTGACACTTAATGTATTCTGTGAATTTTTAGCGCGTTAACCTTGAGTGAAAATTTTCGATAATACAGCCGTCAAGGTCAAATTCTGAACACAAACAAAACGACGGTGTACAGACTAAGTAACTTAGTTACAGAAGACCAAGTGACATTGCATATCATATTTAGCAAAAATGAAATTAACAAACGATACGATACCAATTCTGTAGAGTTTGTTCGCAAAAACTCTATAAAATTAGAGGCGCACCTAAATACCTCGCGCATTTTCAATAAACCATCGTCGTAGGGCTTTTTATGACCGGCAATAGAATTTGCCACGTTGAACCAAAATATTTACAAATTTTGCACAGAAAAGGGGTGTACCCTTTACCCTTGTAATTAAAGGGTGTTGTCGGTACAACCGGCTCAGTTTGAATTTAATCTCTTTTCTTGTCTTTTCCCATTCCGAAAAGGTTAAAATCTACAACAATGAAAATGCAAGAAGGCGGCAGGTATGAGAGCGTACAATGCAAGGCTGGATGGATGGCTGGATTGCACGAAACAATGAAGTCATCAAAGCAAAGAAATGCTGACTGTCTACATATACAGCTCGTTCGTAAAATTTTCAATGTTTTGGGCGTGATATAGATTAACTTTGTTGTCCGGAATTTCGTCAGCATTTTATTTTTGTAGCTTCTTGCAAATATCTACGTGCAAACGGCACAAAATGTTTTCAGCATATTTGAAAAGTACAAGTCAGTGTAGTAAAGGGTTTTGGTAAGAAAGGATAAACAATTTTGTAAAATAATTAGATAAATCCTTTCGTTCAGGAAATTTGGTCTCATTATAATTTAATGCCCCACCCACAAGCGTAAACAAACCAAATGCACGCACACTTCTTCTGATAGGTTGTTCAAGTTAAATATATTCGTTGGATTGGACTTACCTACGGCCTCTTATCAAACTCATAAAAATGTAGCTGAATGGCATAAAATAAAAATAAAAATGAAATGAAAAAAAAAAAAAGAAACCAAGAAAATAAAATGTAAAAAATCTGTACTTATTTTGTGCTTTTAATAAACTCCACTTTGATGTCTGCCGATATTGATAGCGAAATTTATTGGAAATGCTATATAGCAATATGTATTTACGAGTAACTACGTGTATTGATGTTTCCATGCTATATATCTGATTGATATAGACGACGACTGCATTTGTTTCGTTATTTTGGTCATAAAGATTATATTCTGTATTAAAAGTGTTAGATATATACCGACACCGACGCGGTGTTCTTGTGTCTTTATAGCATTACAGACGACATGTGTGCTATTTTTTGGTTCAAGATTAAGTTCTTCTCTTCATATTTAATTGGATTATTTTGAAATCAGGTTTGGTGGTTTTTCTGTCCTGATTATGGTTTTTTTTATAATTTTTTTTATAGAAAATGGCGTCTCAAAATTACACTTATTTCTTCAGCAATAGCGACAGCAATTCGTTTTATGCAATTTAAAGTTTCAATATTCATAATATTGGATTGAGTTTGTTTCGACATTTTCTTGGGGATCAAAAGAACATTAAAGAACAAACAAATAAATAAATAATACACAAAGAAAAAATTTGATTACATATCTTTACCATAATAATTCAATGTAGTAATAGCTGTTGAAGCAAAAAAAAATTCAGTCAGAAAGTGTCTCACCCGTTCGAAGGACTCTTAAAAACGATACCTGTATCATTTCTTTTTTCGTTCGTTGTAGATCATTAGATCATTCGTCTTTTAGGAAAACTATGACTTACAAGTAGAATAAACTATTTAAGCAAAGAGGGACTCATTTGAAGACATCCCACAGCCAGAATGGCGAATTAAGGTGACAACTCCGGAAATCATACAAGAAATCCAAAAACTTATTTTGGAAGATGGCCGACTGAGGAAGACACAGCTTGCAAAAATGGTTGGAGCATAAGACATAACCATTTTTAAAATTCTTCACGATAACTTAGGTGTGACTAAAGTCAGCGCAAGATGGAAGCCTCAAAAAAAAAAAGCACTTGAATTATTCTAGCAAATTTTTGGAACTCTGTAGTGAAGACAGAGATGAAGAATTGTTTCTGAGGCCAAAACTTGGGTTCATCATTATGAATCTGAGCAGTGGCGGATCCAGAGGGGGGATGGGGCGATCGCCCCCTCTCTCAAACCTAAATTATATGTAAGGATTTTGAAACATTCTGTTATTATCTAGAAATGTAGTCAATTGGCCCCCCCTCTTGACAATGCTGGATCCGCCACTGAATCTGAGTCCAAACGGGGGCCTACGTAGTGGCACAAAAAAGGCACATCACCACCTAAGAAGTTTAAGGTGGCACAGTTAGTTGGAAAAATCATGGTGACAGTCTTTTGGGACTCAAAAGCGATCCTGTTGATCGATTACAAAGGTAATCCATAACCGGAAAATACTAAGGTTAAATTTAAGGGCGGTTCAGAGAGTTCTTTAGTAGACTTTTTTACCCCAGTACTCTTAATATACTTATTTACCAAATTTAAAATAGTTTCAGAGATATAATGAATTAAATTTTAAAAATATCTTAAAATTTTAATATTCGTTCAGAAATTCTAACTTTGGGGTGTTTTCTTTGTTTCTAAAACGGGCCTTGAAGAGCATCGAAATTGGTTATTCTCAAAAAGAAAAAAAAAAAATGAAAAAATTTTGAGTTACTTTCGTTATATATTCGAAAAATGGCTATGCTTGTGCGCACATATCGAACGTTTTCCACATTTTTTGACTCTTCAATACTACATTCCTTCTTAAAAATGACTTATTGAGTGATCATCTACGGCTTTTCCTCGCACCTTACATCGTAACAGCTCAACCACCATGAGAGGTTTGGATTTCATGATATCATCTTAAAATTATCATTACTTTGCAAGGAAAAGCCGTAGATGATCAATCAATAGTAAATATTGAAGGGAGGGAGTAGTTCGTACTAAATGGTATGGTAGTCGAAAAGAAAAATGTCGGAACTACACCAGAAAGTATTTTTTTGGGGTATATAACATTAAATGTCTGAAAATCCAGAAATCACTTAAATTGTAACTTTCGACATACACTGATTTCATTTCAATGGCAATTTTTTTATTTTGATAAAAAAGATAGTGTATAAAAAAAATTATATCTGATACTTAAAATTAGACATATATTGTTTTTTTTAGCTAAAATACGAAAGAAACGAATTTTCGAAGTTATTGATGATTTTTTGACCTTCGCGGTGAATTTTATAGCAAATATTTCTGTTGTACATATTGATCCATTATTCCCCCGTTTAAGGGGTAATTTGTGTACCTTTTTCAGAAATGGTCAAAAATCACCTTTTTGTGGGGGATGTAGGGTGTTAAAATTTTCTACAAAAATATTCCCATTAACATCCCCCATAAGTCTACAGAAGACATGATATACCTCAGATGTAAGGATCGTAAAATTTAGTGTGCCGACTAAAGACATGTATAGAAAACTTCAAAGACCGATTAAAAAAAAATTTCGACCTGATCCAGAAAATCGGGAAGACACGTATAACTTATTTTTAGCCATTTTTTCAGAATATATTGGTTTTTTTCATTTGTCCAAAATCGTGTCGAACGGTGTAATAGAACTCAGAATTGACTTAAAATTTAGGTGAAAAATTTCTTCGGATAACTGTACTCAGCCTACGAGTCTTCACGCTAATTCAGTTATTGAAACAGATGAAGCCGGGGCTCCAAAAACTACTTTGGAGCTGCTAGACAGAGTTCAACGTCGTGCGATGAAGTTGATTGGGGATGCGAATGTTGTATCCTCTATTGATTCTCTTGAACATCGTCGTAACGTTGGGTGTGTTACTCTTTTTTATAGATATTATCATGGGATGTGCTCTAGAGAAATTTATGGGCTGGTTCCGTCAATTCGTATATTTTCTCGCAGCACTCGGGCGTCCCATCAGGCCCATCCCTACTGCATTGCAACGGTGTTTAACAGAACATCGCACTATCGTGATAATTCGTTCTTTGGTCGTACGATTAAGTTGTGGAATAATCTTCCTGCGAGCGTTTTTCCCGACAGTTGTGACATCGGTAGATTTAAAAAAAATGTTCATCGACACTACTCCTCTTTTCCCCCTTCCCTCTAACCTCTTTCCTTTTCTACAAAACAACACGGTGCATTGCATTTATAGGGGCTATCTCCTGAGCGTTGGTTTAAGTAATTAAAAAAAAAAAAAAAAATTAATAAGGAGCTTAAACCTTAAAATGCAGGTAGTTCTATTAAATAAATAGGTCTAAAAAACGAACGCGTAGCAAATTTCGTGAAGAAAATTTTTTTATGTTAATTTAGATTGTGAGAAAACTTGAACAATGCCAAATGTCCTTCTAATTTTCTTTTCATATAATAGACCATTCTTTTGTATATTTAATTTATGACCATTTTATGACTTTAAAATGCATCGACTGCTGAAATGTAACATTTTTTATGCTCTATTTCCACTTATTGAAGCAATACATAATAAAAAAGTCCTGGAAAAAATATAAGGCTTTATGATATGTAGCTTCGAATACAGAGGCGGCTCACGGCATTTTATGACTTAATGGTTTTATTATGCGTTTCATTTAGTATCGTTTCATTTGAGATCATTTTAAACTCAAGTTATTTATATGCATATAGATATAATGATACAAACAATTTTGATTCATATAAGTACATATGAATCAGCTACAGATTTTTTGCATGGCACCTTTATGGAAAACACATTCTTTTAAGCATATGGGAAAAGTATGCGCATGGTGTTTATTTAACTTAAAGTCATGCGACAAGTTAATAAGATACACAATGAAGGATCACAACAAGGAAGCAAGGAAGCCGGCTGTTTTGCGCATTGCAAGGATTTATGTTTCTTGAAAAAACAAAAACAAGAAAAACGGCTTGCGAGTCGCCCTTTTTGATGTTTTACGTGAATGCATGCGCTTAAAGCCACTACTAATGAGTAAATTCATTTTGGTCAATATTTTACCAGTAGTTAAAAAAACAAAATAAGGACAATTGCCAAATATTATTTTGTTTAATTGGGAAAATTGTGAAAACATTCTGTATTAACTAACTGAAAATATGGGAAAAACAAAGACGCTTAATTTTTACGTGTTGAGGGAATAATATGTACGCAAAAATTATTGTTCGAAACTTAGTCGTTTTCTTTGACAATTGGGGATTTCCTAACTAAGTATTTTCACATATTGAATAGAGTTTTCGAAATTGGAAATTTTTTATTTTTACGAAGACCATGTTGTCGTTAAACTCTAAAAATTAAACGTTTCGTGAGAAATTAATAACATAAGAACTTCATATGTATTTGATATAAGGATCTTAATTAGAAAGATCATGCCGTATTTAAGAGCCTTAACTTCAAAGGATGATAACTCAGAAAGTGAAGATCCAATTAGAAAAGCTTAAAAGTGTGTTTGGTAAGACTGTGGCTATCCAATTCCGTTCTTGGTCTTGGTCATGTTTTTTGTTTTTTGGTCTTGATCTTGACCTTAGGAATAAAACATTAGGGGAATGTCGTATAGGTTGGGACGGGTTTTGTTTTTGGTCAGTGGTTTTGAAACGGATGGAAAAATTGTTAATGTAAATAAACCAATAAAAAGGTATGGTCATCGGCTACAACTTTTTTATAGAAAGTTATTTGACATCGTGATCAAGTCAAAAGTTATAGGCATTTTAATGAAGACAACTTTTTTTGGCGAAAAAAAATTTACCGTATAAGTTGGGACACTTTCAAAAATCACAAAGTGAGCCAAAACGTTAAGTTAATCTGCATGATATTATTTTTATTAGAACATTTATTGAAACGTCATGTTTCAAAGAAACAATTTGGGTAAAAATATATCATTCCGCCTAATATGATTCGCAGTTTGTACAGGTGAAGAAACTGTTCCGCATATTTTATATTTAAGGTACTTTTTGCGCGAGACACAAGATACCATCAACGGATTGGCGTGCGAAGCAACTCTTTTAACCAGTTTTAACAATGCATCGTCATCAATGGTTGAAATGTCCTTAATTTTATCATTCACTTTTTGGGTATACCTCGCCAAACTGCTTTTTGGGATTTTATGAGCTTTTCTGGTGAATCGAATGCATTAGCCAATTTTATTTTCTTGATTTCTGCGACCAATGCATTAAAATCAACAATTCCACGATTGGTTTTTCGTCCGTTAGTGAACTTACCAAACTCATGGCACATAAATGCGTCACAATCTTCAAAAATTTTTTAATTAATGCTTTTTAATTATTATAAATACAATTGCATTCATCAAATATTGTAAAAATATAATTTAAATGGTATCGCAACGCCTTGGAATAAAAAAAAGTGCTGTCCCAACTTATGCGACATGAGTGTCCCAACCTTTACAAAGTTGCCATTTCGTGAAAGCCCAAAAATAATATTTGCCTCAACAATACATTTCAATTACTCTTTCACGCAATGAAAATACACTGAATACAAGACACATTTAACATACTTACATGAAATAATAGGTTTAAGTTCGGCAAATTACGAACACGCAGAAACTATCGAAAAGATCTTTTTGATATGACAATTTACTCTTTGTTTGGAATGGATATAATCAGCAAGAGTTCTTCGATCTTTTGCACATGAAACGTTAGGTTATAAACAGACTTTACTTCGACAGGTGAAACATAGGTGTCGCCAATATCGGAAATTCAAGGTAAACGGCTGTCCCAACTTATACGGCGTCCCAACCTATACGACATTCCCCTACTGAAATAATTGCTTAAGGGTGTCGATTAAAGAAAACTAGAACCGCCCAATGATGAAAACTTGACCGCCAATATGATAAATAATTTTGGTACTTATTAGACAGTTTTAGTACTTTTTTTGCTATTTGGTACAAACTCTCTTATTAACGTATATTCATAAACTCTGGTCCTTTCAATATGGTGTTTGTCCAAACTGAAGGATCCTGTAAGCACAGCGAATCTTTTAATGTCACTTAGGTGAATTTTAGTGAGTTCTTTTAGGGAATTAAAAAATGGCTGACCAAAGCATTTCAGTCTAGTTCTTGCAAGAGCAGGACAAAGAAATAAAAGGTGTTCAATTGTTTCCTCTTCCTCAGGCTCGTGACAGTTTCTGCACCAGTTGTTGGAGACTATGCTCAGTCTAAAGGCATGATTAGACAATGACCAGTCATAACTCTAGTCAGCAGACTGCACCCACTCCGCGTCAGAGATAGTAAATATTTGGAATGATCTTCTATGTGAAAACGAGGCCAAAAATGCTTTGTTATAGCGCTAGTGGGGGATTTTTACCAGCGTCTATTCGCTACTGAGAACATTTGAGCGTTTTTTAAAGAGAAGAAATGTTGAAGCGGGGCTTTAATTTTAATGTGTTGATCTTCTAAAAGAGCTCCCGTTTTTGCTGATAGATCTGCCTTTTCATTTCCTAAAATTTCGCAATGCGACGGCACCCCCTGAAGGGATACCTGGTTGTTTTCACTAAGGGAAGTTAAAGCGGTAAAACATTCAAAAACTGTCCTTGATTTAATAAAGTTTGATTTTAAAGCTTTTAAAGCAGCTTGCCTTCAAGCTAGGTACAACTAAATACAAATAGGATGAAGCACAAAAAGAAAGACAAAAGAGAAAGCACTGACTTTGTGTTTTTGTTTTGTTTACGTTTCGCTTTACATCTTACCAGGATGATAAATGAGTTTTTGTATTTTGTATCAAATAGAAAAATTAGTACTTATAGTGTCCAATAGATACCAAAATTATTTAATTTTTTTGTTGTGATCGAGTCTCGATTTCTAAGCGATATTAAGTAGTTAAAATAAATCTGTGTAGGTACATAAACAAAATATTTAAGACATGAACTTATCAAAATTATATATTTCAATGATTTTCTACAAACCTTTGACTTCAAAATTACATTGAAGAAACCAATTTAAACTGACAAGAGAGTAAAAATCATTATGATTGGATTAAAGAAAACCAAATTAAGATGTAATTTGTGATGATGAACTCATATCAAGTGGCTGATTTTGCCGAGCAATAAGAACAAAAATGACGGATGGTTAAAAGGACCACAAAAATGAAAACCAAAAACAGCAAAAAAAGAACACGTGGCACAAAAAAGGTACAACTATTGGGTGTTCGGTGCCCATATACCCGAAGAACACAAAAAATACAGAAACAAAGGGTAGCGTTGTATGTAAACAAAACAATAAATACAATGATGATGATTTCGTCCCAGAACAGTACACTGCGAAATCGCCCAACTGTCAAATACGTCGTCGGTCACATAGTCGTCCTCCCGTTGTCGTCAACAGGCAGCCAGCGTTGATAAGACAAAATCAAAAACAGCAACAGCACAGTAAATAATACAACAAAAACAACAACAGCATAAATAACAAAAACAATAGAACCAATAAACATTGCCTGCAAATTCACTCAACACAGTCACCCAGTCATTGGTACCCGTTCCGAAATCACGAAAAAACAAAAACAAAAAAGACCTCCATCCGTATATCGTCAGCAGCAGCAGCAACAACCGACCGTCAGCCTAACAGTTTCCGCTTGTTTACTGCTTCAGCTGCTGCTGCTGCCGTCGCTGCCATTCAGAAGACAGCCAGCCAGCCAGCACCACCACCAACCAAAGGCAACAGGCAGCACTGTTACGGACAGACATACAACCCATAAGGAACAGCCAATCCCAAGCGACATTTTACCAAAGGTAGGCGTGTTTCCCGCCGCCGTAACAACAATTTACAAGTGTGTTTTACCCCACAACAACAACAAAAATTCAGCTGCTGTTGGTCGTTCAAACGACAATGGACGATTTCGACTTTTTTTTTCGTTTTCATTTTGCTACTCTTCAAAACCAGTCTGCAGTAGAGCAGATGCTGTTATTACACCACAGAGCGCACAACAGTGAAGAACCCAAAAAGCACCGTGTGCCAACACTCAAAACCAACGGCAACAAAAAAAAATAAAAATACCAAAGAGAGCACTAACACTAATAACATAGCCATCATATAACACCAATACTAACTAACCCACTGAAACAATACAGGCATAGAATGTGAGTAGAAGAGCGTCGTCGTATGTGATTTTGAGTCAGAAAGTTGAAAACAAGTTTGGAATTTAGTTAATACCGAGACGTTGTCGAAGATAGAACCCTAGTCGTCGGTTGATAAAAAAAGTTTTTGCTAAAAAGAATTTGATAAAAGAAAAAAATAACGTAAATTTAAAGAAATTTATTAAAAAAAGGTGACATTTTAAAAAAGCAAAGGAAAAAACGTGTTATTTTAACAGAAGTTGAACTGATATTTAAAGAACATTTCCAAAAAAAGAAAAAAGTAACGGAACAGCACAAATATGTCAACAACATCAGCGTCGCCTGTCAGCAACATAACAGTGGACGACGAATTACATGTCCGAGATCAAGGTAAGCGACGGCAAAACAATTTTCAAACTAATCATATGGGGGATTATCGTGAATCAATATTTCCGCGGATTTTTTCTCAGACTGCCGTGTATTCTCTATTGCAGCTTGAGAAAAATTCTCCGGGAATATTGATTCACGATAACCCGCCATATGATTATGCTCGAAAATGACCAAATTCTTTTCAAAAACATAGTTTATCTGGAATAGAATTGTTTCCTTTTAATAAGTAGATTGACTAAAGTTTAGTGTCTCTTTAATTAATTGCTTATCACACTTAAAATTTGAGAAGTTATAGTTCCAAAAAAAGTCAGATTTTCATACTCTTCATTTCATTAAAAACATGTTTTATACTAAAAAAGTAAGATAATTTTCTACTTCCCATTCACTAAATAAAGATAGCGTCGGCAAATTAAATTTACTCATTTTACATGTTTTAACTTTTTGTATCGATGGTTTTGAACAGCCTTAGTCATTAATGTCGTGTAACTCCAAGGAGTGAATAAGTCTGGACAAGCGTTTTGGTTTTATTTGTGTTGTTTGACGCTACCGTCGCGATGGAAGAACTTAAAAGTTCTTACCACGTGGTAATCCAAACATCTTTCATTTATTGAACCATTGCTTTTGGTTTCATTTTCCACATGCTCAGTTATTGATGTACGCCATAGGAAAACCCTAGTTGAACATGGAAGTAATTTTAGAATAAATATATGACCGTCCAGTGAAGAAGGTTCCTCATCTTCACTCACAAAATTTAGCAGTACAGCTAAAAATAAGAGTATGGTAAATTTGACCGGTTTTCAGTTTAAGGTGGAATTTAGTGCTTAGACATGTTCTCAACATCTTACAATTGATTTGGGGTCAATTATCAAATTACAAATACCAATAAAAGCGATCTTACCGCACCTCTTCCCTGTAAAAATTCATAATTGACAAACTTTGAACTTCAATATCTACACCTACAAACTTGAGTTTTCATTTTACGATTTCAAAATGCCATAACTCAGTCAATTGTTGAAATTTTCCAATGATCAAGATGTCATTTTATTCAAAATTGTTTGTAGTTTTAGAAAATGCAAAAAAACGGTTTTTTATTTTGTGAAGATAGGGTACGTTTTCCACTGGATGGTCACATATAAGTGTAGGGTATTCCTTAAAATTTGTAAATGCCTTGAAATCCTCATAACTCGTAAAGTTCGTAGAACTCGTATGGATTTTGATATTTATTACGAGTTTACAAGGTTTTCGAATCATTAACGCATATTAAGGAATACCTTTATTGTGTTTCATGTTATAACTTCTTGAACTGTAATAATTTTTTTCCATAAAAAGGCCATTGGGTATATATTTGCGGTTTTGTTTTATATTTCGGGTATATTTAGAAAAACAGATCAGCACAAAATTTTGAATTTCTACAGATTTAACTGAATAACAATTGTGTATTCTTTTCACATGTAAAAGTCTCTTTGGTCTTCGACATTGAGTCTTGGTTTTGGTTTTGATACTCAGTCTTCGTCTTATGCATTAAGTCTTGGTCTTGAAAAGCTTAAAGGGCCAAGACTGAAAAGCAGTCTTCATGATCAGGAACAAGATCAAGACCATAGTCTTGCATAATTTGACGGAAAAAATGGGAGAACCCATTTCGATATGTTGTTCAAGGCAAAATTCTCTATTGATTGGTACAGGTTTTATGAACTTTGGAATTAGAGCAAGGCTCAAATCTAATTTGACTGGTCTACAAGATCAAGGCTAATTTTGCTCAGCACTATTCATTTTTATAAAAGTTAGATTTCATGTCGTTAAAATTCGAAATATGGACAAATTTTTGAAAAGGTGAAACGTCCGACATGAATGTATAGAATTGTTTGCGAAAGTCATTTAACAAGTAGATATATGTCTTATTTCAAAAATCAACTTCAACTTACGCAAAAATTATACTTGCTTAGTAACTGACGCTACTAGTTCTATATTTTTATGTCGGACGTTTCATTTTCTTCAAGATTTGGACGTATCCAAAATATTACAAATGTGCAAAAAGGAATCTGGTGGTATGTTCGATATAACCTTAAAAGCAATATAAATAATCCTTCTTGAACCTTAAGTATTTTGCGTGGGCTTGCAGGATTTGTTGTTGAAAAACCCCATTTTTTCCATATTTTTGAAAAAACGTTGCTCATACAACTATGTACTCGTAAGTATGTTAAGAAAGTTTTAGCATATGAACGGTGCTGGGCAAAATTCTCTCTTCTTCCCTCATGCCCTCTTGTCAAAATCACACAAATTGCTGTCCTGAATTTGCATTTCTTGCTTTTAAAATAGGAGTTTTCGGGCTTAATCCTGTAGAACTGTCAAACGCGTGAGAGCAAGAAAATTTCGCTGATCCGATTTTGACACTTTCACAGTTTAGCACAAAGAGAGAACTCAAAAACTCTCTGATTTCCAAATTTTTTCCTGTAAACGAACGCTTTTCGGCTAAATCCTGCTATTTAGGTAAAACTTTTTTGTAAACGAACACTCTTAATGTATTTCTGAAATTTGTTGGATTAACTCAAAAATCGTTATCAGTGTCCTATTTTTAAACTATTGCTTATATGAAAGTGGTATCTTTCATATAAGCAATAGTTTAATATACTTGCGCAAATACACCTAGTTTTAGCCTTCCGTCGCTAGTATTTGTGTTCCATTATAGTAAATAATGCTCATTAAATTGCATTTCAAATGGGTTTTTGCATGGGCGGTGTACCGCGGTGGGCGCTCATTTTTAATTCCACTAGCAAACTTTTACAAAATTTCATTGAATTATCTCGCTTAGTTTTCTCGTTAAAGATTCAAAACCCCCAAAACCTTTCGCCGTATAAGACACTGCAACTAGAATTATGTGAATTAGCTAGAAATATGTGAATAAGCTAAGCAATTGTTATGAGCATGAAGCATTCTGTAGAACTCAATGAAAACTTTTCATTTCACTTATTTCATTTTCGTTCTATTTTAGAATTTGAACCAGACTACGATATCGTAATCAAACAGGAACGTGAAAGCAGCATCTCCCCGATTTTGACTCCACCGCACACTCCGACAGAGGAGCGTCAACGCAAAATTCCAAGTAGTCCCATTTATGAAGATATGGAACATTTACGCGCACAACAGCTCAGGCAGCAGCAGCAGCAACCATTACAAATGCAGCCACAAGCACAATTACAACATACGACGCAGCATACCCACCAGCAGCTACAGCATTTGGTGGAAACACATATGCAGCCATCACATTACCACCATCATCAGCAACAACAACAGCAACAGCAGCATCATCACCATCAACAGCAGCAGCAGCATCGTTTGTGGTTGCAAATGCAACACCAACAACAACAGCAACATCACCAAAGTCAGCAACACCATGCAACGCCAGGCACATACCCATTCCCCTATACGCATGCAACTCATTTTCTGCCAGCTGATGCCGCCACTGCTGCCCAACATCAGGCTTTAATCATGAATCAGTGGATACGCAATGCAGCGCTCTATCAACATAATCAGCATCATGGTTTACATCATATACGCCCCTATCCAGGCGCACATGGAGCACTACATCCTGCCGCACGTCTGGGTATCCCATCTATGAAGCTACCCGGCAGCTCTACCGCTGGCACCAGACCAAAGAAACAATTCATATGCAAATACTGCAATCGTCATTTTACCAAATCATATAACCTGCTCATACACGAACGTACCCACACCGATGAACGCCCATATTCCTGCGATATTTGCGGTAAAGCCTTTCGTCGTCAGGATCATTTACGCGATCATCGCTATATACATTCCAAAGAGAAGCCCTTCAAATGCAACGACTGTGGCAAGGGTTTCTGTCAGTCCCGCACGCTGGCTGTGCATAAAGTGACCCACTTGGAGGAAGCACCACACAAGTGTCCCATTTGCCAACGCACCTTTAACCAAAGAGCCAATCTCAAGAGTCATTTGCAAAGTCATTCCGATGGTCAGTTGGAGCATGGGACGCCCAACTCGGAATTGGAGGCAACACAGGAATTGTTATTACAACAACCTCAAATGTTGCACTCAACAAAGACCAAACTGGATAATGGTGGTAGCGAGAAAACACCTGCACTCGATCTCTCATCGTCAAGTGAAAAACGTGATAAGCCAAGACGTAGTCTTGGTTTTACCATTGATGAAATAATGAGTAGATAGAGAGACGCATCCATTCAAGTACAAATTACTGGTTTTTCATTAGTATCGCCCATCTTGGGCTGGAAACGTTGGTTGAAATTGGTGGTAAGCCCCAAATTAAAAGGGTTTCATTGTGAATACCACACACAGGCACAGCAGCTGTTGAAGCGTCATTGGAAGCGTAGCCATCGTAGAAAATGCAGAGACACACAATATGTGGCGACTGTAAAGCGTTTACTAGGGAGTATCATCCACAGCACAGAAACAGACACATCCAAAAGAAGGAAAAAGCCAAAGCTCACAAAAAGTATTATTGTATTCTTCAACAAAAGATTTTATTAGTTGTACATTTAGAGCAGTATTGTCCACACGACTATATCAATTTTGTTTGTATTTTAATATTTTCCTAACTTACTATACATATAAATAAATAATAATATTAGATAAAGCATAGAGAGTTCCATTAGAGTACCTTATAGATATTTAAGTTGATTTAAATAATTGAAATCCTGTGGTTTCAAGACTGATTTCATAAGAGAATACTATTTTTGTTAGTTGAAATTTAAAATGAAGAAATTGTAGTAAAAAAAGATCTCTCTTAGATATAAAATAAAGCTGAAAAGTAGAAATCTTAATGATACATATATGTTATAATTGATGAGTTTTATTTCAGGAGTTTTGTTTTAAAAGAACTAATCAGGCCTATCGTTGAATCCATCGTAGATACGAATTTCGTGAGATCTACGAAAATGCTATAATTGATGTCAACAAATTACGAACGTTACTTTAAAATTGATGGAGTTTGAACTACTTCTTAAATAATATTATGCAATTTCTTCGGTAGTCATATCTAGTCGTCAAAAATTAAAAAAAAAAATTGAGTTTCGGATGGAGTAAGTGATCCCAATATACGAATTTTGAATTCACGTCGTAGCAGTTCGAGTTCAATGAAAGCACTTTCGTAGATTTCACGAAATTCGTATCTACGATAGATTCATTGATATGCCTGAATATCAGTCGAACTGCATTTACATTTCTAAAATTTTTATCTTTAGAGTTTTCTTCGCCAAGATAATTACGTATCGGCTTATCATACCTTAAACGAAATAGCAAAAAATTGCAAATACACGGAACAAAATTCATAGAAATTAAATGGTATAAATATTTCAAAGTTTGTTACGTTATTGAACTGAGATTGCTTTCCAATTAGTTATGGAATACTTATTCGGTGAACTACTAGCTTTCCCATCTTAACTTTTAAACAATGCGGCAATTTTTGATGATTACGTGATCTATTTTGGCAAGACATCGATCTTTAATAATGGTTTCTTATCCAAAAAATAACCAAAGGTCAAGCCGTAGGTGCCGCGAAGGAAAATCGATGTCATTAAAAAGTCTGATTACAAGATAATCGAATTATTACACAGTACGTATGTATTTTTTAACTGAAAATCAGGCTGGAATCTCCACTCATCGGATTGTATTTTCTCAGTTTCTCATTCTGCGAGAGTTCATGTGTCACGTGAACTGTAAGGAACAAGGGGACTTACAGGAAGCTGCTTGCCTGTGCGTTAAGACTTGTGAGGCGCGAATTGCACTTTTTCCAATTCAAATGTACTTTAAAATGTCGCACAATGATCGAAAATAGTAAAAAATCCAAACATGTTTTTCAAAAATACTTCTTAGAAACTTGATTCTCCACCTCTTTTATTTTTCCCCAAAATGGGTATAAGTTTGCGCAAACTGGACACATTATCTTTAACTGCACATATATTTTTATAATTTAATCGATTTCGTCGTTTGATTTCATGATTTGTATAAAAATTGCATAGAAAAAAATATGTGAGGTTGAGTTCCTTAAGGGTCCTACCCAACTATAATATATGTTATAGTTGTTATTGAAAGATCTGTTCCAATTTTTTCTTTCCGTTATTGTTTGAATCAATGCACATCTGAAAGATACAATATGATCCGCTTATTTAATTCGTATTGATGTTTGTACTCAGACTAACACTTGTAATAGTTTCGCATAAGGAAATGGCTCAAAAAAAAAAAAAAAAAATTCCGAAGTGGACATAAAGTTTATTTTCACATAGAAAATCATGCAGATTTTGGTAAAAATTTAAAAACAAAAAAAAAAACTAGTTTTTTTTAAGAAATCTTACATCTGCTGCTTACATAAACTCGCCAGTGTTTAAGATTCTTGCAAATAAGAACATAGCAGTTTCATTATTACTTTGTTTCTTTACTGGTTTTCTCCTGGTGCGTTACAAAAATATTTATTTTAAGTTCCTAGCTACTTCTGAATCACATGCTAAGCCTTTTTTCCTAACGAAACCTCAACGTCGCTAAGGAAAATACTTGACCTAACACGAATGTCACGATTTCCTGTGAAGCTCTTCTTCCAGACTTCTTTATCTTAAGATTAAACTTTTCCGTGTGCCAAGGTTCTCACAGACTAGGAAAGACTTTTTAGGGTCCTGAATTCCTGTGAAGCTTGGTCCAATAGCTATACTGCCTTTGCTCTCTGTCTTACTTTTCAATGGTCACTTAAGGTAATGTATTAGATTTTTGTTTTCAAAAGGTATACTTCGAAGAATAAAATTTCTGATCTTTTCGCGTCAACTATTACTACTGAAGTTAGACCCAGTATCACTTGTAATATTTTCTTTGCATTTGTCTTCATAACTGGTTTGACCAGTACCTGCCGTTTTTCATCTCCACGTTGATGCTTTGAGGGGATTGGTTCATAGTTGATGTGACTTTTTGGGGCCGCACATTGGTTTTGCGACTCAAAGAACCAAATTCCCGAAGAGGAAAATTTTTGACTCTTTACAATATATGGTGTAGTTCTATTATATTGCATTCTATCCTCTTAATATATTTTTTTTATTATACAGAGGAATACGTCCGAGGCTTCCCTTTAGGACCTACGAAGTCAATTGTTTCAATAGTCCAATCTTTGGTCTAGTTTTTTTATAAGTAGTCCATAATGGACTACGCCTAAAACTACAATAAATTCACTTTAATTATCAATTGTATTAAAAATGGTCCGAATGTAATGCATAATCCGTCATAAGTACCAAAAGTGGTCCAATTGTGTATCGATTGTATCAGTGAAATTATAACGTTACTGACTACGTACTGTTGGGCATTACGTCGATTGTGAAGAAGAGCAAACGATAGTGTATCGGTCTAATGACTTGCGCTGCGTAGAGAGGCCGGGGTTCCAATCCTTCACTCGGTGATTTTCAATTCCAATTTTCAATTTTTTATCAATTTGTACACAATTTGTCTAAATAGTCTTTGGAGCAGAAAATGACACATATGCCCAACATAGCTGAAGTACAAAATAATAAAAAATTAATAAAAAAATGTTCATTCATTATGAGATTCGAACCCGGAATACATTGCTCAGAAATATGTAACAAACTCTTTAGCACATTCGGCTATGAGACCTTTTGACATTTTTTGTAAAATTTGAATTTCAAATTAAACTTGTTCAAATTTGTAAATAAAATAAAAAAAATTTGGCCTTTTTCTGGTCCGATTTTAATGCATAATGAGACAATTGGTTACGCCCAATGACAAACAATGTAAAACGTAAATAGAACTTTATATGTGATGGGACCAGAATTTAGAGTAGTCGGTTTTTCCCATGGAGTAGTTTGCGAATTAGTTTTGGAATAGTCCGTGATATCTAGCAGGGTGTCTAGCTCGAATGTTATTGATATGCTCTGAAGATTTGTTCAGCTTTGACTTAGCTATAACCTTGTTTTAATTGTTTGCCAAAATATGGATCGGTATGGTGGCTATAATCAAAAATGGTATAATTGTGCGACATTTTTGTGATTTAAGGCCCAAGATGGAATTTTTTCGGTCAGTTTGTTGAACTTTTTCATTATTTTAGTCTACAGGTACAACTTTGTTAAAGAAAGGAAACAAAATCCCGAACGGTTTACGAGTTATAGCAATGACAAAAGTGTATTTACTCTAAAACAGCAAGTTTGAACACAAATACATAAAGTACGTACTATAAAATCCGAACTGAAGCCATACTATTAGATATGGCTTCATGTCATGTATCACGTACTTTCAGAAACATCATTCAAAAAGTTGTTTGGTTTCGATGAACTCAAGAATGTTACACCACCGTGTTATCTGCACATATAATTTTTTCTTTAATCGATTTCAAACATTGATTTCATGATATATGTACAAATTTGCTTAGGAAGCAATATTTTACATTCAGTTGCTTAAGTGGTCTAACATTTTGTGTGGTAGATTCGTTTTTAAATTGTTTTCCAAATACATAAAACAATCTTGATTTTTGCAAAACTTTAAAACAAAATTAACTTCCATGTAATTTACACAAATTTCCAGTCATTTGTTGCAATTTGGCCTTAAGACAACAAGCAACTACAAAAAAATAAAAACCTTAAAAATTGCTATACCAATAGAAACCATGATATTTTAATCAGAAACCGAACAAAAAGAAAACATTAAAATTAACATCGTATGACGAATCGAACCCAATCAAATAAAACAACTCGAGCTCATGGTGATGGTCAACCAGTCAGCCGAGCAATTTACAAAACAGGATGCTGCTGCAACTCCACATGAAACCAGAACACTATCTTACAACAAACAGGACATGGGCATGGGTATGTGTCCAAACAAACAAACAAACATAGATACACACACATAGCGAACAAGAAGAGTCCTCAGAACGCACAACGCAATGCATCCAAAATCAGGATTGACCAAAATATTTTGTGAAAGTCGCAGCGGGATACAACAGGCAGAGAGGGAACAGATTGATGTTCTTTTTAACATACAATTAGGGAAATCTCTTTTTTTTTCTTTTTTGCAACTAGGGTGGCATTTTATGCGTTTTTTTCTAAACGCAAACTGTGTCACTTGGTGTCGCTCATCAGGACATAGAAGGCACACAAACTGCTGGAAGTGAGCCATCTCGTGGTAAGCCGTAAGGATTAAAATAGAGTTTTTGGCAAAACTACAAGGACATAACAACAACAACAAAGAAATGTACATAGGTATTGAAATAATAAAATCAAAATACGGTAACAAAATTGATGAAACTGTGACATTCCAAGGTAAACACCACAGGCAGGAGGAACTCTGCTGTTTGGCATATGCCACAATTCACTTTATTTACAAGACGTTGCTGTATCTTATTTAGTTTAAATGATCGAGGGGTACCCTGTCATTAATATCAATAGAGTGCCACACATTCGATACACAATTAGGAGAAAATTGTATTGTCAAACATGCTCACCTGAACATACCAGGCGGAAAACATGTCCCATATCTCCTTTGGTGGTTATGAGTGCACCTCCATTTGTATATCAATCAGTACACAATGTTTTAATTTAACAGTAATTAAAGTTATGTCGAACAGATGTGTATATGTGTGTATGTGGGTACCACCAGACTCTGACTTGCCTCTATAGCTTATGACCTGTAAATAGCCATTGTTGTTTGCTTTTGATGTTTTGCAAAGAAATGGGCTTGGTTTGAGAGTTTTAACTGTAGTTATTGTTATTGCTGACATGTTATTGAATGTTACTATATGCAATTTTTGATTTTTTCTTTTTAAGTTTAAGTGAACAATATTAGGGTGTACAGTAAAAATCACTTGATTCAAAAAAAAAAAAAAAAACCATCAAAAAATTTCAGAATTAACCCGATGTTTTATGCAAAATAACTAAAAATAGTCCAAATAGCTCTAATTGAAATATTTATGAAGCATTAAATGGAGTACAGAAAATGATAATGCGTGGTATTCAGGCAGAAGTTTACCCCACTGTGTGGTCTTTTAGAGAGCGCTAGCATTATTGCACAAATTTAAAGTACTTAAAATAGCCCAAAATTTTATAATTTTTCAGAATTGCGCTATCACAGCTTCAAAATGTTATCTTTGATGTAAAAAAGCAGCATATAAAATTTGAACCATTTCAGAGAATATTTGATAAGTCGCCAAACAATTTCAAAAACCGAAAGTGGTCCTGAATATTGAAAAAATGTTTGTTTTAAAATTTAAACTGTTAAATTTTTTATAGATTTTGAGCCGGTATATTCGAATCTGCAATTTATTCCTCGGTAAGTTTTGTAGTTTTGAAGATATTATCCATTCAAGGTGAAAAATAAAGATATGAAATGGAATGGCCAATATCTTCAAAATTACAAAATTTAAAGAGATGTAAATTGCAGATTTAATCTTAGCTGCTCAAAATCTATATAAAAAGTTTCACAGTTTAAATTTTATAACAAAAATTTTTTATACATTCAGGACCACTTTTCGGTTTCCATCCCAGGATGCATCAAATAATCTCTGAAATGGACCAAATTTTACGTAGTGCTTACCTGCATCAAAGAGATAATTTTCGAGAACATTTCGTGGGAGCACAATTCGAAGGAAATTTTTTGTTTTTGTACAAATTTTGACCCAGTCTACTATATATATATGATCCAAACTCCAGAAATTTGGTACTTTTTGATATGCAAAAGTTTTCCCGAACCAATAAAAATACTCAGAATGCAGAAAGGTTTCCCAATGTATTTAAATGAAAATTGATTCAACGTCAGATGGCGTTATAGCTTGACAAAGTATGGTTCAATAAATATTAAGTTCTGTTGCCTACTTTAATTACACTGAAAACACAGTATGATTATATACATTAAAATTTGGCTATAGTTAACAAATAATATATTTGATATAGGTGAATCGAATATTTGATATTATTTAATGAGCGGCATATTTGAGCAATTTTATTGGCCCAATCAACAATATTTCCAGGTCCAATTAAAGGCGTATTAATATTTGCCGAAATTTGGTAATTATTAACAAATATTTTCTAGAATGTTCAATTAAACATATTTCTGTGAGGGAAACATACTCTCTTCTCTCAGTGTAGTAAGTTTATTTGCGTTGAAATTTTACATCTGCTGCATGAAAATATTTTGAATTTTTTTTTCTTCAAGTATTTTTTTCCAAACACCCTAAAGAGTATACATTTTTCTTGTCTTATCGTAGAAATCAAATTTTTTTTTTTTCCAGTGCTGCAAATGTTTTTGATAATATCGGCGTTGATTCTTTTAATTTTTTGGGTGCGGAATAAACTGATGTTACATACTCGAAACTTTCTTGTCTACACCATTATCATATCTACACAAAATGTATCTGTTCGAGTAGTATCTTTGTAATCAATTATTTAGTTACAATTGTGATTGTTTCGTCGTTTTGTTTGAGGTGTGGTGGCTGTACAGGAATTTTGTACAAACGACGCGTCTGCTAAACAGTAGTAGTTTTTTCCAATTAAAGTGCCCCATATCATAGGAACATCAAATATCAAGTGTTTTAACACAAAGTGCTTGTACAATTGTTTACTTAAGTTATGCATTGACATCATTGCAATGGTTATTCCAGATACTTGTAGTGTTTTCATGTATATACAACAACTACATAAATACAAAATTATTGATAACAAATCACTGCACTGCACAAATGTCAATATTGGCCTACAAATTGTTGTATGTAAACAATTTCAACAAGTTGTATGGATTTTACGAATTTCCAAAGTTTAAAAGATTTATATTTTTAAGATAAATATGGTATTGATTTTGTTTTTTTGTGAAAGGCATCATGCGCCTTCATTATTGAAAAAAACGTTTTCAAGTCTATACTTTCACAGGGTGTAACCATTACTTGTACAAAATATATGACATTCTACTTGATCAGCGAAGAGTGACAGCTAAACAATACGTGTTATATATATTTGCTCATTTATTAAAATCACATATTCATTGAATAAACGGTGAAATGAAATAAAACTCTAATGAATTTTTGTCCGAAATTTTTGTTTTTTCGACGAACTCACCACATAGGTGGCCTGCCAGATAAAAAAAATTGAGAAAAAAGAAACCACCTAAGACTCAACGGGGTAAATAAAACAATGCCAATTGATTACATTGATCGATTGCTTTCATCGATTGTTGTCCAACACCAGTCATCCACATACACCGCAGCATACAACAAATCGATCGAATCGTTGGCAACAGCGTGCACTGTGTGTGCGGAAACAGATCAACATTTTCAGTGGTAATCAACACACCCACGTCTTCAAGGTGCTCAAAAGTCAGCAACGGCATCAATGAATTGCCGATCTGTACAACATTCCTCAAGTTTACTCTCCTTAAATGTTTTTAGGTTTTTTTTTTTTCATATTTGAATGGATTTTTTTTCTTTTTTATTTTTTATTATTTGTTCATTCTCAAAATAACAAATTACAAAGTAACCATTTTCAATTGATTTATGAACGAAGAGGTGAAATAAAAATGCATTGCCAGTTATAAAAGTTTTTATTTTTTTATTTTGACGCGTTTTTTTTTGTGTTACCAAGACAAGTTGAGAACATTTGTAGTAATTTGTACTTAAAAAAGTGCAATTTTTTTGTAATTTTGAGTTAAGTAGCAATTACTTACTTAGATAGTTCGAGATTATCATATGTGTATGTAGGTTTTGAATGTGATTTTTATGATTTTACTATTTACACAGTACTATGTGAAACCACCCACATAGTTAATTTATTGGTAAGGTATTGATATTGTAATTAAGTAGTCGTTAAATTATTGTTATTAATTTTTAAGAATTTGACCATTAAGAACACTGTTCGACACAAAAAAAAAAAAAAAAACACATGAGAAAATCCAAAAAATTCTTAAAGTAGATATTAAGAAAAAATACCCATGTCTCGTGGTTTCTCTCACATTTTTTTTTCAACCTATTTTTGAAGTTTTTTTTATCCACTGTACAATGTACAGTGTACATGAAAAAAACAAAAAATACCGCATTCTTGTGTTAAATCGATGAATTTAACTATATGATCCTTACATCTAACATGTGTTCAGCAAACTTAAGCAGTATATTGCGGGAAATATTTTTGTATAAAATCTTAGCCCTGTACAACCCCACACGTGGGTCATTTTTGCTCTTTTCTTAAAAAGGTGCAGAAATGACACCTTAAAAAGGGGAATATTGAGTCAGTATGTATTACAGAAATATTTGCTATACAATTTCACTACCTTACCTTACCTTTCCTTACCTTACCTTACCTTACCTTCCCTTACCTTACCTTACCTTACCTTACCTTACCTTACCTTACCTTACCTTACCTTACCTTACCTTACCTTACCTTACCTTACCTTACCTTACCTTACCTTACCTTACATTACCTTACCTTACCTTACCTTACCTTACCTTACCTTACCTTACCTTACCTTACCTTACCTTACCTTACCTTACCTTACCCTACCTTACCTTACCTTACCTTACCTTACCTTACCTTACCTTACCTTACCTTACCTTACCTTACCTTACCTTACCTTACCTTACCTTACCTTACCTTACCTTACCTTTCCTAACCTTACCTTACCTTACCTTACCTTACCTTACCTTACCTTACCTTACCTTACCTTACCTTACCTTACCTTACCTTACCTTACCTTACCTTACCTTACCTTACCTTACCTTACCTTACCTTACCTTACCTTACCTTACCTTACCTTACCTTACCTTACCTTACCTTACCTTACCTTACCTTACCTGGTGAAATTTATTAGAAATATAGCAGTACGAAAAATATTTTTCTCCGAATTTTTACTCGAATTTTACAGTTCATTGGAACAGAATCGTAGAGAAAAACATACAAAAAAGTATGAATGATGTTTTTAATATTGATTTTCCCTAAAATATTATTTTGATGATAAAAAAAATTTGCTATATATAGCAAATATATACATAAGTAGTTTAACCAGAGTCGTACAATATAAATCCGTTTTTTTTTTTCTGTAAAATTTCTATAATATTTGTAATTAACCCCTTGAGACCGATGGGGTCACATAGGACCTCAAGTATTTTTTGATACATCAATATTTTAATTAAAATTTCTATCAAGGAGTAATCGCATGCTATTGGCATGCTCTAGAGAGTTGTTCAGTTGAGTCTTGCTAAAATGTTGTTTTAATTGTTTGGCATAATACGGAACGGTT
This sequence comes from Calliopum simillimum, assembly GCA_951812925.1. Lineage (NCBI taxonomy): Eukaryota > Metazoa > Arthropoda > Insecta > Diptera > Lauxaniidae > Calliopum > Calliopum simillimum. Next base: position 6,334,660 of record OX638369.1, read on the forward strand.
TTATAGCAATGACCAAAAATGTTAAAATTTTTCGGCATTTTTGTGATTTTATGGCCCAAAACCCAATTTTTTCGGGTCAGTTTTTGAACACTTTCTTTCCTTAAAATCGTTAAAGATAGGAAAACAAAATCTCAAACGGTTTACGACTTATAGCCTTTGAAAAAGCAGTTTTGAAGGAATTTTTATAATACTATAAAATTCGACTTGGAGCCAAACAAGCGAAACACAGATAGGGTTTTACTAGTTACATCATGTGCTTTCAGGAATAGTATTCAAAAAGTTTTTTGGATTTTTTTTTGCTGCGCTGTGTAATATGATTGCACCATTTCCGGCCATAAGGGGCTTTTCCGGACGTACTTTTTTTTCTTAATTTAAACACTAGAAAACTTAATCCGAAGTTAATTTTCGATATCTACAATGGTCTAGGCTTCGGTCTCAAGGTGTTAGATAGTTTGTTGTGAGTTGAAATTTTCTATACCAAAGATTTATAAAAAAAGAAAATCCAAAAGGATGCACATAATCAATATCACTTAAAAGTAAAACGAGCAATATGACATCAGTGATTAAATCTACGCAGCATAAGTTAAATTCAAACTGTATTAACAACAAAACAGTAAAAAAAGGATACTGTCTTATTTAAGAATTTTCTTCTATTTTTTTCTTTTTGTCGTTATTGAAACCTTATTTTGACCACCATCAATGCAAACAATAAACCAAAGAAAATCCAAAAAAACACATAAAATCCATACTGTATTAACTACCTGTGTCTGGACTCTTTCGAGATGACGATGGCGTTGATGATGATGGTGATACCCGCAAGAACAAAGTGTAATTTCAATAAAATTTTACACATGATTGAAATGTTCGACCTCCTTGGCGTTTGTTTTCGTCTATGCTGTTGTAATAAATGTCACCTGATTTAACATACAGATAAAACCATGTGACAGGCCAAATGCCTTAATTTAATAACCCATGAATGCAATCTGAAAAACAACGATCGCAGCACCAGCACAGAAGACCGAACGACCAACCGGCAACACTTTAAATTACAATACGTACCATGAAATTTGAAATGTAATACCAATTCTTAAAGAAATAGCTTTGTCACAGCTCTTGGAAGTGTCAATTAACTAAACCTGTGATGGGACAAAAGATACGTGCGTTGCACATTGCAGGAACCAAAGAACAGAAAAAAAATGAAGAAAAAGTGTAGAAACACCGAAATGGGTTAATCGAAACAATTTGAAATGAAAAGCATTTGATATGGCCAACACCAAAGCCAGCAACTAATCGCTGGACATAACCAAGTTAAAGTGAAATTTCAGACACTAATGATCAAAAGGTGTCGCCACTAAGCATTTCTAATTTGACTTGGGTGTTGCATGCTTGCACAGGTAGTGCGGCTATTTATATTAAATCTAACATATAAATTGAAAATGCTTATGGATTGCTGCTGCATATAATGTATAGAGATTGAATTGATTTTTTATTTTTTTTGTATCCATTAGTGGAAAATATCTCTCGCATTTGAAAACCCCTAATTTTGCAAGAATTTTTATACATTTACCTACTTAGCTTCGAACTTTAATTGAACGCCAATAAAATCATTTCAGCGCAAAAGAATTCCAAGACCTTAATTCTTGTTTACTTTTGCTTTGAACTTTCAACAATTTACTCCATTGGCATCAATCTGTGAAACTGCCTGCTTGCAAAGAGGATCGAGAGGATTCAAGAGCAGCAGCACCATCAATTTCTGTTACTGAATTTTTACTCGTACAGCGAATTCAGGCTATTAACGCCAAAGGATTTTCTCATGAGTTAAAAATACCCAATGTGCGACAAATTTCGCCTGGGGCAGCGTGTACAGCATTTACAGCTGGCTATGCTGTGACTGCCAACAACAAACATTCAGTCGGCAGTTGGCTATGTGGAAATTGGTGCCGTGCAGCCGTGCGGTGTAGTGGAGTCAACTGGCTGGTCGGTGCTTTATGGTGTGTGCATCTTCTTCTTCTTCTGCTGTGTTGTTATTGTTGCACTGACCAACTCTGTGGCCATGGATACAATTTAGTATAAACCTGATAAACAATTTGACCACGACAGTTAGTAACCAAATGGATGGTCCACCTACTCCTCCTTTAGAAGCCAGTCCAGTAGAAAGAAGCAGAAGCAGCGGCCGGCTGCAGCAGCAAAGTCATCAAAAATAAGTCTGGCGCAAATTTAGCGCATCGCACTTACACACGTTCTGTGTGAGATGATGACCATGATGATGATCATCATCATCATCATTAACAACTTTAGTGTGCGAAGTCCGCTGTTGGGCTTAGAAAACTCTTTCGTTGCAAAATATGCAGGGATGAAATTAAAATAATTTCTACAGGAATTTTTGTATAAATGATTATAGTGGATTGTAATGTAATATATGAAAATCGATATTAAGTTTAAAACAAATTCTCGTTTATATATTTGGAAATAACAGAAAAACAATTTTGCATTAATACTATATTTTGGCGCCCAACGTGGGGCATGATTGTACTAAACTAGTTTGATTATTTCATTCGCACAATTTTAAATTTTTTATTTGGAAATAGTGGAAAATCACGTGTACATTAATATTTTGGCGCCTAATGAAGGTTGTGATTGTGCTTAACTGAGCAGTTTGATTTTTTCAATCGTGCTGTTAGCACGATCTCCCAAACTTCTTGTTTTCTATTTGGAAACAGCAGAAAAACACTTTTGCATTATTAATTTGGCGCCCAACGTAGGGCATGATTGTGCTAAGCTAGTTTAATTATTTCATTCGCACGGCAAGCACGATCTCCCAAAACTTCATGTTTTTTATTTGGAAATAGCAGGAAACCACTTTTGCATAAATATTAATGGCGCCCAACGTGGGGCATTATTGTGCTAAACTGCTTTGATTTTTTCAATCGTGCTGTGAGTACGATTCCCCAAACTTTCTCATTTTATAAATGGAAATAGCCAAAAAATATTTTGGGGCCCAACGTAGGTTATAACGGTGCTAAACTGAGCAGTTTTATTTTTTCATTGGTGTACGATCTCCCAAAACTTCATGTTTTTTATTTGAAAATAGCAGATAAGCACTTTTGCATAAATATTAATGGCGCCCAACGTGGGCATTATTGTGCTAAACTGGTTTGATTTTTTCAATCGTGCTATAAGTACGATTTCCCAAACTTTATCATTTTATATTTGGAAATAGCCAAAAAATATTTTGGCGCCCAACGTAGGCTATGATTGTGCCAAACTGAGCAGTTTGATTTTTTCATTCGCGCTGCTTGCACGATCCCTCAAAACTTCTCGTTTTCTATTTGGAAACAGTAGAAAAACACTTCTGCATTAATACATGGAGCACGCGGTAAGCATGATCCCAAAAACTTCTGGATTTTTATTTGGAAAAACTCTTAATATTTTGGCGCCCAACGTAGGGCATTATAATTCTAAACTAGTTTGATTTTTTCATTTGCGCCGTAACCACGAACCTCTAAAACTTATCTTTTCGATTTGGAATATTAATTTTTTGGCGCCCAACGTGGGGCTGTAAAGAAGAACTTCGATAACGCAAGTGGGCAAATGAGCTATTAACCTTCAAAGTTGTATCCCTGATAGTTTTAATTTTATTGTTGTTGTAGATTTTTTTTGTTAAAGGATTGTTAAAATAAAAATATTTCAGCAGCGCGATTGTAAACGGTGGATTTTTTCTGCACCAAAACTGCAAGCGGTTCCCATGCAAGTGTCTACAACAATTTTTTTTTTACTTTTTTTGAATTATTACCTACGTTTCATTTTTTGCAGTTTACCAAAAGTCAAATTGGTCGGCACACGCTTCAGGGCACACGTCATTTCCCACGGAAGATCATTTAACTTTTGAGGTTGCCATATAGTAAACGTTGAACTGCTTCTTGTAACATTTACTCGTGCATATTGTACGGAGTATGGAGTTGGTTGTAGTCCTTCCTCCGCATTTGTGGTTGGTTGGTTCGTTGCCTGGCTTAACGCTGCTGTTGCGCATGCGCATAATCAAAGCTTTGAGATTTTTTGTGTGCATAAAGGAGCTATGTATGTTCCAAGCATAACTATATAATATCTACATACATGCATCTACTAATTTAGTATTTACATTATATTGTAGGTATATATTTTATTTGGAATTTCACAAGTGTACGAAACTTTTAATGAGTGCACTGTCTCATCTGAAAAATTCTTCAAGTTTTATCATGGAGAAGAAGGATATATGTCGTAATTACTTTACACTATGTTATTTTCATATGCGATGGCAATCTTAAAAGTAGAAAATGTTTTTGATGTATTCAGAAATATTTTACATATCGTCGTTATAAGTGAAAAGAACAAAGTCAGTTTTTTACAGTTTTGAGGTAATTGATGTTCAAAAAATAAAAATTTAACATTGTTTTTTTTTTGTATGGAAATCGTTGTTTTGGTCTTACTGTTATAATGAAAATAATCACTTTTTAACAGAGATATGGCTAAACAAAAATTAAAGAAGACTATAATATTCTAAGCCAGAAATACAAAATAACTCAAAACTCGGGAAATCAATACGGCGAAACGTGCGTTAGCTCGGGCCTCAATTTTAAAGTATGATAACACACAGGGCAGTAATGTTTAAGCGGCGTAGGGTTTACTTGTTGATTTCGGGTCAAATGAACATGAAAAAATATCAGATTCGCCGAAATGGCTCTGGTTTTCAACATATCCTTGCTAAAAGAACAGAATTCGTAGTTTTTATGCATATAATCATAGTTACAATACATTAAACAGATAAACAGTGTAATTCATTTTTGCTTGTGACATCGGATAGCCATAATCATCCTCATCGAACTTTACCTTTTCTAAGTAATTGAATCATTTTCGAGTTATGACCTGTTGAAGAAAAGATATCTCAAGATACCTACTCATCAATGGATGATAACTTGGAAAGTAAGGATCCAATAACAACAATTGATAAAGTTTTTCGAGAAAGTATGACCAAACAACAAACAAATAAATCATACCCCAGGTTGTCAAAAACTTTAGTGATTGAGGATTTACTTAAAGACTAAAGCCGTAGAAAATCTTTTTTTTATTTTTGCCGATCTATGAAATCATTATTAAGGGAATAGTGTTTGTTGTGGGCACCTACTCATAACTTTGACTAATCATTTATAAGCGTCTAGAGACATTAGCATACTACTGGTGAAGAAAAATTGGAAAAATTATATTAAAAAATTAGTGAAGTGATCATATGCGACAAAAAAAAAAAAATTTTGGGTCGATTTTGGTAACTATTACAAAATCGGCTAAAATGAGAAAATATTATCGACCTTTCCTCATCGATTAGTGGAAAAAATATTTTTTTTTTTTTTAAAAAAAGGGCCCAAAACGGTCACATTTTATCTTCCAGCTCTATACAGGGTGTTTTGCATAAAATTACGAAGCTTCTTGGAGGTGATAGAAGAGGCCTAGACTACAATGTACCCCTGAGGAGTTATAGTGTTAAAACTGATTTACTGGCTCGTTTTAGAAAAATATTTTTCTTGAGTCACCCTAGCGTTTTGGAGAATTGTTTTTACAGGAAACTTTTAGTTTATTATATGAGGGCTTAAAAGGATTCAATAAAGTTTTGGACCTTTAAAGTTGATATTTTAATTTTTTTTCCTATTTTTTGGCTTTGGCGGTCATTTTAGTATAAAAAAGTCTTATAAAAATACATTTTTATATTTTTTTTTTTGGAATTCTTGTTCAATTTCTTTTAAATCCTTTTAAGCTCTATAAACCAAATACTATTTTAGAAAGCTAATACAATTAGCTAAAAGTTTTCTATAAAAAAAATGTTCTCCTAAACTCTAGGGTGAGCCAAGCAAATTTTTTTTCTAAAACAAGTCAGAAAATCAGTTTTGATCATATTATTCCACAGAGATACATTTTAGTCCTCTCATCAATCTTATTTTAGTTAAGGCCTCTTCTATCACCCTCAGAAGCTTCGTAACTTTATGCGATACACCCTGTATAGAACTGGAAGATAAAATGTTAGCCGAGGCCTGTTCAGCCAGGGACTGCACTCTTTTCTTTGTTATATTTATAGGGCGTTGAAAACCATTTCGTAAAATTGGCTGCTGTGTAAAGTTGCTGCTGCCGACGTCGACCGCGGACGGCTGCCACCTAAACTGCTGGTTTTGACGATGGGGGCTGTGACGATGGATGGACCGCTGGAGCGATGTTGATGACCACCAGGATGATGCTGCTGTTGTCTTCGTGTCTTCGATGATCGAATTACTCGTTGGCTATGAAGTTCCCAAAAGTAAATTGCAGGAAAAAAATGTCCAAGCAAGGTGTCTTCTTTCCAAACAGAAGAACTAACTTTAAAGTTTACTTTTACGTTTGAATTAGTTTTAAGTAAGTTATTTTATGTTTTAAACAAATTAAATATTAAAAAGAAATATAAATGAAAATTACGGCGGCCGCTGCTAAGCACGATGGAAAAACGAATGACAAAAGCTCATGAGTTTGATGTATTCAACGCATACGCATGAGAGTGAGAGAGATGGCGGTATGAATTGAAGAATTTTCCGTGGGTACAATTCGCGTTGCCAACCGCAGGAAGTTTAATCCGGTTTTTGGGAGTCTATCCGTATTCCTGCATAAACAAGGCCTCCTTTATCACCTTCCTGAAGCATCGTAACTTCAGTCATTGGGGTTTTTCTAAGGATTTATTTTTTTTTTCACAGTGATTAATTTATTCACAAAACAAACTTTTATATGATAAAAAATATTTTTATGAAAACTGTTAACATTTAAGAACATTTAATACATTTATTTGAAGTAAGTCATGTCATTTATTTATTTATTTATTTTAAATATTTAGCAAAGTTAATTTACTAAATATGTTAAGAGGAGTTGGGCAGCTAGGCCATTACACCCCAATATAGATTAACATAATTTTCTTATAAGTCATGTCATATTAACTGATCTTTTAAGGGACTACGCATTTAAGTTTGATTTTAACACTAAATTAATGTGTTAAGTAAATTGCTTGATTTCATTCAATTTGTGTGTTTTTCGATCAAAGGATCTCAAAAACAACACACTGCGGTGTTTGCTTTCAGCTGGCTGCAGTCCAGCACTGTCGCCAGCTTGTCGAGTATGCCGCTGGAAGTGAACAGCTTGAATATTTTGTTTTATCGCATGCACGACATGATTCCTGCTGGGAACTTGATGCTACATAGCTGCCCACACCAAATGTTCTGTTGCACTAAGCTGCTGGCTCTCAATTTTAGTGCAGTAACTTTGTAATATTGTGACTGCTCTGGTGCTGCTGCGGCTATCTGAGTTAAGAGCATACGAAACCCACACGTTGAGCCTGTTACTTTTAATTGGCTTGTCGCACTTTGTGCTCTGCGTCTGCTGCTGCTCCACTAATAGAAATGATGTCGATAGCACCTAAACACGATATCCGTTTCAATTTGTTTGGATTCTTTAATTTAAAAGGTGATAATTTTGTACTTTATGGCCCTTGACATGTGGGCCACCCATAAAATTGATATCGAAAGGAAAAAAAATGCAACCAAGTCGGACAAGGCAAGGCAGGCAAAGATCGCATTAGCAGCATTAAGAGTTAATGTGATCTTTCGATCTTTTTGGGTGAGAGCGATAGTGCTGATGATGATGGTACCCCTTTAAAGCATGTATTCCTCACACTTGATTATTGATGTAAAGAAATGAAAAAACACACACGTATTCACTGCTCATATTACATATCTGCTCCGAAATGAAATGTCCCCACTAAAAACTTCAGATCAGATAACATTGTGCACCGATGAAAGTCTTATCGGTGCGCATATTTTTACTCTCTGTATTTGCTTGATGATTTCAGTTAGGCATTAACATTTAAATTAATCTTATAAAGTAAATAAAAGAACGCCTAATTTAGTCATTCAATTCCCACACACACCAATCCGCCCATTGTCCCTCTTACCACCACCACCTCTCACAATGAAGATTTCTTCTGTGCTTCATCTCTCGACTTCAACTCAAAGTAAGACGTGTTTTGGTCTACACGAATTTAAATCTTGAAAATCTGCTCCGGTTTGATTACTGTTCATTCGTTGGAAGCGGTGAATAAGCATGAAAATAATGACATGGCACATTCTTCTTACCCAGAGTCGTCGACTCATGTCAGTGAGGTAGATGATGATGATGATGCCGATGCTGACGAGTACCCGATAATCACAAAAGAAATTTCCGAATACACCAATCGACAGCCACTCAGCATGCAGCGAGCGTTGAATTGATGTCCATGTGATACTTGGATACTTGTACATTTGATCATCGATCGATCGCTTGGGATAACTCTTTATGGAAATCACTCGTACAACAACAAAACAACAACACAATACAAGAATAACATTCTGGAAGGCATTTTGACTTTGACTTACGATTGTTGAGAACACTTTCGGCGTGCGAATTGCCATTTATTCACGCTTAACAATCATTTGATTGTATTATCATAATTCACTGTGTCGATTTCCGATACACTCCGTTCGTTTACAATATCTACTTCTCATGCTGAATGCCTATTGTATGTTGATTAGGGTATATCGAAAATTAGAAATGTATGATGACTAAGTTTAGTGTTCATCGAACTAAATTTGATTTCAAAAAGTGATCAAAATTACTATTAAAACCACGATAATTATCGAAAACTTATTGGATTTGATCAGATCTTGAAACTTTTATATTTTTTTATTCAAAAAGTTTTAGAAATTAAAGTTTTTTGAAAACTTTCTTCTCATAAAAGCTTATAAAAAGTTTTATTTGTAAATATTTTTTCTAAACTCTTGTTACACATAAGTTTTTTAAGAAAGTTTTTTTTAGAAAAATTTTTCTAAACTTTTATTTTTAAAAGTTTTTTTTTAAAGTTTTTGAATAAAAGTTTTTTACAACTTTTATTTTTAAAAGTTTTATATAAAAGTTTTTTTTTGAAAACTTTTCACATTAAAGTTTTTTTTTTTGATTGAGTACATACAGTGAGTCACAGATGTATTTTGACTACAAAAAATATTCAAAAATTCGAGTTAATACTCAATTTTTAGCCGTTTGATTCTTGGAAAAGTAATATTTTTTTTATAAACTGCGAGTCATTGGAACGTTAACTATGATACCACTTCATAAAAAAATTAAAATAATGCATTCGTATCCCCTAAAAAGCAAAGAAATGATTTATTCATCTTTTTTATAAGGTCACAAAAGTATTTTCCTTTTTAGTAAAATTTTACTTTGAGACTATTTATCAAGTAAAAGAGGCTTTTTTAATAATAACCATGGTAGCCATTATTTAAAGAGACATCATATAAACATCTTTGCGAGGATTCCATCTCTTTACGACATTTTCAGTCGGTGTTTTTTCCCATTTTTTTTGCAGTACTTGTTTGAGCACATTTTTTTCATAAAATATAGTATTTTCTGACCTTTCCACTATATAAAGCCAAAAAATTTCTATTGGATTCGAAAAAGAATATTGCGCTGGTGTATTAAACTCTTTGGTGTTGGACAGAAGTGTCCCAGGAAGTGTATTTAGGGTCATTGTCTTTTGAAAATAAGAAGTCATCTTGTGGTAAACCCATTTTTTAAGTACTGGGTGCAAATTTTTTTTGTTAAATGGGACTGATATTCATGTCTATCCATATTGCTACCGATAAGTATAAGTTTCCCCATTCCATGAGCCAAGAACAGCCCACGACACACCATCATGTAAAATTGTTGCTTCAAAGTTATAAAAGTTAAGGGTTTTATTTGCCTTATGCCAGACCACACGGCGTCTATTGTTCCGATGGAAAGCAAATATTATGTTATTGGATCGAATAGAAAGCAAAAATAATATTTTCGGATCCGATGGATGCCGCATGGTCTGGCATAAGGCAAATAAAACCCTTAACTTTTATAACTTTGAAGCAACAATTTTACATTATGGTGTGGTGTGTCTTGGCTCATGGAGTGGGATGTTGAATTTTGTATTTTAGAGGTGTGGCACCGCCCATTTTACTAATGTGTGTTATTTAACTTAGTAGCCTTTACGTATGTGTCAAATTTCATTCCTAGAGATATAACAAATTTGGTTTTTCTAAGGGCGTGGCACCGCTCATTTTTCTTGACTATAACCTTTCTCTGGTCACATGCATACATACTTTGGAAATTTTATCCAAATCGGCAAAGTGGTTTCTGAGTCTATAAAACACAAACACCATGGTCGCTTTTCCATGGTAATCACATTTTTTAATAAATAAGGCTCTTTAGCGGGATTGCCAGAAAGCAATCCTTTTACTTCGAGCAATGAGTATAAGTTCGAAATTACAGAAAATTAACCCATTTAGAAAATTTGTGCTGAATGTAATTGCCAAGAGTTTTGAGGATTTTGAAATCAGTTTGAAAAACTGTCAAAAAACACTGGTTTTTTGTGCTTAGACCTTCGTTCAAGCCTTGGAAAAACCATGTTTTCGCAAGTTTTGTTCTAAACCAAGTATCCACCTTTTGTTCTAAGACCCCTTCTAAGTTAATCTTTAAAATAGTCTTTGATTTTCCATTTATTTCGAAAAAGTGGTGCACTCTATGGATCATGCCGGCGAAGAATATATGAAGGCTATACAGTACTAAGGAAGTGTTCCTGACCAGAATTTACTCATATCATCGAAAGCAGTTTTGCTGTGATTCTTAACAAATCTGTGCTAAAGGTCAAATATAGTATGCTTGAATGATTTTCTGGATGTGGGAAAACGCGTCTGATGAGGTATGACCTGTGGTGGATCCCGAAAATTGTAAAGCAAATCAACATTGAAAGCGGTTTTGCTATTATTCTCAACAACTCTATGCTACAGGTTAAATATGGTATGCTTGAAAGTTCCTCTGGATGTCTGATGAGGTATGACTTGTGGTGGATTCCGAAACTTGTAAAGCAAATCAGCATTGAAAGCGGTTTTGCTGTGATTCTCAACAAATCTGTGCTACAGATTAAATATGGTAGGCTTGAAAGTTTTTCTAGATGTCAGCAAATGCGTCTGATGAGGTTTGACCAATGGTGAGTCTCGAAACTTGTAAAGCAAATCAATTTATTTTGTTTTTCTTTTATGCATTTTGCCTTGCTTTGCAGTTTTGTTGGTGTTTTACATAAATAGTTGTGATTACTAATTGGGGCATTATTCAAACTTAACTCAAAAATGTATTTCTTGCAGCTTGTTTTTACATATTTTCTCAAAATATAATGTTTATTCTGCTTGAAAATATGTTGGATTTTTTTTGTAATTTTTTGATGCACCTTAAAGCACTCTCTTATCATCGCTCAGCCTAGCTTTTTCCAGTGCAAATGCAAACCAACCGGTTGAATATAGTGCCGCTTTGTTTTATTGCAGTTCTGGTGCTTCTCAAACATCGAACGCCATTTTTGGTAGTTGAAAATTTGTTAGAGGTAGTTAATCCAACCAATTTGTTGCAGAATAAGTAGTTGTTGTTGGTGTTGTTGTTGTTGCATTTGTATTGGCAATATGGAAATCATGCCAAGTCATAAACGTTTAATGTTCTCATATCACTTATCACTTAGGATTTAAGGATGAAAAATTATTGCTACGTTCGCCAGTTTGCCAACAACATGCCAACATGTCTTCTTGTTCGATGAACAGTTTCCATGTAGTCGATATATGGATGTTTCTACATTGTTCTTGTTCTTTTTATGATTTTTCATTTCGAATAATCATTAATAATCAAAATATATTCCACATTCATACTATATATGTGAGTTTGTATATGCATAAATGTTATTGTCTGGCGGTTGGTTCGTGACAGCATGTCTGTCGTAACCGCGCAGAAGATGAAGCACCAATTGATCGTTTGAGTGATTGAGCGAGTCAGTCAATTGATGGTAAGACAACTGCATTTATATTGTACATATGTTGGTTGGTATAGAAACCAATCATGTCGGAATTTCTTCACAGGCTGAATCACTCGATTCATGTTAAGTTTATTGGTGGAAGAACTTGGCGGTGCTCTTTTGCCTTTGATACTGACCAATGCAAATTTTTGTTGTTACATTATGACTAAGGATTATGCTGTTTTTTGGTTAGTGGTTTCATTTTGTTGGTCAATTTTCTGCACTTTGATTTGTTAACTGTATATTAAAAACATCTATTTGGGTGCAGCTATAACCTCCTCTATTAGGAAACAAAGATTTGCCAAAAATTCATTGCAATCATTATTTAATTGAATCATTTATTTCGAAATTCCAAACATCTAAAATTCCTTGTTACTAAGCTCTCGTTTATTCAAACTAAGTACTTTTAAAAAATTATTAGCAAGGGAAGATAACCTTCAGAAGTCAATACTGGTTTTCGCTGTAGTTTTTCTGCAGTATATGATATATCACCACTCTTAGGCCAGATTCACGAAAGTGCAAATTTTTCAGTTTTGGACTAATGTGGTTTTCTTTTACAAAATATTTCAATAATGATATGCCAGAAGTATGAAAGCGATATCTAAAGTACGTAGGCTGCTCGATATGTTTCTGGCCTAGGCAACACTAAGAGTTGCCAGGCGCAATCTGACATTTCTATTGGAAAGTTTGATATTTTTTAGCATAAACATACTCAGAACGTTTTGTCGTACGACCATCATTTGTGTTGTTTACAGTGACTTGAAAAAATCAATTTGGCAAAAAAATGGAATTAACTCGTGGACATTTTCGTGCGATCATTTTTCACAACTTTCGACGTAGATTATCACGACAAGAGTGCATCGATCAACTTAAATCTTTGTATTGCGATAAAGCACCATTTCATATTACTGTGAAAAACTGGTTTAATGAATTCAATCGTGGCCGACGCACAGTGGTCCGAAAGGCTAATCTAGATGGAATAAAGTCATAACTCCTGTTTGGAAGCAGCTAGAAGCCTGAAATTTTCAGCGATGAAATATATTATAGAAAGGGTACTTCACAATAAAAATGGGCGGTATACGTCAAGTGGGCGTGGCGCGAATTCTATATGGTAGTAGGTAGAGACCCGAGTTTTTAGGGTCTTACTTTATTATGGAAACAGTATTTCACACCAAAATGAACAGTGTACTTCAAGTGGGCGTGGCACATGCGTTCTTTGTTTTTTCACTGATTTGAAGTTTAGTGCAAAAAAAAATTCAAAAATTCAAAAATTATTTTTTATTTACTTAATCATCATTATAACAATGCATCAGATGGTTAACGGAAACAATTACAATCTATCTGAATAACTTTCAAACATCTTCTTTCCTAGCTTCTTGTTAAATTACCCATTATAAAGCTTTTTCCGTGTAAAAGGTGTGTAACCTTAAAATGAAATAAAAATTGAAGGGGCACCTAGGGGCAGCTAATTTTTTCTTCATTATTTACATGACAATTTGTAGATAAAAGAAATATAAACAGTTTTGCAATATCGATCAATATGGGTAGTTAAAAGTTTAACTAAACTTTGGGCTACACGAAAAAGTAGTACAAAAACATTACACTTTTTACATTAATTTTTTCCCCACAAAAAATATTTTAATTGAACACATATTTGCAGTAAAATTAATTCATACCTGGCATAATTCAGGAAAAATACAATAATTTAAAAAAGTTATCTAGTTCACTCACACTAACTCTTCAAAGATACTGCTAAAAATAGACTTTGGACTTATAATAACTGCATCAATGCAATTGCTCACGTTTCGATCAACATAACAAAAAAAATAATGCGTAAATGTAAACAAACAATATACCGTTATGAACTGTAGTCAATTCTCAATCAACTAATAAAAAAATTTCATGCTTTGGAAAAACAAGAAAATTGACTTTATTCCATCTAGATTGACCTTTCGGACCACTGTGCGACGCTCGCTCAAAGACGAATTTCGTGAAGGTCGTCCAAAAACGGCCGTTGTGCCAGAGAACATTTATGCCGTGCGTGAACTGATAATGCAAGATCGTCATGTGACATACCATAGGATAGAGGAATCTTTGGGCATTAGTTCCACTTCAATACATTTGATATTGCCTGAACACCTGGCCGTAAAAAAGGTTTTTTCTCGTAGGATCCCACACAATTTGACAATCGCTCAAAAAAAGGCTCGTGTCGATTGGTGCAAAGAAATGTTGAAAAAATTCAATCGCGGTGCTTCAAAATACGTTTATAAGATCGTCACGGGTGACGAATCATGGATCTATGCGTATGAGCCCGAAACAAAACAGCAATCGACCGTGTGGGTCTTCGAAGACGAGCCAAGTCCAACGAAAGTTGTTCGTGGAAAAAGCACTTCGAAGCAAATGGTCGCCTGTTTCTTCGGCAAAACTGGTCATGTGGCGACTGTTCCCCTTGAGCAACGTAGGACGGTCAATTCTGAGTGGTACACCATAATTTGTTTGCCTGAAGTCTTGGGAGAAATTCGAAAAACGAACAAGAGAAGACGAATCATTGTTCACCATGACAATGCGAGCTCTCACACATCGGCTCAAACCAGCGCCTTTTTGACCGGCCAAAACGTCGAATTGATGGGTCATCCGCAGTACAGCCCTGACTTGGCATCCAATGACTTCTTTTTATTCCCGCACATTAAGAGAAAAATGCGTGGTCAACGATTTTCGTCGCCAGAAGATGCTGTTGAAGCGTTCAAAAACCATGTTTTGGAGGTGTCTCAATCGGAGTGGGAAAAGTGCTTCGACAATTGGTTTAAGCGCATGCAAAAGTGTATAAATCATGCTGGAGAATACTGTGAAAATCAATAAAACCATTTTTGATGATAAATATTCCCATTTTCATTATTAGGCCAGAAATTTATTGAGCAGTCCACGTAGTTTAGCAACAAATAACTAAGCATAATTTTCATACAATTTAAATATTTTTTAAAAATTTCTAATAGCAATAACTAAAAATCAATAATTTTCACTTTCCTGAATCTGGCCTAAGAGTGACGATATCTAAACGAAAGCTAATATAATGATAGCTTCGCATACATCTTTTTGGTATGATTAGGATTTTGACTTTTCGAAGAATTCCAAGTGAAAAAATTTTAAGTTGATTCGGAAAGATTTTGTGTAAAACGAACTATATAATCATAGCTTGAGCTGAATCAAATGATTTTGTATAAAAAAGAATAAAGAACATAAATTTCAAAAATCCTTATTGTCTCATAAATAAACTCGTAATTTTATTGTGCAAGTAACTACTGTTGATTATTGATCCTGAATAAAAGATTAAAACCAAAAATCGAAGAAAAGGTGCTGTTCTTTTATTGTTTTTCTCTTACAAGTTATGAAACAAAATGTACAATGTAACAATCAGATGTTTTATGTTGTGTTGTGAGAGTCACTACTATCGTCGAAAAATAACAATAAGACACACAAAAGTTACACTGTACAACCGTAGCCATAACTATAGTGCCCAAGAAGATCGACCCTTTGACCATTGTTTAAGAGACATATACAAGTGTATTATTGCAAAGAGCCAGCACATTGAAGTGGTTACTTGATCCATTGTGTGTGCCAAGACCATTCCAATCGTTCGTATAAGATAATAAACCAAAAATGTTTGGTCATTTACACTATCGGTCGGGTTGGTTTTATGCGAGAAGAGTTCTAGAGAATTGAATTGAATCAAATCAATTCGATGTTGAAGTGAAGAACTATGAAGTATCTCTTTTTTCAAAGCAGATTTCTTCATCATTTTTTCTTTCTTTTTTTTTTTTTTGTTAATCGAATGAATTTTTATTATAAATCGATTTCATCGAATCAATACAATTGAACGCCGCTGGACCAAATAAAGCAACAGCAACAAAACATGGCCCAAACAAAACAAAACAATGCGGGGAGAACAAGCGGGTGAAACCAAAATAAAAAATAAATAAAAATGGAAACGAAAAAAACTGAAATGAAATGAAATCCCAAAAAAAGAAACGAAAGATCTTGTTGATGTTTTTTAAGGTGAGGGTGATTTCATAGTGCTAAAGCCAGCGCTAGCGCGGTAACCGCTCGTTGAGGCCAGCATAGCTTGGCCTTTGTAAAACGCTTAAACAATGGGGCAGAAGTACAAGTAAGCAAGACGTTAACACACAGACTTACAGGCAACAATACAATAGATCGCTATCAATAGCTGAAGCGATCTCTGTCATTATGTTGCACTTGAGTCGAATGACAGAAATTAGTGATATTTATTATTGATATCCACTTAAATTTATAGATCAGCGCACAAAAGATGTTGAACAGAAAAAAAGGGACCATCATCATCATGCTCAGAATTCTTGGTTGATTTTTTTTTTTTTTGTATTTTGTGCCGCCATTATTTTCCGCAGCTGTAGCGCAACGGTGGAACTATTAAATGGAAAGAAAGATCGAAAACGAGAGAGCATTTCGCGCTGTGATGTTTGATGGCACTTCTACTTCTTACTACTGATGGCGTTTGCTGCTGATGTTGATAGCAATGGTGAAGGCGATTGTAATCTGATTGGGTTCAATGTCAGTGTTGTCACTGGGAAATTTAAAAATTTTTCGATTTGTAAGAAGCAAAACAACCATGCAGAACCACGGACTATTCCAAAACTAGTTTGCAAACTACTCTGTGAGAAACCGACTAGTTCAATTTCTGATTCCATCACGTATAAAGTTCTATTAACGTTTTGCATTGTTTTTCATTGGGTGTAACCAATTGTCTCCTTATGCAAAACAATCGGACTAGAAAAAGGTCAATTGTCTCCTTATGCATTACATTCGGACCAGAAAAAGGACATTTCTTTTTTTATTTTATTTATAAATTTCAAAAAATTTAATTTGAATTTTAGGAAGTTGTTATATATTTCTGAGCAATGTGTTCTGGGTTCGAATCTTAGTGTAGATGAAAATTTTTTTATTAATTTTTTATTATTTATACTTCGACTATGTCGGATTGATTCATTTTCTACTCCGAAAACTCTTCAGAAAATTAAAAATTGGAAATGAAAATCACCGAGTCGAGGATTTGAACCCGGGCCTCTCAATGCAGCGCAAGTCACTAGCCAGATACACTATCGCTTGCTCTTCTCCACAAGATGGATACTCAAATTTACTTGAAAAATTAAGTTTATGCTCTTGCAAAAATTATGGTGTTAAAAAGTTAAATTTTTTTTTGTTGCATAGATAATATTCAGTTCCAAAAATCCATTTTTTAGGTTTTTAAATTAAGCGTTCGGAAAATGTAATTTTTACTCAAAAGCAAGGCATCTTGCGAAAAAAGTGTACATAGCAAAAAATTTTTAAAATCATCCAAGAAATACGTGCAAATTTTTTCAGAACTTTCTGTGACATTTTATAATTTTTCAAAATATGGATAAAAAAATAAAACAATTTAAAGATTTTAAAAAATTCTGAAAAAATTCACACATACTCTTTGGATGATTCTAAGTATTTTTTGCCATATAAACTTTTTTCGTCAGATGCCATGCTTTTGAGTAAAATAGCTTTTTTGAGAGCGTAGTGGAAAAACTATCAAAAAAAAAAAAGATTTTTAGAACCGAATATTATCTATACTATAAAAATCAAATGCAAAAATATAATACTTATTTATTTCTCATGCAAATTTGGGTATCTGTTTTGTGAAAAAAAAGTTATGCGCAAAAAACATAAATTTCGACCCTATCTACGGCGCATAACTCTAATCATGTTCAAAATTCCTAATGAATATGTCTCTACTACTTAAGTTTGATCTTTTCGTTTTGAATTTGAATGGTTTTGTCTTTATTTTTTGTTTTTAATATGTTTGAAGTGTAGCTATTTTGAATTTACTTTTACTAAAATTATCAGAACAACTCACTTTTCTAATGATAAACACTCATAATTATTTCAATACACGCTGCTATAAATATTTACTTTGATATTCAACCGTTCAGAATTATCGCACTGCAATCAAAACACGACTGAACTGTTTATCGCGAACTGCTTCACCTTCACAATGTTTCTGTACGTTGTTTGCAACCATTCGCTGACTTCATCTACTCGTTGCTTTCATTGCTTTCTTAGCTATTTTCACTATTTCTTTTTCACCACATGCACTGTATGTAGTTGCTTTATTTGGCACAGGGTGTACTTGAGCGTATTTTTAATTGAACTTTTACATAAATAACTAGCCGATAATTTTTGATTTTTTTTTTTTTTTTGAAACAAACTTTCAACTCAAAACATTTTTTTTTAAATATTTTTTTTTTTTTGAACAAAGAAAAAATCTGAAGAAACTCAAAAATCCCCCAAAGTGACAACACTGTCCACAGCACGAACTCAATTTGTTTTGTATCAAATCGCGGTAAGTCGTCGCTATGTTGATGTTGCCTATTGTTGTAAAAAAAACCAACTTGTATGCGGTACTTAAACGATGATCTATCGATCGATAAATAAACTCAAGACATACCGACAGACAGACAAATAGATTTGAAGGTGTTCATACGTTGTTTTTTTTTTTTCTTCTTCTCGACGTTATAAATTTTCCATATAATAAAACGCACTCACTAATGGTCGGCCTCATTAGATGAAGATGACACGCCACGCCACCCAGACCCAGATGACACCACGGGATCTTAAAGAGAAAAATATGTATATAAATTGCCGCATAGGGTTACAAATGTGCGATCTACTCTTTCCTCGTGATATTCCAAGAATTCCACTCTTGATGGTAACAATAGTTTTATTAAAGAAAAAACGTTATTGATTTTAATAAAAAAAAGAAAAAAAAAAACGCCACACAATTGTTGGCAACAATGGTTAAAAGCAGCAGAGAAATGTGCGGTAAAAGTGAAAAATACCGAAAGTTTATGTGCAACACCGCCGATCCGACCGACCGACCGACCGATCGGCTGCCAAGTGGCAATGAGCCAGCCCCTCCAATTAAACAGTGGCCTAAAATATGCAAACGAGCGAGTCATAACTCATTTTAACAGAGAGCTTTGAGTCTGCCTGCCAGCCAGCTAGTAAGCCGGCCCAAAATCTCAGTTTCAGACCAAATGGTGCTGCTGCTACTTTGCATATTTTTGCACCATATCACATCCAAAAAAAAAAGAAATAAAGAAAAAAAAGGCGTATGTTTGCCGCATACCGTTGCATTCCCTTTTGGCACATCTACTTTATGCTTTACTTTTTAGGGTGGCGTAAAAAAATAAACTGTTTTTTCTTTTTAACTTAAGCAAACAGTTTAGTTTTCCAACAATATAGTAAATCCTACAATTCAATGCCATGAGAGCTAATAAATTTAACCGATTTCAAAGCTTATAAACATAAATTTTTTTTGCAAATCTTTCGCTAATAGTTACTTTATGAGAAAAATTTTGGGTGTCAATTTTGTAAATTAAAAAATTTTCTAAATAAAAAAAAACATCAAATTGTTGTCGTATTTATAGTAGTTTAGTAAAAATCCATATTTAAATTAGTTTAGGAGATATTTTTTAAAAATCCTTACATTAAAAAATAAACAAAAAATTTGAATTTTAGCACGAGCCGTACTTTTCATTTTGCTGTGATTCGCAACAAATCTATAGTATACTTGAACGTTATTCTAGATGTCGGCAAATAACGGAAGCCATAAAAATTTTTTGATTTTCTTTTATGCATTTTGCCTTGTTTTTGTAATTTTGTTGGTGTTTCACATAAACACATTGAACAGTAAGCTCAAACCAACAATGCCATCTGATCCAGTCTTGTTTGCTAATATAAATCATTTTCTCTTCCAAAAATAAACAATTCAAATTCAAAAAAAAAAACTAGTAAGGGTGTAACCTTTGGCCTGGCCATACATTAAATAGCCTTCACTGTCATATTTTGAAAATTTTGTTGATATCGATGGCGCCACGCCCCCTTGTCCGAGTTCATCCAGTTTTTGCTGAGAGCTTTCATTTATAGTTCTTAGTGTCTAAGTGAAATTTAGTTGGCTAATCTCAAAAAACTCTTTTAGTATAGCATTTTGAAACTTTTGCTCATAAAGGAGGTGCCACGTCCAAATTCGCCTAGTTTTTTTTCAGAGCTTGCGCTTACAATTCGTAATATTTATGTATTTTTTGGTTGCATTGTCGTGAAAAATACTCCCAAAGTTTTATTTTGAATATATTTTTTGTATGAGCGGTAGGCGTGTCCGTTAACCGATTTCGCTCATTTTCAATCCCACGAGCTAACTTTAACGACGAAGAAAGTGCATCAAATTTCATTGATTTATCTTGCTCAGTTTTCCCAAATAATATCAGCCAGCCAGACAGACGGACATGGCTATATCGTCTCAGGAGGTGACGCTGATCAAGAATATATACACTTTTCCATACCTGTTACACCTCCTTCTCTGCGTTACAAATGGAAGGAAAAAGTGAATATACTCTGGGTGTAGGTTATAAAAATAGTCAAGAAATTATCTCTACTATGCCACTATAACTGAATAACTTAAAATACAACCTTTTCTTTCAACTCTATTTCAAAATGGTTTTAAGTTATTATCTTAAAAGTAGAGACAACGTTCACAGAACAAACTTTGAAGAGATATTAGGAAACTTTTTTAAAGCAAAATATTCAATTTGTAGTTTTCGTACCACCTATACCGCTCATACATGAAAAATCAAAAAAAAGCCAAAGGGTTTCTTGGCATTCCTTCACATACATACATGCATATGCATATGTGTATTTACTTATCATACGAATAAACTACTGGGCCGACTCAACAACAGTCGGCTCGGCTCGTAAAGCGCCTTAAACCAAAAAAAAACTGGAGCAAGAAGCTCTTTTGGGAGGATTCCATCACTCGCTACTGAAACTGGACCTCGCTTTGGGTTATCCAATTTTCTTGCCTTTGTTTTTTTGCTTTTGATTATTGCCAGCCATGGTGATTTGAAGGTTTGCTCCACTTTTTTAATCAATTCATTTGCATATCTCACATGTGTCATGTCCATGGATGGGATGGGATGGGATCCTGGCAGCATAGCAATTTTTATTATGATTTGTTGTTTCATCGAAAAAACTCATTACAAATTGATATGAAAGAAAAAACGCCATACAAAAGGCGTAGGATTCATTTTAAAGGCTTTTTTTTTCATCAGCAGTAATATGGAATACTTATTTATGTATGGAAATGTGAAATGAACGACCAAAATGAATGTGTCTGCTTGGATGATGTTGCCGCCGCCGCCGTCACCGTCGCCGCTGTACGTGTGGTGTGTGCCTACCGATGATCTACCACACGTCCATCAACAAAGCTGAACAAAGCGAAAAAATTAGCAAAACTCATTTCGAATTTAGCCTCCGGACTTGAACTTAATTCGGAAGCACAGCAGGAGGTTCTAAGTAAATAATGCGTTGTTCCTTGTGCAATTTAAAAGCTTAATTTGCATTTTGTATTCATTTGGTTTGAGAGTGCGGTGAGGGTCCTGGAGGAGGCAGCATACACCACATGCAGTTGGATAAGAGTTTAAAATTGATAAACGTAGTAGATGATGATCTTTTGAAGATATACCATTCCAATTAACAGGAAATCAGTAACGCTTTTTTAATTGATTTCTCGCAACTCCCCAATATTGTGTTTTTTAACTTGATCAAAGTATAAAGGACCTCATTGTTAAGTATAAAATATATTGGAAAAAATGTTTGAAAATGCAATTTCACAATGAACTCACTAGTTTCATGCTATTCATATCGATACATTGGCATAGAATATCTTTAGTCTTGTATTTGTTCTTTTATATTTTTGGTTTATTATCAACTTGATTTGCTTTTTGGCTGCTAAAAAAATCGTATATAATAAAATCGGTTAGCGGTCATATACATATAGCAAAAAGTTTTCAAATCTATAATTAAAATATTTAGTGATCAGCCTATATTGATAAAATTCACAAGATAACGAAATTTTATTGAAAATTAAGGCCAATTTCATTCTTAAAATTTAACCACTGATTATGGGCTTCGATGGCGCCTACAGTTCACTCCCAATTATTCGACAGAAAATGTGTTCAGTTTCGTTTGAATTTGTCTTTATCGAAAGTAAATAAATTAGAATTCGCCACAATTTTATTTACGTACCATTTCGCAATACATACCCTAATGAGCTTATTAGTGCTTTTGTACGAATTTTTTATGAAAAGTTACAGGCCTTCAAACTTCACTTATACGTGGCAACACCATGACAAAGTTTGAAATTTTTTAGCATAAACGTACTCACAACGTTTTGGTGTACAAGTGCTATTTGTTTTGTTTACAGTGAGTTAAGAAAATTAATTTTTCCATTGATAACACAGTCCTGCGATAAAAAAAAGTATGAGATCAGAGTATGTGATTTTTATAGATTTTTGCTCGTTGAATCTGAATATGGCCTTCGATTTGCTCCATCACGTCTGAGATCCGAGTTATTTTTGATTTAAAGTGCAGAAAACGCTATTTTCAGACATATGGCGTACATCCTGAAAGTAGTGTAGTTCACTTTTGACAGTTTCATTAAATAGCCCTAAGCTGCTTCTTTAAAGCGTACTTTTAACTTTTCCAATTGGATCAATAGTTTCCGAGATATCATCCATTGAAGTAAAGGTATACAAATTGAATATAGTCGTTTACAGGGATAAGCGATACCTTTACTTCAATCGATGATATCTCGAAAACTAATGATTTCGTTGAAAAAGTTAAAAATACGCTTTAAACAGGAAGCTCAGGGCTATTCAATGCCGCTGTTAAAAATGAACTAGACTACTTTTAGGAATACGCTATATGCCTGAAAATAGCGTTTTCTGCACTTTAAATCAAAAATAACTCGGATCTCAGACGTGATGGAGCAAATCGGAGGTCATATTCGGGTTCAGCAAGCAAAAATCTATAAAAAATCACCTACTCTCATTTCATACTTTTTTAACTTTTTCAAAAACGCAGGACTGTGTAATTTAAGGGATTGATAAATTATGGGGTTTCCAACGAGAACAAACGTTTTTTTCAACTAAGTGTTCATGCAAAATCGAATGTATTGAAATGGAACTAATGCCCAAGGATGCTTCTATCTCGCGGTATGTCACATGACGATCTTGCATTATCAGTTCACGCACGGCATCAATATTCTCTGGCACAACGGCCGTTTTTGGACTACCTTCACGGAATTCGTCTTTGAGCGAGCGTCGGGCACGATTGAATTCATAAAACCAGTTTTTCACAGTGCTATAGGAAGGTGCTTCATCGCCATACAAAGATTTAAGTTCATCGATGCACTCTTGTCGTGATAATCCACGTCGAATGTTGTGAAAAATTATCGCACGAGAATGTTCACGAGTTAATTCCATTTTTTTGCCAAATTGATTTTTTCAATTCACTGTAAACAACACAAATGATGGTCGTACGTCAAAACGTTCTGAGTACGTTTATGCTAAAAAATGTCAAACTTTCCAATGAAAATGTCAGATTGCACCTGGCTACACTTAGTGTTACCTAGGCCAGAAACATATATAGCAGCCCACGTATGTATGTATATACCAATTTTAAATAGCATTTTTGCTCTTTTTTGAACAGTACTTTGCATTGGCTCCAAAATCGTTATTAATTTGTCTTATTATATCTTTACTCGCCTCATAATTCCGAAACTGTTAAAGATACCGTCTTGATTTTAGATTGTTATGAAAGGTAATTTGATTTACTTTTCTAGAAAAATATTTTGAAAGATCAAAGATTTGCCACTTAAGATTTTTTGTAATCTTGTACTAAATGAGTGCTAAAAATAGTACTTTTAGCCAAGTAGCAGAAAACTTACTTTACGTTTATAGCGTGATTCAATTTTTTCTCAAAATTGGTCTGAACATCTTAATCGGTTAAGAAACAAGGAACCATTTTGAAACCGTATTTATCGTTATTTGCCGATTTTGTCATATGTAGGGGAAGGTAACCGGTTGTGGGCCAGGTTTCGTTTTTTGCCCGTAACTTGCATTCAAGTATACATTTTTCGGACTTGTGGGTACCAATGGAAAGCTATAAGAGTAGGTAACCAAAAAGAAACAATTTTTCTATAATTTTTCAACAAAAAATTTTTTTAACAAATTTTGTAAAGAACTTGTTTTTGGACAAAAAAATTTTATAACCGGTTGTGAGCCACCCTGCAAATCCACTTCAAATGCAAAATTATGAAAAAAAAAAACAGTAAAGAAATATGTATTTATTATCAAAATTTATTTATCAATGAAGCCTCTAGTGGCGAAAAAACATCAGGAAAATGTGACTTTTTCAAATTATTAATCATCCTCATCGGATTCGCAATTTGGCTTTCGGCCGGGATTTGATGATTTTTTGGGTGAAGCGGCTTGCAAGGAGCCAAGTTCATTCAAAAGACAGCTAACAGAAGTCCATTTATTTATTTTATGGTAACCCACAACCGATTACAAAAGGTGGCCCACAACCGGTAACGGTAGCCATCCCTTAAGGGACTGACAAAATTCTCGTGGCGAAAAATTTTGAGCAAACTCGATATGAAATCGGAAAATTTAACGCAAATACTGCATAAAAATGCATAACACTCACCTCTTTGCAATATTTCACTTCGCTTTATCACACTCGCAAAATCTTCAGAAATTAGTTTATTGAAAATTTCTTCGTAAATTTTTTTTGTTTTGTTGTAGCTGCGGGTCAGATGCGTCCTATCACTTCAGTGTTTGCACTAATACTGTCTATAGTCAATGTTCACATAACCTCATACTCATATCTGTCATATTTTAAAAACGTCAAAAAATACAAGGGGTGGCCCACAACCGATGACGGCCCACAGCCGGTTACCTTACCCTACCAAATTTCATCTTGATAATTCTCTCTGTTTGGAAGTTATTAATTAAATTCCTTTAGATAGCCCATTTCTCCCACTGTGAGAAAAAGGAGATGAAGAAGTTTGTGAATTTCGTCGAACTCACGCATGTTTTTACTGTAGAACATACAGCAAAGAGCTTCATGGGGCTAAAGAAGACCGTTGAACCAAATATGTCGAAAAAAAGCATTGCCTTGGTCAAAGTTATAGGAACATACTTATGTTGAATAATATGTCATAAATATTTATAATATCGGACTTTGTTTGAAATTTTTAGAACCTACCATTGCAATAATATATCGATCATTTCTTTGACTCATTTATGAAAAATGTGTACCAGTGCCTTTAAATACAATTATGATAAATTCACGTTAGCGTTGCCATATGGCAATACCGCTTCAAACCCAAAGTATACAGGCCTGTTCCAAAATCCGTGTGATTTCAGTTACTGTCCATTTAGGAGGCTTTTTGATGAAAACGGTGAATCGAACGATAAAAGGTAACAAAATCTCTTTTGTGGAGAATTACAGGTCCTATAAATAATATTTATTTCCATTAACGAAAAAGTATCCGTTTAGGAAATATTCTCAAAAAACCGTAAAAAGTTGAAAAATTTGATTTTATTGAACACTACCTAAACGGTTGCCTTTTTGTAAATAAATATTAATATTATTTGTAGAAACTGTTATTCTCCACAAAAAAGAATCCAATTCTTTTTATCGTTCGACGCACCGTTTTCATCAAAAAGCCTGATGACTGACAAGTAATTGAAACCACACGGATTACGGAACAGACCTGATAACCCTCAAATTCAAGCTCTTTAACTAGAATCCTATATTTGTCTCTTCTAGAACAATGACCCATTTGGAAGTTCAAAGATGAACTGAATTCAAAAAAATAAAAAATCGAACGAATAAAAAATGTTTTTTTTTGCTAAGCGATGTGTTTTCCGCATTGTATGAACAAAAACACAAAACATGTTTACGAAACTTTCATTTTTTTTTCTTCGCTCTCCCGTGGGAACAATTTAAAATTGGGCCAATTTCAGAGGTCTTTTCCGATTAAATGTAACTGTCAAATGACCAATTACATCATTCGACACGTTCGATTCACTTATTTATTCACTTGATTTCTTGGCTCCAAATGTAATGTTTTCGAAACGGTGGGAATTTCTCCCTTTATGTTTTTGCATGAATCTTCTTTCATTTTCTACTGATGGATATACCAAGTAGAATTACGACTGAGTAGTAAAGTCAAATTTCATGAAAAAAGAAAAAATGTTTGGATTCTCACGTAGCTTCCTGCCATTAGTTCAATTTAAGTTGCAACCAACGCAAAACAGTCAGCAGTTCATCCATGCTCAGTCAACCAACGACCATCCACCATCAGTCAGTCAGTCAGTCAGTCATTCAATGCTGGGGCGCATGTATCTTTTGCGAGAGTAAATTGCAACAATTTAGTTTTTTTCAAACAAAATAAAATCGACATTCAATGTAACTCTGAACTGAATGAATGTTGAATGATTTCAGTTTAATTCAATGAATATACAATTTCGTACATATTAAGGGCCCTTTTGTATCAAAAAAAAAAAAAATATTCCCACGCCCTATACACGAATTGGTTTCCCTAAAATTGATTGCCAACATTACGTTAACATACAATTTGCATGGTAAAACGCCAGTTGTTAATACGAAATTGAAATTGAAATTAAAAAAAATAAAATAACCCAAATGGTTGGCCAACATTACGAGTAAAAGTCATTACGACGATATTTGGCGGATATTCAATTGCATTGAAGGGATAAAAAGCGATAATCGCATAAGTTACACATTCAAATGTGATTTTTTCTGGTACTGAAATACGACCATGTTGTATGTATTTTTTCATATCAACTAATCACATTGTCAATCAGCGCTCCGTTGTCAAATGTTAAATCTGTTTAATCCAAATGATATCTACACATAATGAGTTTGATTTTCTGCTTTTTTGAATGTGCCCGCCGACGAATATCGCAATCACTTATGAATCTTCTCAATTTTCGTCGCAATAATTCAAAAAGTCACTTTGCATTATTCACCGACAGTTAATCACCTTCCTAATTCGGGCAACGTTGATTCTACGAATGCGATAGATAGAAATCTTTGAAAATAATCTGCTGCTGAGTGTTAATGTCAATGTCAAAATATCGATGTAAGATAGTGAGTGGTGGATAAAAATGGAAAGACCTGAGTATAAACTTATTGAATTATGTTAGAAGAAACTATGTTTATGGTGTGACTGCAGTTATAGGGATATTTGCTTTTAAAAGCTTCCTTTGCATACTTTATACTAACTTTGTAGTATTGATTTCATCTCAAATCTTCACTATAGTCACATGTGTAAAAAACTTTCTTGTATTGCTTCCATAACATAGTTTTCCTTTAAATCTGCTACTTCTTTGTACAACCAATATACCCATATATCTGCGGGAAATCTACCATATCGTATGTTTCGTCGTCCATTAAACAACAGTCAAATTCAGTCCGTATGCCTTCATATAATTTCTAGGCATACCTTCAAGCCATCAGCTGCTTTGCGTCCTGAAAAAGATTCAGTTCGGATTATTAAAGTAAAACGTTCAGGTTCGGATCTATTAAACTCTGAAATATGTCCGCTTGTGTTTGGGTTTGGTTTTAGCCCCTTGACTAACAACCCTACATGATTTGGGCTTAGGCTTGGACTAATCTATATATAAATAGGCAAACGAAATTGGTTCAGTCTCTGTTTCTATACCAACCGATTTGCTTCATTTTTATACCCTACTCCCAGGGTATATTTACTATGTCCTTCCATTTGTAACGCAAAGAAGGAGGCGTGGCGATGAAATTTGGTACAGTGGATTTGCCGTAAAAGCTAGCTCGAGGTATTGAAAATGAGCGAATTCGGTCAACGGACACGCCTACCGCCCATACAAAAAATATATTCAAAATGCAACTTTAAGAGTATTTTTCACGAAAACGCAACCACAATACACATTAATACTAGAAATGGTAAGCCTAAGCTCTGGACAAAAACTAGGCGTATTCGAACAAGAGGGCGTGGCACCTCCCATATAAGCAAAAGTTTCACAATGCCATACTGAAAGAATTTTTTGAGATAATCCAACTTAATTTCCCTCAGACACTAAGAACTATAAACGCAAGCTCTGTGGAAAAACTGGATGAACTCGGAAAAGAGGGCATAGCACTTCCGATATAAGCAAAGTTTCAAAACGATATACCCAAAACGTTTTTTGAGACAATCCAACTAAATTGCACATACTTAGATACTCAAAATCAAAATTTCAAAAATTTTGGCCAGGCCAAAAGTAACACCCTTACTAGTTTTTTCTTGGAAATGTTGTGGAGGAGCAATGCATAGGACTATATTTATTTAAAGTGGGCGGTGCCACGCCCTTAAATGGAAAAACGCTCTGCATTGATTTTTATGAAATTTAGTATGGAGATAAGGTAAGCACTTAGAAACGATAAAATGACCATTATGAAAAAATGCGCTCACGGCTAAACTTTTTGCTCTTTATAGGAGTTTTACACCTCTAAATGGAAAGCACGCTATTGCAATTAAGCTGCTGCATCGATTTTTATGCATGCAGACAACCTCAAACCTAATGAAGAATATTAAAAGCTTTTATGTTTTATCGACCAAGGAAGAATATAAAAACCTTTAGCTCTATAGTCAAATCGTAATGGTCGAATTTCGGCAACAAGGCGAACTCTAGTCAAAATAAAAAGTGGGGGTTTATAGAAACAACTAGCTGTTTTACCCGGCATTGCTCGGGTCTTGATAAATCTGTGTTTTTGTTTTTAGCAAGAAAGCACTAAAAAATGCTAATAACGCAAATTATTTTTTTTATAAATGATGTGCCACAAGCAGATTCCCAATATAGTTATTTTATTTATTTCCACATAATTATCACATCTAAAATATTGATAAAAGTCCAAGTGTGTGGAAAAATATTAAAATACACCGATTTCTCCGGTGAAAGTCCGTAAGTATCAATAATATCTGTAAAAGTCCAAAAGTATCTAAAAATATTGAATCATCACTGATAAAATGACTCTTACATAAGGTTTTCACATAAGCAATTTTATATAAATAGTATAGATGAAACTAAATACTTATAGGTTCGGACTCTGCTGAATCCTTGTTATAGGGTATATTCACTTTGTGCTTCCGTTTGCAATGCAGAGAAGGAGGCGTGGCAGATATAGAAAAGTATATATATGTATTCTTGATCAGCGTCAACTCCTGAGTCGATATAGTTATGTCCGTCTGACTGGCTGGCTGTCTGTGCGTGGAAATACATTTTTTGGCAAAAACTTTGCAAGATAATTCAATAAAATTTCGTACACTGTCTTCGTCGTCAAATTTAGCTGGACTTATTGAAATTGAGCGAAATTGGTCAACGAACACGCCTACCGCCCAGACAAAAAATATATTCAAAAGGCAACTTAAGCAGTATTTTTTACGGCAATGCAAGCAAAAACAAGGCGAATTCGGATAAGAAGGCGTGGCACCTCCCATATAAAAAACGCTATACTGAAAACTCTTTATGGGACAATCCAACTAAATTACACTCAGTGTAATTGAAAATAACAAAAATTCTGGAAGTTGACAAAATTAGTCCGAGAAATTATTATTTTTTTTTTTTTGATTTTTGCAGAATTGTTTTAGGACAGACTTAACACACCATAATTGATTACGTTCACTAACTCAGATATCAAAACTGAAATAACAAAATAAAATAAGTTTGAAAATGTGGATTGTATGAAAAAACTTTGTCCTTAACAAAAAAAAAAAAAAAAAAATGCATATTGGCCCGAAAGGCTGGGTTAGTACCTTATTTTTTCGCTTACAAGTTTTCAATAAAAACCAATTTGTTTTTTTTTATTTATTTTTTTTTTGTAAAAATTCAAAATTAAATTTTTTTTTTAAAAAAAATTGCTATATTTGGCAAAAATGTATATTTATACAGAAGATACTTATGTGCGAATCATGTCAAGTTTTTGATCATTCCAGCGAACGAATTGAAGAACACAACACAAACAACTTTTGCTATATTAAAGTATTTATATGGACTTGCCAAAAATCATTTAACTTTTTATTGTCATTCGAAAACTTGTTCTCGCTGATGCTGCTCCTGCTGGTACGCTGAATTCCATTTTAATAACTTTTCATGCAATTAAGTTATAAAAATGCATTCAAAAAATTTAAAATTCTTTTAAATGACCAAATTAAGGAAGCTCACATTTTTCGAGTTTTTATGAATTTTGTGCGAATCCACCGCACATACGCATTTCCACCTTTTATTTTCTCATCAAATAGTAATTTTGCGCTAAAATGCGCTATGCCAAATTGACCGACGAAGCGTCTTCAACCACTTATGCAGATATTATTTTGATTAATACCGCTCAAACATGTCATTCGCTCGTTTTGGTGCATTTAGCGCAAGCGAGAGCGGGGCTTTGGCCAATGCGTAATGATCTGCGTGGCGCAAGCATCATCTCATCGATGGATGGATGGTTGCAGTCAGCTTCCTAAGCCTGGGATCTGCGTTAACGCTGTCTTATGTGTCGTTGTTGTTGCTGTTGTTTACCAGTCTGTCTGATCCATCACAAATCTTAAAACGCGGGTATTACAATGTTTTGCCGCTGTTAAACGACGCTCAGATCTTCAGCAAACAATTTTGAACATGGCAACACAAACACCATAACGCTGTGCTCCTTCTACTTGGTTTGAAAGGAGATGCGTTGCTGTAAAAGGAAAATCCGTGTCAAACGTTTTATTAACTCTTAGTTGCCATGTGAAATTTTTTTTCAATTTTCTTCAAATTTATTTTTTTCTCGAATCAACAACTGTGGCAGTGTTTTGAAAAATTCCCCTCAGATGAAAATAATTTTTTTTTGCAAATCGTAACCAAAAGCATTGAAAATTTGACGACCATTTTTGCTCCGATTTAACTCCTTTGCAATGCTGTTTTATTATTGACATCAACAGCATCATCAGCATCAGAATCACCATAAACATCAGCATCTTTCCTTCCTAATCGTGCTGCAGCAAACAGCCATCGTTGTCAACTGTCGATGCATAATTTACTCTCATGGTGATCGCGTTTATCTTGTAGTTTGGCTGTTTGGTTGCTTTGGTTTCTTCCATTCTGTCCTGTCCATTTGGAAATGTGTAACTTAAATGAGAAAAGTTTGTACTCTGCTCCTCGGAAACATGACTGCAGCAATGACTGTTTCCACTTTTGCAATGTGTAGTTGGGGTAATGGTAACGATGACTCTTAACGCACTTTTCAGTGCGTGGGCTACAGTTACATGATCGCGTTCAATGATAACATTTTATGGCTCATCTCTAATTTCCGTTTGAAGGCGATAAGATAAAACAAAATACCGCATTCGAGTAATGATGATGATGATGATGATGATGATGATGATGATGATGATGATGATGATGATGATGATGATGATGATGATGATGATGATGATGATGATGATGATGATGATGATGATGATGATGATGATGATGATGATGATGATGATGTAGATGATGCGGGGGACAGAAAGCGTATTGTCCTTTCAGAATGGATTAGTAAAAATGCTTCAAAAATTTATGTGCAGTATAAATTGTATATACCGACCATTAAATATATTTTAATACTTTTGGGGACTGTTTGCATTAGCAATCAGCACCACTGACCATCATTTGAATAAAGTTGACTGAAAATATATATTTTTTTTTTAAATGATCTACCTAATTACACAGGCCCACAAAACAGAAAAAGTACCATGCGCGAAAGATCAGACCACTTGAATATGGTGCCAGCATAGCGAAGTTGGTTCGGGTTTTTCCAGAAATCAAAAATAGTGCTGAAAATTAGAGATTTTTCCTGGTTTCTGAAAAAATGCGAACCAACTTCGCTAATCTGTCACTATATTCGGGTTCAGGGACCCATAAAACATAAAGTGGTCTGTGGTCTGATCTTTCGCGCAGGGTACTTTTTTTTTTTTTTGCCTGTGCACAGGACTACAAAAAAAAAAATTCGTGCGCGAACGAAGCAAAATTAGTCTTGGTCTTGGTTTACAAAGCGGTTGGGTTTTTAAGATGACAAATTTTGAGAAGCGCATGACACACCTATTGATTGTAAATTACCAAGATTGGGAAGCAGTCTTGGTCTTGATAATCATTGTGTCCAAGACCAAGTCTTGAAAAAATTTCTAAAGATTGTTGAATATTCAAAATTTCGATATCGAGACCAAGATTTAATGTCGAAGATCAAGATCGAGGCTGCTATGGTCTTGGTTTGCTCATCACTATATGCCTGTAGGACCGACGGAGTCAATTATCTCAATAGTCCAATCTTTGGAATAGTTTTTTTGTATGTAGTCCATAATGGACTACATCTAAAACTAGAAAACATTCACTTAAATTATCAATTGGATCAAAACCGGTCCAAATGTAATGCAAAGTCGGTCAATTGCATGAAAAATGGACCAAATGTTATGCATAATCCGTCATTAGTATGAAAAGTGGTACAATTGTGTATCGATTGTATCATTGAAATTAGTGATGAGCAAAATTATTCTTGGTCTTGCAAAATTACCAAGACCAAGACCAAGAAGCTGATATCATTGCTCACGATGATCACCAAAACCAAAACTGCTTTTTAGTCTTGCGTATTTATAGTTAATATGTGTTTCACGCCCCTTTCATCATATCTCAATTCGAAATTTGGTATCTTAAAAACTCAACTGATTTGTAAAAATAAGGTTTGGAAATTTTGAATACTCAACAATCTTTAGAAATTTTTTCTAGACCCAGACCAAGACCGAGACAAAGCCTCAATATGCCAGAACAAGACCAAGACTCAATATAAAAACCAAGACCAAGACCAAGACAAAATGTGC
The DNA here is from genome assembly GCA_951812925.1 of Calliopum simillimum. NCBI lineage: Eukaryota > Metazoa > Arthropoda > Insecta > Diptera > Lauxaniidae > Calliopum > Calliopum simillimum. Next base: position 6,367,425 of record OX638369.1, read on the forward strand.
AAGAACAAATCCAAGACCAAGAATGCTATGGTCTTGGTTTGCTCATCACTAAGTGAAATTAAAACTAAGTACTGCTTGGCAGTGAGTCGATTGTTAAGAAGAGCAAACGATAGTGTATCGGTCTAATGACTTGCGCTGTGTGGAGAGGGCTGGGTTCAAATCCTCAACTCGGTGATTTTCAATTCCAATTTTTGAATTTCTATTAATTTGTACACAATTTGTCTGAAGACTCTTCAGAGCTGAAAATGAAACATATGCCCAACATAGCCGAGGTATAAAATAATAAAAAATTAATAAAAAAATTTTCATTTCTGAGATTCGAACCCGGAACTCATTGCTCAGAAGTATATAACTTTAGCACATTTTGTAGCCAAATCTTTTGACATTTGTGTGTAAAATTTGAATTTCAAATTAAATTTGTTGAAATTTATAAATAAAATAAAAAAATTATCCTTTTTCTGGTCCGAATGTAATGCATAAGGAGACAATTGACCTTTTTCTGGTCCGATTGTAATGCATAAGGAGGCAATTGGTTACGTCCAATGACAAACAATGTAAAACTTAAATAGAATTTTATATGTGATGGGACCAGAATTTGGACTAGTCGGTTTATCCCATGGAGTAGTTTGCAAACTAGTTTTGGAATAGTTCGTGGTCCTATAAGGATACTTAGTATTACCCACATAAGGCGTGAAACAAAACAAAGTCCTACGAGGTGTACCGAAGGGGTCGATATTACGCATATTGAGGATAAGTCTACCTACTGGGCTTACATTAGTGGGCTACGCGGACGATATTGCGCTAGCAGTAGTTGTTTAAACCACAGAAAATTTAAATGCAAAAAAAGACGGTATTTTTTAAACTTTAAGGTAAGGACAACTCTTTCTGGTGGCGGATATGGTTTCAGCATTAAAAAATATATCTAAAATTACTAGGTATTCTTATTTTTGTTTGTTGTTTCTAGTTTATTTATGTTTTTATACCCTACACTTAGGAAGTTTTCACTTTGTCCTTCCATTTGTAACGCAGAGAAAGTATATACATATATTCTTGATCAGGAGGTGACTGAGACGATGTAGACATGTCCGTCTGGGTTTCTGTCTGTGGAAATATTTTTCACGAGAAAACTAAGCAAAGTAGTTCTATGAAATTCGGTAAAGTAGTTTCGCTGTAAAAATCAATTTGTGGGACTAAAAATGAACAAAATCGGTCAATGGATACACCTATAGAAGGTAGATGTAGGAATAGAATATTAGTAGGCCACAAGTAGTACGACTACTAATGGAAATTAGGTGTAGGTACAGGATATTAGTTCTAGGAGGAGCATTCCGTGCAGACGAGAGTAATTTTTTTAGCGGGTTTGAGTCTCGCAAGAAAAACCCATATTAGAAAATTATTGGAATTGTAACACGTTAAGCAACCATAAAAAAATCTCGTATTTTGGTATGAACTTTGCAAGGCTGAATAGATATTTAAAATAATGTACCTACTGAATAACTTTTTATGATCTTGAGATATACCAAGAAATTATTGCCTACCGAAAGACTACAAAATGAAAGTTGCGTTGCGATTTTACAGCCAGAATTCAAGAAAAGAAATTGCTATGCAAATTCGATAAAAGACAAAAAGAAAAAGAACATTAAATATATTTATTCAGTTGTTGTTGTTGTTGTTGTTCTTTTACCTCAAAAGGTAATAAAGTAGAAAACAGTCAAAGCAATCAATTGATGGCTGAATTTGTTGGCCGATTGTTACATTGTTTGTGCGCCTGGGCGACTACGAATTATATGGTAGTGAACCGAAAAACGATGAAAAAAGAAGAAAAAACGTAAAAATCTCCATCAAAGCAACACCCACTCAATGTTTGATGACAAACGCTACATGAGTTCAAATGGGCTGCGATTCCAACCGACTGAACGGCGCGGCGGCTCCACTGTGGGGGAACAACTTTTTCGAACGACGACCAGCAAACGAACCCGTTTATCGAGTACGAGTTGTCATATACGAATAACTCGCAATGGAGAGATCGAGATGATTCGAAAACTTGTTGAAAGAGAAACACACAAAGCACACAGATACTTAAACACAGATACACAAGGCATACATACCAATGCCAAACGGAGAGAGCGCGTGAGTTGCGCTCACTTGACTTAACTCACCTGAAGAAATCAACACAGCGAACCACGACGACTATACGCTGATCGTATCCATAGACAGCATTTAATGAGTATCTCTGTTTCAGTTGTATCTGTATCTGCGGCGTTTAAGTGTTTGTGTGCGCGTGAGATACAACTCCGCTTGCTAACTAGCAGCTGTTGCCGCCGCACAGGTCCGTGTGTTACACACAAAACGTTGGTTTTTTAGTTGTATCGTGGACTTTCTTAACACTGTGCGCGCATTTCCGCTACTTTTTCGTGGCGGTAGCTCTCTTTCATTGGAAAACACAAAAAAAAGTGAACGAAAGAAGCGCTTACTTAAGTAGTTCCATTTAGAGACATTATAGACTTTTGAAACAAAAACAAAGCAAAGTTTCGTATACATTTTTGGTAGATAGCACCCCCCGCCCTCCCGTCAAACACCCTCAAGACGCGTAACGTGTTGCTGTGTATTGTGTGCAAACAACAACAACAACAACAATCGGTGGAACAACAACAACAAGAACAACAATACATGCCAGTGATAGCGCTCATCATAAATGTTAGTTTCTACAAGTTTTACGCCAATTGTGCCTAAGCATATGTGTTAGCAAACACTTTTTCAACCAAGGGCATATCTGGAACATCTCAAAATATTGTTGCTGCAACATTTTTTCCCACTTTTTTGCCAATATCGCCAGAGGCAAATACACTCACGAACGTTTCGGCGAGTGAGAAAGAAAACAAACTTCTTCTTGTATTGCTTGGGAAAACACGCTGATCTCGCCCGCTCGGGATGTTATTGCTGCTGCTTTAATGTTGCTGTCTGTTTGCTGTTGCTGTTAGTACACAGCAATTTGTTCAACGCTGTTGCTATGTTTGTTGCTGTTGTTTGAGAACGTCAAATTCGATTTTTATGAGTTTTTGAAAGCGTGACTAAACCGTGATTTATGGTGGCGTGTGGTTTTTTAATATTCATGTTCTTCCTGTGGCAGCAACAACAACAACAACAACCGCATCACCATCGACATTCACATCAACAACGACGCTGCACTTCGTAGTTTACTCTGTTAAATCGCGGACGACGACTCATAGCTCTTTGCGTAGGTGCGCGCGCGCGCATGCGCAGTGACTTTTTTCGTTTCTTTTCGTTTTCGTTGGTCTGCACTGCGCGATATCCAGCTGCGATTTTGTGCACAGGCCAGGCACACGGAGAGCTTGTTAAAGCGCAATTCACCCACTAGCAATATGCACAAGCAACAACAACAAAAACAACAGCACCACCATCACCAGCAACAACAACAACAACAGCGCAAATATAAACTCAGTGAAATTCCTCAAGTGCTGGTGGAGTCATCATCATCATCCGCATCAGCATCAACAACGGCATCAATCGCCGCAACAGAGTACAGAGTTGCATCCACGCCTGCTGCCAGCAATAGCAACAACAACATCAGCAGTCAAAGCAGCACAAAGCTTCTTGTTGTGGGTGAAACGGCACGCCAGCTGCTAAATAACAGCAGCGGCGGCACCGCTGCTGCTGAATTTACCATGCTTAAGGATGCCAATGTTGAACTCAACCTAAACATCACAACTCAAAGTCACAATGGCGGTGGCGATGCGCCTGCGCAGCTTTTGCAAATGAATAATTCAAATGCCACAGCAGCAGCTGCATCTTCCACAGCGACCAATGATCTCGCCGCAGCTGCTGCCGTTGTGCTCTCACTCCAAGGTACAATGGTCAGCAGTCTACAGCAGGCAGCACTTTTACCGCTTAACTCACCAGCGGCAGCAGCGTTAAATTTGCAAGCACTCGAATCGTATTTGGCGCTACAACGCATCACCGGTAAATCGGATGTCTTTCGTTTTAGCACAATTACAACAACGACAACAGCAACCGCCGCGAATGCAACAACATCAAATGAAACAAGCTCTGCAGCAGCAACAGCTGATCCGTCAACAGCACGTGCAAGCGGCATTGATATCGCCGCCGCTGTGGAAACATCGCAACTGCAACATGGCAGCAGCAATTCCACAACTGATTTATCAAATGCCGCCGCCGCTGCTGATCTGAGTGATTGTGAGCTGCCTCATTTGCTGGAGGGTGATGAGACCCTTTCATTTGAATCTTGTGCTGATTTGGATAGCAGTTATGCCAGTTTGTTGCTGAATTCAGCAACATTTAATTCTCTCTCCACTGCGCAGCAACAACAATCAGCGCATATTGCTGAAAATGACGGACAGCAGCAGCAGCAGTTGTCTTCCATACAGGCGACAATGTTTCAAGATAAAATGCAACATGCTGCAATGGTGGAATCTGCTGTCGGAGGTAAGGATGTGAACAATATTTTTTGTTAGTGTTAATTTTTACCTGTCGGTTCTTCCGTTTCAACATTGTTTATGAGTTATGATTGTAGGAAATGGGTTCTTTTATTTGAAACAAATGAGATTTTTTATAAGATAGTATGTATGCTGAAATGGAGGGCTTGAAAGCATAGCAATTGTCCAAATTAGAGAATATTCAAAGAAATGTTGATTTTGGTAAGCTCAAAAGGCACTTTTTAAAAAGTTGTTCCATATTTTGTGTGTGCAAAAATACTTTTTTTTGGCTAGAGTATTGTTAAAGCTTTTGAGCTCTATTTTCCCTCTGATTTACGACAGTCTTTACTGAACTCTAATGTTTTGAGCTAAGAAACTCGCTGTAAAAGTTACGGTGACTAAGATAGGCAAGAATGCCTGAATGCTCTACTTCGGCAAGTTGAAGTAACTTGTTCCCTTAACTTTCCTCATATAGATATACTTCCACGTACATTTTTTTGTTATCTCGATGATAGGTTCAAATACCAAAAAATATCTAAACTCTACAGGATTTATGTACCGGACTTAGGGCCGTTTTCACAATGATCGGATAAGACTTAACCAGAACTTTAACTTCTACTTTGACATTAAATATCACACAAAATTTTTATTTATGGATATTGTGAAAAGAGCTCTTAATAAGATAAAAGCCTATACCGAAGGTCTTATAAGGTTTGTGCTTTTAAAACGGCAACTTTACGCTTTTTGTACGACATGGATATTTAGTAGGAGATCTCTCTGGACCAGCCACTAGAACCATCCAACCAACGTATAAGAGTGCGCTTTCTAGGAAACTTAAGTCAGAATAAATACTAAAGCCATTGTTTTTTCTTCCAAATTTCCTCTGAATATATATCTCGTCGTGAAAATTTCAAATGATAATACGTTTTGGAGGGTAAGCATTACCTTTTTAATATCCTACACCCAGGATATATTCACTTTGCCTTTGTGTTTGTAACGCAGATAGGGAGGTTTTGCAGGTATAGGAAAATGTATACATATGTATATTCTTGATCGACGTCACCTCCTGAGTCGATATAGCCATGTTCATCCGTGGAGTTATTTTTCACGGGAAAACTAAACGAAAAAATTTTGAACTCTACCTTCGTCATCTAAGTAGCTAGTTGGATTGAAAATGAAGGAAATCGGTCAATGAACAATTTCACTCAGAAACTTGGTTGGTTCGGACAGAAGGTTGTGGCACATCCCACACACTCAGTGTATGTAATGAAAGCATTGTTTCAGGTAATGCAATGAAATTTCGCACATATACTTATGTGGAATAGTTAGTAGAAGTTTTGAGCAAGACAAAGTGGCACATCCAATACAAGAAAATCTTTCGAAATGTTGCAGAGTAGGATAGTAAATTTTTGACCGGGTAATACCCTTACTAGTTTATTTACAAGTCTTAGAAGACAAACAAAATCGAGAACCTGAGTTAAATCTTACGAATATAACCCTTCTTTGAAGCATTTTTTGTTCTTTTCGGTTGTTCGTTGGTCTTATACCATAGTTTTATATTTGAATTTTTGAGATATTTCGCTACTGACATCCAAGTCAAATCTAAAATGGTTAAGGTTCTCATTAATTGGAATTATCGCTTTTGAGAAATATTATGGATAATGTATGTTATAAGGGAGCGTGAAAATTATTCTCTGGAAATCATCGCTTGAGTTCTCTTTTGCCTCATCGAAATTTTTTAACATTTTGACTTAAAACTTCTTCCACAGGTTATGAAACATGATCTCTCTAATGCTGTATTCAGAAAGCATCTATCTTTTATAGTTTCTGAGATATTCAGAGCTTTTGAAGGGCGCGGCTTGCAAACCTTTTCCTAATCCATACTAATAAACTGTAAAAACTTCACCAAACTCAGTCGACGCCCATACCTTCTATTCATGCTTAAAGCATGATCCAAAAGCATGGAAAAAACCAGTTTCACATGTTTTGTATTGCTTAAAGCAAATTGTGCACTCGACTTATTTGATAAATATATCGAAAAGTACTTTAATGACACTTTTTTTCTAGAAATACACCAACATGCGTATGGGGAGAAGGAAAATTTGGGGCGGCGTAATATGACACAATTTTTTCATCTGCGTCAAATAGTTTCAGAGATATAATGGCACCGCCCATTTTGCTATTGGATGTTAATTGGGCTAGTGCTCTTTATAAAATCTACCAAATCTCATCCAGTTATGTCAAATAGTTTCAGAGATATGAATTAAATTACACTGTTTGCTCATTGGCCCCCCAGGGTATATTGGAGCTTCTAAAATGATAGTTTAAAATATTTGTTCATATAGCCCTTATATAATCGTATATTTAAAATCTTCAATCACTATAGTGCTTATAGTAAGAACCGTAATAATAAACTATGTCGGGTGGTAAATTTGTTTTCCATTCAAAACAATTTTTGGTCTAAAGATTAATATTTTTTGGTGAAATTCGGAGAGCATCATATATCTTTATAAAATCTGAAACGAGACATTCAGATTTTTTCAGAATCAATCTTATGTGTATGTATTCGCCTAGAAACAATTACAAACAATATGGGCACTACGCGTAAGGGTTTTTTATGTGTTAATTTTTTTATACCCTACACCCAGGGTATATTCACTTTGTCCTTCCGTTTGTAACGCTGAGAAGGAGGCGTGGCAGATATAGAAAAGTATATATATTCTTGATCAGCGTCACCTCCTGAGTCGATGTAGCCATGTCCGTCTGTCTGGCTGGCTGGCGGTGTGTTGAAATACACTTTTTGGGAAAACTGAGCAAAAAAATTCAATGATATTTGCTGCACTGCCTTCGTCGTCAAAGATAGCTCGGGGAATTGAAAATGAGCGAAATCAGTCAACGGAAACGCCTACCGCCCATACAAAAAATATATTCAAAATACAATTTTAGGAGTATTTTTCACGACAATGCAACCAAAATACGCATAAATACTAAGAATTGTAAGCGCAAGCTCTGAGAAAAAACTGATTGAATTCGGACAAGAGGGCGTGGCACCTCCCATATAAGCAAAAGCTTCAAAACGCTATACTGAAAGCGTTCTTTGAGATATTCGAACCAAATTCGACTCAAATACTAAGAATCATAAATGAAAGCTCCTAACAAAAATTGGGTGAAATCGGACAAGGGGGCGTGGCACCTCCCGTACAAGCAAAAGTTTCAAAATGCTATACTGAAAGAGTTTTTTGAGATAATCCAAACAAACTTCACTCAAATACTAAAGACTATAAATGCACGCTCTAAGCTAAAACTGGGTGAACTCGGACAAGAGAGCGTGGCACCTCCCATATGAGCAAAATTTTAAAAATACTGCAGTGTAGGGTATTTAATGTTTGGCCAGGCCAAGGGTTACACCCTTACTAGTTTTCGTTTAGTATTGCTGTACATTGGCTCTGAGTAATCTTCTCTTCTTATACGAGATAAAATTGTATGTACTTATGTACTTATGTATGTTTGTTTGGAACGGGCAAAACTTTTTCTCAAAAACGGCCGCAGCGATTTTAATGAAACTTCGGATAATGTTAGATATTAACATACAAGGAAGAATGAGCAAGGTTTAAACTTTGCAAATGCTCACCAGGGGGCGTGGCACCGCCCTAAATTTTAAAATTGATTTGGTCATACCTCGCAAACCATACAAGATATTTGAATGAAATTTGAGGAGCGAGTACCTCTTAACAATACCTGAAAATAAACGAAAAGTGGGCGGGATCGAATAAGTGCCACGCCCACTTATTAACCCTTGAAAATTTGGATTCAATATTACTCGAAAACGACTCCAACAATTTTAATGAAAATTTAAGAGACTGTACCCCTGGAAACAAGGATTAATATGTGATATGCCGTTATATTAAAAAAAAAACTCGTGAAGGGCGTGGCACCGCCCACAGAAATATAAAACGCTTTAAAAAGAAAACTACTAAAGAAATCGCTCTAAATTTAACTGTAGGCAGTCTACTTGCTATTAGGCACCTACGATCTAAAAATGGGCAAAATATCGCCGGTGTGCGTGGAACCTCCCATACAAGTAAAACAAATTAAATACTATTTCTCGCAAATGGTACAACATATTTTGATTAAATTTGGTAAGAGGGTCTGGATCATGAGTATCTAAAGCATAACGAAAAGTGGGCGTTGTTCAATAATTGCCACGCCCACTTTTTACCAAAATAAAAAATTTCAGTTAATAACTCAGGCGCAAAAAAAAAAATGGAGTGAACTCTTTATGTCTTATATACTTTTCGACGCTGAGTCCAGTCCGTCTTCATCAGCAGAACTGTCATTATAACTTCAGTATTTTGAAATATCCTTGCTTGAAGTTGAAGAAAACACTGTGTTCAGTCTAACAGCGTAGCTACAAAATAAGGTGTTATCAAAATATTCTTTCGGATTTTTCCAATAGGTTCTTACTTTTCGATACATAAAACGAAAAATTTTGGGTGCGTGGCATATTCCATTTATATATTTTATGTAGAATGCCCCAAAAAAAATTTCAAGTTTTTGATATTTTCTATACCATTCGATACTTTGCGAGTTTTTTCTTATTATTATTCTCATCGGTTAATATACCAATTTGAAAGCATGACCATTAGAGGTGAAAAGGTACGAGTTTCGTTACAAAAAATAGCTATGAATAAAAATATCGACTAAAATAATAAGATCAGATTGTTAACCGAGCAGGGATCGGTCTCCAGGTACTTTTTATTATATGTAAAAAAAATTTTACCGTTTAGGAGTTACTTATTAAAAACCGATTTTTTTTACGTTTATTGTTTATTGCGTAAAAAAAATCGGTTTTTAATAAATTATTCTTAAACGGTAAATTTTTTTTTACATATAATAAAAACTACTTGTAGAGCATATGACTCTCCATAAAAAAGATTCTGACACTTTTCCCTGTGATGGTACATAAGTTATCGCAATTTGGTAATACTTGCGGCCACATTTTGGGAGGCAACCCAGCAAAAATATATTCCCCCGTTCCTAAATATATGTAAAAAGTAGGTTTTAACTAAAAACTCGATCGATACGTTTTATTACTGCTGGATGTTAGACTAATAGTCCTTTACCGAATATGGAATTTAATACAACTTATTTTTTGACGTGAGGATTATATTTTTAAATATTTTTGTAAATTTTGGCTGGGTGCAAAAAGTGGAAAAAATCGGTAAATTGTGGCAAACACTCCTTCACATAATTGTCCGTAACTTGAACACTTCTTAACCGATTTTCAGGTTCAGAAACTTTTTGGAAAGCTTTAAAATTGGGCTATAAGTACAAGTTAAATTTTTTCGTATTTGGCAACAATTTATGTCACATATGGGTACTACAGCATTGTTAAATTTTGAGCTTAAACGGTCACGTCACACTTTTTCAAATTGTACACTTGTTAACGCCAAGTTGGCGTATTTTTCTTCATATATTTTTGTTTTTTTTTTAAATTTTTTTGCTATTAATTTTTAATAAAAATATGAAATTTCTCTTTATGTTTCCTTTTTTTCCAAGCCACTTTATAGTACCTATTATGTATTCCCTTAATATTATGTAAGCTTGCACACAAATAACTAATATCACGATTTGAATTCAAATTAATTTTTTTATCGTATAATTTTACCCACACTTTGCAGGAATTTCGTCTGGCTGTGACCTTCATACTGCGAACAATACCAACTCCTCCGCCATTGTGGTGGCTACTGCCGCTAATTCCGCACGTGCCAAGAAGCAATTCATCTGCAAATTTTGTAATCGACAATTCACCAAGTCCTATAATCTCTTGATACACGAACGCACCCACACCGATGAGCGTCCCTACTCTTGCGATATTTGTGGCAAGGCCTTCCGTCGACAAGATCATCTGCGTGATCATAGGTGAGTATAGTTAAATACAATTCAATGCTTTGCGACAATGATACAAGGATTTGTTTTGTTTAATTCCCAAACCCGACTATTCCATCTCTCCATCCAATACCATACATCCGCCATTCGACCCACCCACCATATTTGAAATCTGCTTTAATTGCAGTCATAATTAAAACAACAACAAAAAATCCTCTCTCATATGATGTATCTTTATGTGTACTACTATATATAGATATATCCATTCAAAAGAAAAACCATTTAAATGCACTGAGTGCGGCAAGGGCTTCTGTCAATCGCGCACTCTAGCGGTACACAAAATTCTGCACATGGAGGAGTCACCGCATAAATGTCCCGTCTGCAGTCGTTCGTTTAATCAGCGCTCCAACTTGAAGACCCATTTGCTAACTCACACGGACATTAAACCGTACAACTGCAGCTCATGTGGCAAGGTTTTCCGACGTAACTGCGATTTACGTCGTCACAGTCTCACGCATAATCTCTCAGCCACAGCGGGTGGCCTCAATGATCACAGCGTTGCATTAGTGGATGCAGTTACAGAAATCATGACACAACAACAGCAACAACAACAACAGCAGCAGCAACAGCAAAGTTTAGCAACAGCGTCGTCATCATCACCACAAGACTCTAAGGCAACAACAACATTAGTGGCGGCCTCCTGCTCTAATGGCAACCCCCCATTGGACCTTATTGCGGTTACCGATTAGGTCAACAACGGACGGTGTGGACGGTTGCTTTCGCTGTTCAGCGATAAAAAATCTCCTGCAGTAAATTGTGAAGATATTACGAGTTGAATATTTGATATCAAGTGACGACTGAATGCTTCTTTAATGACATCAAATCAACCCAAGGTTGCTGATAACACACACACACACACACGACCACACATACATATGCGTAGTTATGAGTACTTAATGTTTAAATATTTAACCTCTTTTTCTTCTGTAACTCCATTTCTCACCATTAGGATTTTAAAGTTTTCTTTTTTAATTTTTATTTTATGTAACACCTTTAAGTACATACATACATGTGACATTTTTCTACATATATATGTGTATGTACGTGTAACTTTAAGTATCGTTCGTTTTTTTATATTTAAATTTTAGTTTTAAGTGCAACAAATCCGTCTTTTATTACTCTAAGTAATTCGGGTAATCGATAATAATAAAGTTTTATATGAATTGAATAAAGTATATGTATTGTCTCAGTATAACCATAAAAGTCAAGTGTTTTCTATATCTATATTATTGGACTATATGTAGTTACATTTCAGTTTGGCAGTTATCAAAATAAAGGATTTAATGAAGAATGTTTAAGGGGTACTACTCTCCAGGTCTCTTGGAATTCGGCGATATTCAATCGGATATATAGTATTCTTCTTATAACCATAGCTGATCGATTATTTTGGCAGTGTCCTTACTTGATATGAAACCAGAGCTTTTGTCACTCACGAGATGCATCTGTACACAATCCAATATCATGAAATCGAATTGAGATGGTTGTAAAATGTGCCTTTTAGGGACAAAATATTGCAGTCTTGGTGAAGAAATGCATTAGGCGTTCAAAATAGTGTCTAATAGCCTCTTTTTTCGAATTGCAAATAACAAAATTTGAGATAGTTAATTTTACTTTTATACGTAGTTTGGCAAAAAACTAGAAAAGTTCGAAAACAGAAAATTGTTAAAAAGTGTTTGAAAATTAAGGAGTTAATTGCTCCCAGAATACTCATCTGTAATCGGCGCCCTTTTTTTTGGAGTGAATTTTGTGTGTCCAAGAAAACTGTTTATATTAATTCCTAGACTCTTGACGCTTGAGAAAAAGTTGGGCGCATTGAACCAAGAAATTTTTTGCCTCAACAAACAATTTTTCCCCATTATTTAGTACAATCATTTGGGAGAATAAAATGATGTTACCTGGAATGTTTTCCGGGACTTTTGCAAATGAGTTATTTTATAGATTTCGATGTGCTATTTCAGAATTTCAACTTTGCTACCTCGAATTGTGTTCGCTCGCGCCGCCATATTGGAAAAATGGCTTCCAAAATAAGTTTTAAACAAATATCTCCTTAAAGGTTACATTTAGAGAAAAATATTGTGGCGCAGTATTGTAGCTCATATAATTTTCTATCAAAATGAGCTTCGAATTGTTTTCGTAACTCAGGAGATATCCTAATTCAAAATTTGAAAAAAATTAGTAAATTGTGCATGCCGCTTATTTGTAGGCACAGTGATATGTGGAGCTTAAACTACGAAAATTTATGAACGGTGAGTCACACGTTTAAAATAAAAATACTTACCCAGTAAAATCTTCGTTTACATGTAATCGGTCGAGTAATCTAAAAAATTGTTTGCATCGATTACTTTCTGGGTTACATAAGGCATTATTTTAACACATGCATGTCATTGGGCGTAGTCGATTACCCTAATAAAACACTCGCTTACATGTAATCGATCAAGTAATCGAAAAAATTATTTGTATCGATTACTTTCTGGGTTACAAAGGCATTATTTTAGCATACGAATTTCATTGGGCGGAATCGATTACCCCAACAAAACATTCGATTACATGTAATCGATCGAGTAATCTAAAACAAATTGTATCGATTACTTTCTGGGTTATTTTTGCGTTATAAGTATAAGTATTAAATCAATGTAGTAGGACGTTATGGATATATTTTGGGTTCTGTTTTGGGCCAAAAGTTCATCGGAGGAAACATTATCTGAAATATTATCTCTTTACTATTTATTTCTTTTGAAATATTAACAAATGTTAACGTCAAAATGACTTAAAAATCAAAAAATCTTAAATAAAAAACTTTCGAAATTTATGTTCTCACATTACCCATTGCATTACATGTAATTGAAAAAGTATTTCATTATTTATTGCATTACATGTAATATTTAAAATGTTTTAACATTCAAGTAATGCGTTAGGTAATCAATTATCGTATAAGGGGCTACAAATTTATTAAAAAATTTTATTGGGTATTTATAGAGAATTACTAGCACTACAAGCTTCATATTGTTTTTTTTTTTTTGTATACATACAATAGTTTAGGACATATTTTTCAACAAACCTAAAACTTAGAAAAAAAAACAATTTTCTAAAATATCTCCAAAAAGGTTCATCCTAGAAAAAAAAATTTTATGCATTTTGTAGAACGTTAAATTCCATATAAGGGTTTTTTTTGAATTGTTTTTTCGTCCACCTTAACATTAATGAGATATCGCGACTTAAAAATCATTCAAAATTGAATATAGTAGTGCGCATAGTACAATTCACTTTGTCCATCCGTTTATTTCACAGAGAAGGAGGCGTGGCAGATATGGAAAAGTATATATATTCTTGATCAGCGGCATCTCTTGAGTCGATATAGCTTCGTCTGTCTAGCTGGCAGGCAGGCTGGCTCTTCGTGCGTGGAAATACATTTTTTGGTAAAATTGACATAATTGATTGAAATTTGGTATTCCGCCTCCGTCTTCAAAGTTAGCTCGAGGGATTAAAAATGAGCGAAATTGGTCAACGGCCACGCTTACCGCCCATACAAAAAATATATTCAAAATGCAACTTTAAGAGTGTTTTTCACGACAATACAATCAAAATACACATAAATACTAGGAATAATAAATACTAGTTGGCACATGCACTGAGCAAAAACTTGTCAAATTCGAACAAGAGGGCGTGGAAACTCCTATACAAGCAAAAGTTTCAAAATGCTATCTGAAAGAGTTTTTTGAGATAATCCAAGTAAATTTCATTCATATACTAAGGATAGTAAGTACAACCTCGCAGCAAAAACTGGGTAAAATCGGACAAGAGGGTGTGGCACCAACCATATAACCAAAAGTTTCAAAATGCTATACAGAAAGAGTTTTTTGAGATAATCCAATTAAATGTCAACCAAACACTAAGGGCTATAAATGTAAGCTCTGAGCAAAAAGTGGGTGAAGAGGGCGTGGCACCTGCCATATAAGCAAAATTTTGGAAATACTGTAGTGTAGGGTATCTAATGTTTGGCCAAAGGTAACACACTTACTAGTTATTTGTCATAAATTTGTATATTACATATTATTATTATTATTATATTTGTATGTATATCGCATAAGATTGCGAAGCATCTGGGAAGTGATAGAGAAGGCTTGGACTAACAAAAAGTTGCAACTGAGGAGGGGCTTAAAATGTACCCCTGAGGAGTTATAAGGTTAAAACTGATTAAGAAAAAAAAATTTATTGGATCACCCTTTAGCAAATTTTTTCTATGAGAAACTTTTAGCTAATTGTATGAGCTTTTAAAGAGTGCATTTGTTTTATAGAGTTCAAAAGGATTTCGCAACATTGTGGACTTTAAAGTTGATTTTTTAATATTTTTTCCCAAATTTTTTACTTTGGCGGTCATTTTAGTATGAAAAGGGTACTAATAACATACACTTTTTTTTAGAATTCTCGTTAAATTTCCTTTAATTTATAATTTTATTTATCTTACCAACTTTTAAATTTGAGGTCGAAAAAAATACATTCCTTTCACACGGGTTACTCGCATGCATTTCGCTGCATATGATGTGCGCGCTTTCTACTGGAGTCTTGAAGCTGATTGTGCTTGAAAAGTATTTTTTTCTGGTCTCAGTTAAAAAAATTGGCATAATGAATGTACCACCGAACTAAAGCAAATTTAACGAGGATTAAAAAAAAAATTATTTTAGAATACGTTAATAGGGCCTTTTTCATACTACAATGGCTGCCAAAGTCAAAAATTTGGAAGAAAAAAAAAAAAGAAATTAAAATATCAATGGATTCCAATAAAAAAAACTCATTAACTCACAAGAAACTCATAGGCTGCGACAGAATAAAAAAATATGCGCCTTAGTTTTCTTAATCAACGAGTTATGTACCGCCATAAGAAGTTTAAGCCAAACGGAATGGTAAATTGTAAACAATCTGTTGGCTGACATAAAATTGCGGATCTCTGATGGATACAATGTACATACACGCGATATATAACTCAATAAAAAGCAAAATACAAAAAATAAAAATAAATAAATAAAAAAAAAAAACGCTTGTAATGTCAAATGTTTTTACGACACTTTTGCGGGAGAAGGTGTATCTACTTCATAGTACTGGAATGACTGTTACAATTCATGACAATGGCAATCTTGTCAATATGTGAAGCTAATGACAAATTGGCGGCATTATCAGCTTTGATGTTTGATTGTTTTTGGCCTTAAATAAACCGGCTGCCGCACCTTTCTTTCGCCAGAATGTGCGATGCGGTGATGGATAGATTTCGTTGGCGTGTGACATGGAGTGGTGGAGTAAAATACTGGAAATGCGCAAATGTTATACGCTCGCTCGATAAGGTTTTGCGCCGCACCACCACCACACGTTAAAGCTCAATCGCACTCGAGAAATCGGAGTTGCTGCTTAGCTTGGCTTTGCCTGCTTGCTTGCCTGCTGTTGTGCTTATCAGTGCCCCAGAGGGTAATAATCAAGATAAGCTCACTATCTAGTTGGGTTTTATAGGATTGTTGTTTGCCTTCGCCCGTAATAAAACCAAAAAAATTAAAAAAAAAAAAACGGAAAAATGCCATCGCATCAGTAGATATCGTCGCTGATTGTTGACTGACTGAGTATTCTGGTAACCAACCATATGTATGTACATATATATATATATACATATATATATATGGATACATCAACACCACCCGCTCTCACGAAAACCAGTACAAGTATCTGTGATTATTGCTGCTTATATTGTGTGAATTATTACACAAGGCTACAGGAAAATTGTTTTTTGTTTTGGCATTCAATAACTGGAAATATTTTTTGACAATTCATATTCTTAAATAAGACTAGTTTTTGCTCCTTTATGGAAATTCGAGGTTAATAGCTTTAGAAAAAAAAAATATGTATACGCCTCATAAACTCGTAAAAGTTGTCAAAATCAATACGAAATTTGACAGTTTTACGAGCTTACAAAGTTTTGGAACACGATTAAAAGAATACCCTCATTGTTTTTTTTTTCTAAAGCTATCAAGCCCTCAATATTTTGTGTTAATCTGGGAATCGAACTCACGATACTTGCGTAATTTGTCGACGGTTTAGCCGGCTGAACTACAGTTGCTGGCTTACTTAACAACATACATTATTCTTTTAAATGGTCTTAGCGTGCCTGAAAATGAATATCATTCTGCACTGACTCTTTTCGCAACGTTTCCAACAAAAAAATAAAAAATTAAGGCAATAAGTTGGGTTTAAGGCTATTAAAAAGGGTTGAACTGTTTTGCACTAAATCTTTTCGAATGTTTAGATATGTGATAATATTAAAAATATTAAAATTATTGGGGTAACAAAATGCTACATTCTCTTTATCATTTAAATTCTCATGTTTTCCTGATCCCTCGTCCCTTGAATTCTTTTAAATTGAGGTCTCATCATTCTCATTTTGAATGTTTAGTAAACCACTTCCTCATCAGCATTTCTTGTCCACCTTCCTCTAAATAATGTACTCCAATACAGGGTGTAAAAGTTAAGGTTACGAAGTTTCGGGGATTCAGAGAGGAGACCTACACTAACAAAAAAGTGTACGTGAGTTAGGTCTGTAATATACCCGTAAAGTGTCATAGGGAAAGTACTGATTTTTGACTTGCTTAGCAAAAAAAAAAAAAAATTTCTTGGGTCACCCTAACATTTTAGAGAAAACTTTTTTAGAAAAATCTTTTTGGTAATTGTATGGACTTTTTAAAAATGTACTTTTCCCTACTTTTTGACTTTGGCAGCCAATTTAGTAAGAAAAAGGTCGCATTATTGTAATATACACTTTTATACAATAATTTTCCCTAGAATTCTCGTTAAATTACACAGGTTTACAAAATAAAAAAATGTCATGGCGTTTTGACCAGACTATGTGTTTCCTAGGGACTTTGACTTCCTGAATCCGAGTCCGGGGTCCGTTTTTTTCCAGAACGTCTGAGAAAAAAGATTTCAAGGTCATATGGAGATCAAAAGGGTCATGTGTCGTTTAGTGATAAATTCGCTACAATTCTGAAACTAATTTTATATCATTGAATTCTTAGTTCTAAAAAAGAATATGTGATCAAAAAGGGTCTCTCGTTCCTAGTTTCGGAGACATAGCCATCGGAAGATCCGGATATATCTTCTATGAAAACCGCTATAAGTTGGGAACCACTGGATGGATTTGGAAAATATTGTTGTCATATGAAAGGTATTTTGTTGTTGTTGTTGTTGTTGGTTTTGTTGATGTATTTGTTGTTGTAATTGAAAAATTTCTCAAAATTTCAAAAAGGTCATATCTCCAAAACTATGAATCCAATTGAAAATATTTTTAGAGGTTGTCAAATTACCTTTCATATGACTCCAATTTTTTTCAAATCCATCCAGGGGTTCCCAACTTATAGCGGTTTTCATAGAAAATATATCCGGATCTTCCGATGGCCACATCTCCGAAACTAGGTCCGAGATACCCTTTTTGATCACATATTCTTTTTAAGGACAAAGAACCCAATGATAAAAAATTAGTTTCAGAGTTTTAGCGAATTTATCACTAAACGACGCATGAACCCCATTTTGACCTCCATATGACCTTGAAATCTTTTTTCTCAGACGTTCTGGAAAAAAACGGACCCCGGATTCGGATTCAGGACGTCAAAGTCCCTAGGAAACACATAGTCTGGTCAAAACACCATGACATTTTTTTTTTTGTAAACCTGTGTTATGTTTCATTCGTTAGTACATTTCTCATACCAATTTTTTGATTTGACATCGCAAAAAAATACTTTTGCGTAACAACACAAACGCGTAATTCGCATGCGTTGCGCTGCAATAATGCGCGCTCTACACGCTTTGCGCTATACCTACAGTCAAAAAGTAAGAAAAAAAAAATTAAATTTATCAAATTTAAAGGTCAGAAACTTGACAAAATTCTTTTAAACTCTATGAAACAATTACATTCTTAAAAAGCTCATACAATTTGCTAAAAGTTTTTCATCAAAAAATTTTCTCTAAAACGTTAGTGTGATCCAGGAAAATTTTTCTTGTAAAACATGTTAGAAAATCAGATTTTTTTCACTATAACTCCTGAGGGGCACATTTTAGACCCATTCCCACAAGAAATTTTTTCTTAGTTTAGGTCTGCTCTTGCACCATCCAGAAGATTCATAACCTTAACGTTTTGAACCTATATTGGAGTACATTGTTCAGCACTAGAATACGGAAATGATGATGAGGATTACTAAACATTCATATTGAAAAAGATGAAACTTCAATTTAAAGGAGTTTTTTACCTCAAGGACAAGAGAACGAGAAAACATGAGGATGTTGATGATAAGGAGGATTTAGAAGAGGAGACGATTGATGATAAGGCTGAGATGAGGAAAAATCTTAAAGAACAACTTTAAACTGAAAGCATCTGTATAATATTAAAAAGTTTCCACGAAAAAATAGAATTTTGAGAGCGGAAAACTTAGACCAAAATGATGCATGAATTCACACTTTCTTTGTTGACAAGTGTTATCGCATATGCCGCGCGCCCGCGTATTGCGCTTAAGCGTTTCGGCCCGTCCGACGCGTCGTTGGTGTTGTGAACTTTTACTCGCTTTGCTGTAGATCACTTTTATTTATTTTCTTGAAATCTGCTGTCGGCTCTTTTTTAAGTCCACTCACTAAACGGTGTTGGGTGTAAACTGCTATATTTGTCATATCTAATCACAATAAGGGAGCGGGGCTGTAAAATCACTAGTACACATAGGTTACACGCATACACACACACACATACTTACATTGGTATAACCAGTAAATTCTTAAAATTGAGGAACTCCGAAGCGCACTCACTCCGTTTGGTCGTAAACTTTCTAGCAAGAAAGCAAGCAAACCAACGCGCTTGCTTGTCTGGCTGATTGTTGTGGCTCGTACGTTTAGCTGGCTGGCTGGCTGACTGGCCAACTTTGTCGGGTCGGCTATGAGTACCATGACGATGACGACGGCTATGCCTGACTATGAGTATTTATGACGCGACACCTAATTAGGTGGTAAAAAACCGCTTTGTAAGTATGGCGCAAGATGAGTCTAGTTGGTGGTGGTGGTGGTGCTGTTGGCATGTGGTATCCATCAACATAGTGTAAACATAGATTTGTTTCTATTGTGAAACGTCAAATTACACAAAAATAATGCCGACACTGACACCGACGCCCGACGTCGCCGCTGACATCGTCGACAGTCACCATCACTCACACTATATATCAATGCACGATTTACATTCCCAAGACTGATGACACCAGTTCCAGGAAATTTCTTAAGAAGAATCCAAGAATTCATACCACCAATCCGAATATGATATTCTAACCAGAGCAAGCACTGTTGCCAACGCATTATTTTAGGGGGCATCTAAAATACGTTTTTCGTGTTATTCTTCATTTTAACAATAATACAAGTTTCAAAGCTGAAAAGTTATAAAAGTGATTTGATTTGTAATGTATATGTCGCATACTCATATGTAAGTCGGGTAAACACGAAGTGCGTGGCTACCGCACGTGATATGTCACTTCCAGGTGGTATAGCGGCCCTTTTAATTTCAATATTTGCAGCTTCCGTAGCATTCATTTATTCATTCGGTATACACCTAAAAGGAGAAATGGCACCCAATAATTGAGGGGTAATATGGTGCCGGTGCCATTTCTCCTTTTACATGATATACGATATTTGGGAGTACTGTCACTTCAGAATTACAGAATTTAGTCATATAGGACCTTCAATGATTCATTTTTCATCTTTACCTGTTTAATTTGAGGTTTTCTCTGGTATTTTAGAAAATCCTTGGAAACTTTGGATACTAGTGACTGGGTGGCTGGCTGTGCGTGTAAATGCAAACTGAGCAAGATAGTTCAATGAAATTTGGTGCACTGCCTTCGTCATCAAAGTTGGCTCGTGGGATTGAAAATAAACGAAAACAGTCAACGGACACGCCTACCGCCCATACAAAAATTATATTCAAAATGCAACTTTAGAAGTATTTTTCACGACAATGCAATCAAAATACACATAAATACTACGAATTGTAGGAGCAAGCTCTGAGCGAAAACTGGGCGAATTCGAACAAGAGGGCGTGGCACCTCTCATATAAAAGGTTCAAAACGCTACACTCAAAGCTTTTTTTGATATAATCGAACTGAATTTCACTCAGACACTAAGTACTCTAAATGCAAGCTCTGAGCAAAAACTAGTTGAACTCGGACAAGAGGGCGTATCACCTCCCATAAAAGCAATTGTTTATATATGCATAAAAGCATTGTGTTGAAAATTAAAAAATTATGAAAAATTGTTAACAGAATTTATTTTTTATTCGTCGTCAGGATGTATAAATTCATTAATATCGTCCTTGCTTCTTTCGATATTCCACGCTCTGCAGAGCTTTAAGCATGCCTTCTTATCAGCAAATGAATTTTTATTATTTCCATGGCCACTTGAATTGAATTTCTTACAACGATTTGAATTTGCATGGAAAGAATACCTTGGAGGCGATAGTGCTGGGGACGTAACAGACTTTATTGGTTTTCCAGTTGCTTCATCAACTTTCCAAGCACCATCGAGTGCCGTCTGTAAGCTGCATACTTCGGCTAACAATATGAAATAGATAAAAAAGTTTTAGATGAATTGAATTAAGATCAAAGCCATATTTTAAGTATATGCCCATAGTTATGAAGTTTTACTGTCAAAAATTTCCATAAAATATGATAATTCTTATTATTTAGATAGATACTTAATAGAATTTCCTTACTTATTTACAAATTCCAATTTATAGTTATGCACTACTATGTACTCACGATCCGTTGGATTTCCGATAATGTCTTGTTGTTTTTCTTCTGATCTTTTAAGATTCCATGGCTTGCAGAGCTTCGAGCAAGACTTCTTGGCATAAAAGAAGTTATTGTTATTTCCCAAACCACCCCGATTGAATTTTATACATTTATTTTTATTTGCATCGAATGAATACCTAGGTGCCCATGGCTCATGTATATGTATGCCTGATTTATCCCAAGCACCATCAAGTGCCAGTTGTAAGCCACATACATTAGCTAAGTTAAGTAATATAAAAAAAGAAGAAAACCAAAACATTTAAAGCGAAAGTCTTTCAAAATACTTACGATCTGTTTGTTCTTGAAGTTCTTCTTCGGAGGAAGAATCTAAGGAATCATCATCAGTTGCAAAATTAGAGCTCAATTGTAAGAATAACACAAAAGTTAAAACAAAAATCTTCATTTTACGTATTCACGAAAAATAAACTAAATCTTAAGAAATCAATCTATACCTTCAAAACAACCATATATATATAACCAAAATTGAGAAAAACCAATTTTTTTGCTTTTATTATTTTTACTTAGTAACTTATTACAATTTGCAACACAAAGTGAATTTTCTATAGTTAATTTGTGAATTAAAAGGTTACGAAAACCACCCAACGGGAAACGGAAGCGCATTGAAACGACTTCAGTTGCGCTTCTAGGGAAGCAAGAAGCTGCTTACAGTGCTGTTCTCACTGCTTATCGTTTTTAACACAGCATATCCTAGCGGAGATGCACATCTTCAGAAGCACATGAAATACGCTTCAAATACGCTTCCGTGGAAGCACACATTTGCAAGCATATGAAATACACTTTCGTGGACGTTTTTCAAAATTTTAAGTTCCGTTTCACAAAAATTACTTTTTTCTGCAACTTTTGGTAGATTTATTCACCTTTATAAGCAATATAAAAAATAGAATTTGAAAAATTTTGTATGCTACCAGAGATGTGCTTCTATTGCGCTTTTTTGGAAGCAGCTTCATTTCTTCCCGTTGTGCATTTACTTGAAATGCATGGTATTATTTGCTAATCAAATCAGTTGCGCTTCACATTTAAAATACCTACTCATAATGAAAAATTATAATTAAAATTATGAACGATTTATGCGATAATGGAATCTGCAACGAATTCTACTAACAGCTACCCCCTCCCCCCCCCCCCTGAGTTATGAGCTAAAGTGATGGCAAGGCTTAATTCGATACGGAAAGTTAAAAGCTCCAGCAATTTTTTCGTTAAGGAGCTTTTGGCAATTTCGTTATGTGAATCGTCGAACAGTGAACGGGTTTGTATGGAACAATGGTCATAAATAGAAATAATAGAGCAAGGTCCTTGACATTTGTGAACGTGAATCTGAATAAAATCCGCTTACGGACGCTCCTGCCTTCCATACGTAGTTAGGGCATGGCCGAAACTTTTTATCAAATTGGCTATTGATTTGACAGTGCTGATTTCAAAAATATTACAAATTGTGGGCTATCTTTTATAGTTTTCAAGTTATGAAAATGAATTTCATGAAAATGAGATTTGGTTTTTTTGTGTATTATTAACTATGAAACTAACTGACTGATCTTAAAGAAGTTTTCATATAAAAAATACTAAGTCATGGACTAAAAAAGTGGGCGGTACTATGCCCCCCAAAAAATTAACTTGTCATATCACCGAAGTTTTTTGACGTAAATAGATGAAATATCGTAATAACTAAGTATAATAGGAAAAAATTCATTGAAAAAAGTACATATTGGGTCTATACTTATGGGTTGAATTTTTGACTTAAAGTTTTGTTGACTCGTTGTCTACAGAGTTTGACTCTCGATATAATTTGAATTTGAGTTCTTTTCCCTTTGCTCTTATATTGCGTAATAACTTGATTGCCGAACTGACTTAAAACTTGAGCTAAATTGACCACTGACTTTACTTGACTCGACTAGACTTGGAGATTGATTGTCGACTTAGGGCTTGTGGGTTGGCTAGGGTCTTAAAATGCATCAAGTTGCCTGGACTGACTTCTCTTTCTTATTTGCAAGAAACTACTTACTGTCTTCAAATTCGACTAGTTTCTTAGCTCTCGAATAACTTTTTATGTACTATGATTCCTTCTTGGTTAACTAACAGATTAACGTTTCAGCTTTTGCCTTGACTCTTGTCTTGTTCTCTTCCACTACGAATGATTTCACTTTTGATTTATATTTTAAGTTGACTCTTAACTTTACTCGAATTGACCATTAGCTTGAGTCTTGCATGGAGACTTAACACGACTCTTTTTTAGACTCGCCATCTTCTCGACTTAAAGCGTTGCACAGTGAGACAAAATCCAAAAATCCCGGCCAAAAGTCGAAAGAATAGCCGTAGAGTTTTCAAACTAAGCAGGCATGGTTCTTAAATATTTATTAGCTATACCTATATGTAAATTTGGACAAAATTGATCAACGGACACGCCCACCTCCCATATGACATCAAATTAATTTCGACCTTAATTCTACCATTTTTATTCAGAAATTGTTTAAATTTAGTAAAATGAGAGTATACGATTCATAAATGATATCTGCAAAAAATAGGCGTGGTCAAAGATTAAAAACGCCCACCTCCAATATGACCTAAAATGAATTTTTATCATAAATTTTAGATTTTCTATCAGAAATTGTTTAAATTTAGCAAAACTAGAGTATACAACTAACTAATGATACTCGAAAAAAATAGGAGTGATCAAAAATCAAATACCCCCACCTCTCATATGACATAAAATGATTTTTAATCATAACTCTTTCATTTTTCATCAGAAATTGTTTTAATTTGGTAAAATAATAGTATATAACCAATTTATTATGATTGCAAAAAAAGGGGCATGGCCAAAACCCAAGTTCAGACACCTCACATGTAACCTAAAATCAAAACTTAAACATTTTTAATCAGAAATTTTTTAAATTTAATAAAATAGCATTTTCAAAGAGAATGGCCCTGGTCCAAAAATTAATACGCCCACTACAACTTCGTCATGCCGAGGTGTCTTTGCTCTATTGTAAAAGCTGCATACCTATAAAAAGTGATTCATACTAATTATATCTACTCAAGAAGACCGAAAAGAAAAGATCGATCAAGGAAAATATCAAGAGAAAAACAAATGAAGATGTACTTCTTTGATGTATCCTCGGATCCGATAATCTCCTCGTTCAGAAAAAATCAAAAAAAAAAAAAAAAACCGATCCAGCCTTTCTCAAAATGTTGTAAATCTTTTGATAAGTCCAATCCTTGATTTAGGCAATAAAAATGATGAAGAGAGTGAATCCGAGGGGAGTTAAACCGAGAGCAGTGATTCAGATTCGACATAAAATGGGTCTTCTTTCTCAAAAAAAAAAAAAAAAAAAATTTATTTTCAAACAATTTTTTTTTTTTTTTTTACTGGAGCGGGTATGTATTATTAAGAGTAATTTGAGTAGTGGGAAAGAATGGGGGCTGCAAATTAAAGAGAAGGTAAACCAAGGGTGTCAGCGTAGAACAAAAGTGAGCCAATTTTGGCTCGACACCAACAACATCAATATTTCTGTACAACATTCACAGAAATAATTTTTGTTGTTTTTTTCTTTTCACGCTCGTCAAAATTTCGCGTTTTTGTTGCTTTTTTGCGTACACACAAAATCGATCTCGAACCAACATAAAACAACGACTTCGTCGCATCAAAATCAAAAACAACAAACAATATGGGTATAAATGCGTTGATGCGCAGTTGCGAAAATGCAAGTCTTTTACGCACTAATGCCTGAACGTTCAATGTGAATATTTCCATCTTGAGAAATTGCAGAAGTAGTGCGAAATTTTCGGCAATGTGTTTGATGTTTTATAAATGTCAAACTTTCGCAAACCGCACTTCTGCGACGACGCAAGAGCATTGCGCATCAACGCGTGAATACCCCTATTTTTTGTGTGTGTCCCAGTTCTTAGAAATTTTGAAAATTGTTGAAATATAATTGTTGTAAACGAGGCTTGAAAAAACAACAAAAAATTGTTTTTGTGATTGTTCAATTCGAATTTGAAGTTGTTGTAGCGAAGCGAAAATTTTGCGCTGACTGCGCTACATGCGCTTGGCTCAGTGATTTGAAAACGCTGACACCCTTGATATAAACCATGCTATTGTCTCGGTTACCGATATCCTGGACAATTGTTTTTCAAAATATCTAACCAAAACTTGCCAGAATTAAAATTTATTTTTGGACTTTTGGCCAGGATATTTGGATTTTGCCGCACTGTGCGTTGCTTGAATTTCAACTAGACTTACGACTGTCCCCCTTGTAAACTACTGATTTGAATCAGAACTTTGCTGAAGGTTAACAATACATGATTGCCAGTATTTCCCCAAAAATCTACAAAATAAAAAGTTAATTTTGTTCTTATTTCCTAGACATTTTATTTTTTCGGTACACTCTTATCCCCAACAATGTCACTATGCGTTGTTACTTTCCAAAACCATTCATCTAATCCAATATCTATCTACAACACTAGACTAAGTGGCAACAATGTGGTGGTACCGGTAACAAACTATGCAACTCCTCAGTGCGAGTTTAGTTCAGATCGATCAATCTGTTAGTGGGTTTCCTTGGGGCTTAACTTATCGCTGTTAATTTTTATTGTTGTAGCTGTTGCTGTTGTTGTTGCTGCGGAAACGTTCAAAGGCAAAACCAAACGATGTTTGTTGTGCTTTATGACATTGCGCTTGTTGTCATAATTATTAGTCAAACATAAACACAAACAGACAAACGTACATACAGAGAAACAAATAGACAGACAGATACTCTGCTCGTTTCAGTACGCTCGGTACACACACACACACACACACACATACACAAATAATGAATTTCATAATTTTCCCATCAAAACCAACGTGCGCGCGCGCTGCTTAACATCCGCGCGCATGTCGCTGAAAGCCGTTTGCTGTAATGTGTGAAATTGCATCTATTCGCGACGATGATGACGGCCAATAGGACAGGACACAAAGAAGTTGGTACTCTTGGTAGATAGGTGCTATCAGGCAGGGTGGGTAGCGACAAGAAACAAGTTAGCAACAGGGCCAAAGCGCGAGCCAGACTCAAGACAGCCAGCAACAGATATGCGTTGTAGTGTCCATACTCGTCGTCGTACATCCAGCTTGAGTATCCGTTCAAATATTTACAGATGGCAGCAGCAGTCAAGCCGTGTTTTAGTTTCAATTTCTTAATTTGAGTCAATACGTCCGAAGTCAAGGTATGACGACAACGACAAGGCGTTGGGATTTGTTATGTTTAATCATTGTAATTGGTCTGAACACAGGAAATAGGCTTGTATGTACTGTGTCCATCCATGTCTTGCTTTCTGTTGTACTCTGCGTCAATTTTACGCTCTGTCACTGATCCGCTAAATGATATTTTTGTTTTTTTTTTTGAAACAAATCAAGAAAGTCGGCCGCTTCTTTTGTTGTACCGAGTAGTT
This sequence comes from Calliopum simillimum, assembly GCA_951812925.1. Classification (NCBI taxonomy): domain Eukaryota; kingdom Metazoa; phylum Arthropoda; class Insecta; order Diptera; family Lauxaniidae; genus Calliopum; species Calliopum simillimum. The sequence continues at coordinate 6,394,117 of OX638369.1, forward strand.
GTAGTTGTTGTTGTTAATAGGAAATGTAAACTGTTTTTGTTGGTTTATTTGATTATTGCCAGAATTTCCCATAAATTGGTATGAGCAGTATTCAGAAATTGTTAGCACAATACTTGTCACAACATTGTATGCAACTTTTGTATATAGATCGCGTTATCTTTTTCTGTTACTCTACTGAGAAAATTTCAACTGGTGGGAAATTTTTGTAATGAGATTGATTTTTTTTTTTTTTTATGAAACAGTTATAAGGTTGGAAATGAACTCAGAATATGTACATTCACCGAGAAGTGTTTGAAGAAATTTAGGGAAAAGCTTCTTCTGTCCTGGAAGTAGTTTAACCATGTAAGATCATCAAAAAATTCCAGATATTGACGCGAATATGACAAAAAAACTACGTTTGCACTGCTTTTCAGACAGTATATCTGCCCAATAGGGAACTCTTTTGTTACCAGTTGAAGCGTACATATCTGGACATAACTTTCACTGCTGATAATTGCTATGCTTATCCAAAATTTTTGGTATTCTCTAAACAACAGCATTAATTTGGCCAAAATATGGAAATTTCAAGAAAAGGTTTTCGTTGGATTATTTTCCACAATTTTCGACTTGGATTATCTGAACAAGAGTGTGTCGATGAACTCAGTTCTTTGTATGGTGATAAAGCACCATCAAAAACCACAGTATATGGTTGGTACAGTGAATTCAATTGTGGTAGGAGTTCGGTCACCGACGAATTCCGTAAAAGTCGTCCAAAATCGGCCCACTGTTCCGCTTGAGCAACGTAGGACGGTCAATTTTGAGTGGTACACGACCATTTGTTTGCCGGAAATCTTTGGAGAAATTCGTTAAACCAACCCCGGAATCATTCTCCATCATGACAATGCGAGCTCTCACACATCTCGAGAAACAGGTGAATTTTTGAGCAGTCAAAACATCGAATTGATGACTCATCCTCCGTAAAGTCCTGATTTGGCACCCAATGACTTCTTTTTGTTCCCGAACATCAAAGGAAAACTGCGTGGTCAACGATTTACGCGCGCCAAAGAAGCAGTTGAAGCGTTCAAAAACCATGTTCCGGAGGTGTCCCAAGAGGAATGGGAAAACTGCTATGGCAAATGGTTTGAACGAATGCAAAAGTGTATTGATCATCAAGGGGAATATTTTGAAAAACAATAAAGCCATTTTCAATTAAAAATTATTGTTATTATTTGCTATTGCCGAAATATAAGTAGTGCCCTACGTAACTTTTAAAAAAATTTTAGTTGTTTAAAAAAAAAAGTATAAGGCAATAATCCTGCTTAAAAACTCTTCAAAGAACCACCCCACCAAAAAAAGTTTCAGATAGCTTTCGTAAGTTTTTTTTTTTTTTTACTTAAGTGTTTTTCGGAATGGAAGCTTGGGGATGGTTTTCTAATTGAATACAAGACTCAAACATCTGAAAAGGTGAAAGTATCACCGGGTGATATATCGCGACCTTAAAACAACATGGTTCTAACTACATACAAAATGTGTAGCAGTTAGAACTCTGTTGTTCAAAGGTGACGATGTACCATTTTTATTATAAAAGTTATTTTCTCTTTTCTTTCAACCCAGTCTCCAATAAGGTTAGTATCCAAATACTTTACTCATTGTAAAACTTTCAATGAATTGAGTGACATCTTTTTTTCTGATCTGACATTAATGTGATCGTAATAAGAGTCGATTGCATGTTTTTCATTTTAGAAGAACATTATGTGTTCTAAGCTGACAGTTGTTGGTTTCGTTTGTTATACCGCCAGCAGTCAGTTGTGGCTGATTTCTTTTTCTTTGCCTGTTTTTTTCAAAGTATAAATGTCTCGAACAATATCCAAGCACTGTGTTTCACAAGGAATAATAAAAAGAAAAAACATCTTAATTTACATTCACTTGAAATGCCTATAATCCAACGGTGCTGGTAATAGGCAATAACTCGAGATAATCTGATGCAAACGAGTGATTACACAACAACAACAAAAATGGGCATTTAGATTTTAAAGCTCACACCTCATAAGGAAAACACAATGCAACACAACAGATGCGCGCTCCGAAGTACAATCTGTGTTCTCCCCTAAAAAAACAACACTCATCTCGGACAGACAGACAAACGCACCACGGACAGAGATCATTTTAAGGATATTTTCCGGTTATTAGCATTTTTGACAACTTTTTGATCCGACAGTTCATTTGCTTGCCGTTATTTTGGTGTCTCGGTCCCCTTGAATAAAGTAACAGCTTAAATGACGACCGATATGGGGATGTTTTTTGCAACCCCGTCGCACACAGTGCAACCAGTTTATCTGTCTGCTATGGGACCCACCCTTGTGCTTGCTGGCTGCAAAAAGGGTAGGCGTGGTTCTCGTTAACAGCCTGATTTTTATAACAGTAGAAAAACAATTTGCACAACAACAAAAGCGACAAAAACCTTATTAATTCTGTTGTTGTTGATTTTTGTTTTGCGATTCGTCGCAAGATTGCGCCAACCCTTGCTGCGATAATTAAATAAACAGAGTACGGGAACACGATTATGATGATGAAGTTTGATGAACTACCTTGTTAAAATGACAAGAACAAAGTGAAGGATTGAGTTGAGGATATGAAAAATGAATATTAATGGTTACGGAAATGTCCCGCAGTGTTTTTAATCTGTGCTATGCAATACAGCAAAGTTTTCAGAATGAGATAATTAAATTTGCAACGAATGATTGAAATAAGAGAGCGATAAAAAATAAGTAAATGAATGTCTTTAAAACAGTCGATTGAAAAAAGAAACAACTTCAGTTGAAACATAACTAGTCCCCACTTGATATTGAGATACTGATTTTTTAGTAAACTTTTTAAAACCAGTGACTCAACAAGGGTATCGGATGCAGTGATAACAATCATCAAAATTGGTACTTGTGTTGATAAAATCAAAAATAATATGCTGTAGGATCAGGGAAAGATATTGACCCCGAATACTTTGAACTAAAGAAACACTGCAGCCAACAAGGATTTTCAGATTGGGGGTTTTTTCGCAATATTGGGGAAATGCATTAATTATCAGCTTTTCCGAGCATTTTGTGACCTTGTCATAAATTTTCGACATCTTTTTATTTTTCATTTTAACGTTACGGTGTCAGGTTCTCACAAGGTGCCAAGGCTTGGAGATTTATTTATTTGGCCAAACTAGACTTTGTCAACATTTTTCGACACATTTTAACTTCTACAGAAATTTTCGACTTTGTCCAGATTTTACGACTTTTTTACGTTTTTCGACTTTTCCAAAAATTTTTATTTTTATTTAATATTTTCAGCTTCATCAAGATTTTTCGAATTCTTCAACATTTTTCGACTCCTTCAATATTTTAAACCTCTCAAAAATTCAACATTTTTTGATTTCTTCAAATGAATTATAGCACAATTATTTGGAAGGATAGAATGACGTTACTTGGAAAGTTTTCCGGGACCTTTGCAAATACGTTATTTTACAGATTTCGATGTGCTCTTTTAGAATTCCAACTTTTCTACCTCGAATTGTGTTCGCTCGCGCCGCCTATCTCTTTAACGGTTACGTTTAGAGAAAAATATTGTGGCGCAATATTGTAGCTTACAAAATTTTCCAAAAAAAATTACCTCTGAATTGCTTTCATACGACTTAAAACTCAGGAGATATCCAAATTAAAATTTTTAAAAAAATATAGTTTAGGAGATATTTTTTCAACAAACCTAAAGTTTAGGAAAAACAGTTTTTTCAAAATATCTTCAAAACGGTGCGTTCTAGGAAATTTTTTTTTTATGCATTTGTTAGAATGTTCAATTCCATATAAGCGTCTCTTCAAACTGTTTCTTCATCCAACTTACCGTTCATGAGATATCGCAACTTACAAATCATTCAAAACTGACCATAGTAGTGCGCATAGAACAATTTTCAATTTTGAATGATTTTCAAGGTTTGCTTAATAATATAACTGTCCCACGTTGGGCGCCAAATGTAAGGGATACATCTCTTTATTTCTTTTTAAATTCAAATTCCACTCGTCAAAAGGAAGCTGCGTCCATATATGTACGGTTCAACTAGTAACGAAGGGGTTCCCGCAATGGAGTTTCTCAACTTTTTTAGAATTTTCGACTTAATGAAAGTTTTTCGACCTCTGGAACATTTATTGTCCCATATCACATTTTTCGACATTTTAAAAATTTTTGACTTTTTCAACATTTTTCGAAACTTTAATGTGTGAACCCTATAGCCAAGACTTAAACAAAAAGCTAGAAAATACAATTAAAAATAGATCATTGAAATTAGAGAACACTTTCCAGACATCATTCAAGCAAGTTAGCTACGAAGCTCTTGAATAGACCTCGCATAGCAATAGAAGATCTAGTAGGCCAAAAGTCACCCAACATAGGTCCTTTATAAAGGAAGCACAAGAATCGGGAATTTCATTGGGAAAATATATAAGGTAAATTAGTTTTACATTCATGGTCTCGAAAACAGTACCTACTTCCCTCAGTTGTGGCTGACCAAACAAAGTACGGGTCATATGGCCCACTGAAATGCAATACGGAACACTTGATGCTGGCTTTTCTATCTTTGAATCTGTTGGTTGGGTGCGATTATATTGAAACATTTCAACCTGATTGATGATGTTGTTGATAAACTGCTGCTCAACAACAACAACAACAACAAAATCAACTTGATTCTCGCTTAATCTCAAGTCGTCTTTTGTATTCTTAACAAATTGTCAACAACACACGTTGACAACAAAAACAAAATACACAAAAAAAAAAAGGCAGACTCCATCCAATACGTTATTAGTCACACAGATACGAGACGATATCAGGGACAGACAACATGGATGGAACGAAGTAAACGAGTGCGAGTAGGCTTTTATCGCTTGAACAATTCAACCATGCCAACATCACTACCATGATTGGACATTCTTCCGGAACACAGAAGTGTCAGTTCAGCTATAAATAAGCAGGTAATTCACTGACAAACAAATTAGATATTATATGTAAGAGCAAAAGCAAAAGCAAAAAAAAAAAAATATCCTATCCGTATCCGAATTCATATGGCTAATTAACCCATAGTGTACAGAAATCGTTTTTATTTTTTGATTAAATGAAACATGAGTGACGCTCACATTTGTAGTGTTTCATTCAAATTCAATATTTAGTTATTTTTGTTTTCAGTTAAATGAAACACATTTGTAGTGTTTTATTCAAATTCAATATTTGGGTTTGTTTATTTTTGGTTAAGTGAAACACGAATGACATTCACCTTTGTAGTGTTTCATTCAAATTCAATATCTAGGTATTTCTCTTTTTGGTTAAGTGAAACATGAGTGACGCTCACATTTGTAGTGTTTCATTCAAATTCAATATTTGGGTTTGTTTATTTTTGGTTAAGTGAAACACGAATGACACTCACCTTTGTAGTGTTTCATTCAAATTCAATATCTAGGTATTTCTCTTTTTAGTTAAATGAAACATGAGTGACGCTGACATTTGTAGTGTTTCATTCAAATTCAATATTTAGTTATTTTTATTTTTAGTTAAATGAAACATGAGTGACGCTCACATTTGTAGGTTTTCATTCAAATTTGAGGCAATGCAGTGTAGAATAAGAATTTTTGCTGCTAAAAAATAAGCTAAAAAATGTTATGTGTCACTCATGTTTCATCGCTGTATTATTACATCTAAGTTATTTGTTCCGTAAATTTTTCACTTATTCTCGTCGACCTACTTAGTATACAAAAAAAAGTTTGCACTGTCGAAAATTGGTTAATTGTTCAGTAAGTTGGGTGCTCGATTGGTCTGTTGTCTTTCATTCTTCAGTATGAGCTTGCCCTGATAACAAAATTGAAACAATAAACATTTTTTTACGTTTTTTGTATTTCGATTTTCATTATTTTTCACTAAAAACACACAAATCCACTTAGGAGACCACCAACAAAATCACCAGCTTTACCCGGCTAACTAAACCGCAATATACCCAAACAACAACAACAACTACATCAACATCATCATCATCTCCATTATCATCTTCAGCTGCCTCTGTAACATTCAACTGTTTTTATATTTGTTGTTGTTATTGTTGTCGCTATTGTTTTTGTTGCGTTGTGAATTGGAGTTGTAGACAATTTATTGATTAGTTTATTGCGCGTGCGCGTCGCTGTTTTATGACGGTACTATGGTACCCATCCCGTCAACGTCTTACCCATTTTTTAGTTCTCATCTCATTTTAACTTGGCTCATCTTATCATACTTATTAGTATGGGTTGGAATTTTTTTTGTTGATGACGGCTAGGGTTAAGCAAAGGGCGCTAGTGAGAATTGCCCAAAAAAAGTCTAGAATTGAAATAGAGTTGATTTTTTTTTTTAAAAATTATAGAAAATCTTCTATGAAAATCGTCTTTATTTTATGTATTAATTGATTTACTGTCTGCACTGTCTTGTTTGTATTGTCTTCATTGTCTGATTGAATTGTCTTCATTTTCTTTATTACTATCGTTATTTGGATTATCTGCAGTGTTTAATAATCCTCGTTTCAGTTGACTTTATTGTCTTAGTTATCATTCTAACATTATTTTCTTCATTGTCTACATTATCTCAGTTTTATTCCTTTTAATGTCTCTTATTTCTAATTCGCTTCATTGATATCATTGTATTCATTGTCTTGATTGTCTTTCATCATTTCACTATCAACATTGGTTTGGTTGTTTTCAATGTCGTTGCTTTACTGTCCTAACAGTTTCTGTTGCCTTCATTGCCTTAAATGTAATAATTTTTGTTGTGTTTACTGTCGTGCCATTACTATTTTGGTTATGTTGCCTTTATTGTCTATATTTACGCAATTCTCGCAAAGTTGCATATCGTATAGTTTTCACTCTACATAATCATGTCTTATTTTCCTTCAATCATAAGTATCACTGTCTTCATTGCTTTCATTGTCTTAGTTGTCTTCTGTCTATAGAAAGCTTTTTTGAGATAAGTATATAGTAACTCAGTTTTATGCTCTCAAAGTTGCATTTTGCAATTCCTGATCATATTTTATGTGCCTTCAATCATAAGTATCACTGTCATCATTGCGTAGTTGTCTTAGTTGTCTTGGTTGTCTTCTGTTTGTAAGTTATTTGTTTGAGAAATTTTACACATTTGGTTTTAGGCCCGTTTTTTCCAAAGATTTTCTTTGCTTCTGTGGGTATGTTTTGAAGTAATTTTCACCTAATTTCTTCCGCATGCTCGACGACATCCAACCAAAATCAATATATTAAAGGTTTTCATCACATTGCGGGCCTTAAGCAGCTGTTTCTGCGCAGCTACGCTCCAGTTTAAACTTCGATGTCATCGTCAATGTTGTTGTCGTCGCGGTTATTGTCGTCTTGGGCGTCTGGTGGCGCATCATCATCATCTTGTGCTGAAATGTTATGGCATGCATGGGGCTATGAAAAGAAAAGGTTCGTTGTTGTTTTTGTTTTCTGTTTTTTTTTGGAGACAATTTGTAAATTCTTTATGAGAGTGTGGAACGGAGCGTTAAGAATAAAAATGCTAATTTAAAAGATTACGAGTTTCGTTCTGGTGGTCACACCTTAAAAAATTTCGATTTTTTTTTCATGTTTTTTTTTTGGCCTCATCTTAACGTTCATCGTAAATGTAGAAGTCGGTCGGTTAGTAACGTTAGTTTCAAAAATAAAGACACAATGGTTAATTTTTCACTTAAATAACGCCAACAACAACAGCAACAATATCAAGAGAGCAACAACAACAGCATATAGTATATATATAAAAAATCATATAAAACGTAAAACAAACATATCTTACGCGAGTATCTTAAAATAGTGCTATAATTAAATGCAATACCGCATGAGTTTACATGGAATTTTTTATTGTAATTTTCCAATGGGTGTTAATATTCACAGATACAGATACAATGCAAATTGTATCTGGTACACAGATTTTTCATTACTTATGTGATTAATAAAAACCATTTCCATTATTTTTGCATGCAAAATCGACTGAGCCGAAATAATTATGTTTGAATTTTTGTATGAAACCAGTTATTATTCAATTTATTCAATGAAATGAAATCCCCAAATATCATCAATCAAATGACTCATATGTCGTTTATCTTAAAGTGGTTATGTTGAGATATTTGTTAAGTGATATGTATCTGTCGAATTTCATCACTTTTATAAATGAATTACAAAATTGGGACAAATTTTTATTTGCACACATAATCAAAGACAGATTCGAGGAGCTTTTGTCTAAATTCCAAAATGTAGTGATTAATCTTTAGAGAAAATTAGCTGAAATTTCATTTGGAATGCATTGAATAGACTGGGAACTTTACCAAGTTAAGGCTTGAAGTATAGAGCCCTTAATGATGCAAAACTTTCAGATTATCTTTTATAGTTTTCAAGTCATTAGAAAAAACCAAAAATCGAGAACATTAAAATGAGATTCTGTTTGTATTTGCTTCTTAAGGACTCAAAACTGACTGACCGATTTTAATGAAATCTGTGGACTTTTGACAAAAAAAACTAAATCGAGATAAGGCAATTCTCCAGGATTTTAGTCCTTAATATAAAATTTAAACACGATTCTATTGGTATAATCGCCATGTCTCTATGATTTCTTGTTCCAGAGATAAAAGGATGTCCCATAGTGCACGCAAGATTTGAACTTAGCGCCATTCTAGCGGTGAAGTGTTATGAACCAAAAAAAAAAATATATATAAAAAAAATATATATATAATAAAATAAAATATATATACATATAAAATATATATATATTACATGTTTTTGATTGTTGCTATTTTTTTTATGGTTTTTCATAAACAAATGCTCATTCGACCCGGTTCTCCACACGATAATTTAAAATTTCTTCCAGAAATAAAAGCTTTGATGTCCGAAAATAAGGAATCCATTAAAATATTTTTGTGCCCGCCCTAATGGTAAATGATATTAAATATTGTTTGGCGCTGCGCACAGTGCTTTAATGAGATTATTGTGTTGGAAATATTAACAATTTTTAACTTGCATGAACGCAATGTTAAGCGTGCAAGCATAAGCCTGCAAACGCGCACCTCGGGCGTCTAGTTCTGCTTTGTTCCCTCTAGGACTTTACGATGGATCTTCGGACAGTTTTTATACTAAAAGTCACAGGTCGAACAATGCCATTAGTGAGTTAAATTCTCATTGAAATACAAACTTAATATTATTATATTTAGTTTCATATATTTAATTTAATTTTTTCTAGACTGTAGGGGTCCATGCGTTGGAATTGCACTTATTCCAAAAACAAATCCAAGTCATTCTTGTCACAGAAATAAAAGTTTTAAGTATCCTATTCTGCATAATTGAAATCAGGTTAAAAGTTAACCAGATTTCTGAAGCAATTTTTTTAAATCTTTTTTGGAAGAATTGGCGTTGAAGTTGAACTGGAGAAACGCTTAATATTAGGCAATATTTTGAAGCTTCAGTTGAGCCTAGCTGGAATACTCAAATTAAATGACTTTTTTATATTTTCGATTAAAATTCTGAAAATATATATGTGTGTATGTATATTGTTAGTGTAACATACACATACTTCGACATAACCTACAATGTGACTTACGCTGATATGATACCTTAAGTCACTAAGCGTCACTTAACGCCATTAAATAGTTTAGTAAGAGTTCGCATAAAGTGGAGATTTTGGACATTTAAATCTTTTAATTTTTCTTTTTCTTCTGCTACACAAATTGTTGCACCGACGCGACAAAACTATGCTTCCCACAGTCGATACAATGGCCAAAAACAATAAAACAGCAACAACAAAACAAAAAAGCATTCCCTAGGCACTTCCATTGAAACTTTGCGCCACAAAAAAACAACCGGATGTGGGCGTGTAATCTGATCCCTAACAAATCGGTTTATTAGAATCGTTGAATGCTGAGGAGACATTTGTCGCATTTCATAGCATTGGAACCATTCATTGCCTGACTGACTGACTGCATATACTCGTACCACAGAGCAGACGACATCGTCATCGAAATGTGCGCATGCGCAGCCACCATCATCATCTTCACATAACTATTGCAGCATCTTCTTCTTCTTCATCGTAGGGCAAATGTGAATGAGTGCTGAGGCGCGTGTGCCATGCGCCTAGCCCTTATTCTGGTGATTCTGTTGGTAAGTATTGTCGCTATGGTTGTGGCTTTTTTTGACTGGAAACGACGACTATGGTTATGTGGTGTTATTGTGGGTACCATGAATTTCATGCACATCACATTGGCGCATTGGGAAAACTCTGTGACTGCAATGCATCTTGCGCGCTTCATCATCAATCCGCGCATGGCATGCGTTTTACTGCACCGCCGCCGCAACCATTGCGCCAGCGCGCATCGGCAATCGTTTTCTTTTTTTTTTTTTTGATTTTTTTAGTGGCAGCAGTTGGCGCGGCGCTTGTGCAATTTAGTCGTGGGCGATTGATTCTTCAATGGTACCCACAAAGGTTTGGCAAATGCCCTGCGGCTTGCGATTGAACTTCGAGTTATAAAGAAACGTTGATGGACGTTGAAAGAACGGTCGATCGTCGTTCAGTTTGGCTTTTTTGGTCGAACGAACGAATTACGAGGTACTGCGGCAGTGTATTACACTGAGGGAAAACTTTTTTTATTTTTTTGTAAATCTAGAAAACATTTTAATTTTTTTGGGAAAAAGTGGTAACGTTCTGAAATTTTCAAATTTAAGTTTTAAAATTTTGAAAAAAATTTATAAAGAAAAATAAAACTCGATCGAAAATAAATCTTAAAAAAAGAAAGGTTTTTGAATTGTTCTTTTACGGGAAAGTAATGTGTATTGATCATTTCAAATATCTCGAAAGTTTTTTCAAATCCTTACGATTTTCAATACGATTTCTTAGATATAATTGGATATTTTTTTACCTTTCAAACAGTAAGACCGTCTACTACAGAAGGTCTTCGTTGAGACCCAATTATTTTGTAAATTTAAATACTTTCCCGCTTAAACTCTCAAATGTTTCTTTTGTATTGAAAGTACGCATCAAACAGTTGCTCTTTGAATATTATCACTTGATTGGTTAGCCTACCGCAAGACCGTCTACAGAAGGTCTTCGTTAAGACCCAATTATTTTGTAAATTTAAATACTTTCCCGCTTAAACTCTCAAATGTTTCTTTTGTATTGAAAGTAAGCATCAAACAGTTGCTATTTGAACAATGGCACTTGATTAGTTGGTCTTGCACACGACCGTCTACAGAAGGTCTTCGTTAAGAACCAATTATTTTGTAAATTGAAATTTTTTTCCGCTTAAACTGTCAAATGTTTTTTCTTTTTTCTTGGGTTTTCCGTCGATATTTTGTTTTGAAAATTTTTTATGCAAGATAATGACCCTGGAAAAAACTTAAAAACAAAATACTTTTTACTGTGTATCGCAGTCATTTTTGACTATACGATGCGTTGCCATACCTTGCGTTCTTAGAAAGAGGCGTTTTTACCCCAAATGTATGATACCCACCCACGAGCAACAGTTATGTTCAGCGCAGTTTAGTTCAGTTCGGTTCATTTCACGTGCAATACACAGTGTTTTTCCATCTGCTCTGCGGCATAGCCACAATTTAGCCAACACCGACGATCGACGACCGACCGCCATAAGATTCATGCCGTTTGGCGACTGTGGTTGCATGATTTTTTTCATTTTTTTTTTTCGCGTTTTTTGTCCTGAACACAATACACATGTTAATGATGGCTCTTCCTTAAGGTGTGCTCGCGGTAATATTTCACCTCGGTATTCAGTGCAGTTCAGTTCAGTTCAGTCATATACTTCGAGAGTATGCGCTCCGCTCTGCCTGAAGACAAAGGATGACGCGACGAACGATTGACTTTCAGTCAATGAAATTAGTAACTCGTAAACAGCATTGAAGTCTGCCTAAAATGTATTTAAAAATCTTTATTTTATGAGTGAGTGAATGTGTTATTCCTGCGTATAACACACATTGTTGGTAATTTAATTGTTCTCACTTTTTCCCGCATCCCATAGATATAAAATGTTTTGTTTGGTCTTTAATTATGGGTTATCAATGGAGGATACTTTGAGATTTGTTTGGGAATTATATCCTTAAATATGATATTTGCAAAAAGGCACACATCATGCACCTAAAAAATACTTTTTAACTTTAGATGTAGCTAATGAATGTTGGATACATTATCTCTAAACAATGTAAAGTGCTGATAATTATGCGTTTCACTGAACTGTATTAATTTGCATAATTTGAAAAACACTTAAGTATCCAACAGAATGTTAAATATATTTTTATGAAGCTAGCAAAATCAAATAAAATATCTACGATCATTACTTTCTACAAATTTGTAATCGCTTTTCAGTCATATTGGAGAGTTTCGATTTGCGATATATTCACAAGTGAGAAATTATGAACTGGCTAAAACTGAGATAAATAAGAATAAATAATGTTAAATAATTTGGCATGCCTTTCAGTCAGCTAGGGTTACCGCCTGAAATACTCTGCATTAGCGGGGTAAAGCACAGGACTCGCTGCTGAGGCAACCTTTGCGTCATCGATCAAGATTTGAGTTGACATCTCCGATAAACTTATGGAACTGTGGTAAAATGATTTTCCGAAAATTTCCAAGATGGCGGCCAAAGAAAGTTCGATTCAAATTTTTTGATAGCCAAATATTTGAAAAATCGTATTTCCATTTTGCGATGCTGAACGTGAATCCAACCTCAGAATTGCTCTATCATGTATAGTCACGAGCAACAATTTTTTCATACATCATTTGAATGATAAGTTAAGGGGAGATATACTCCTAGAAGACCAAAAAAAAGGTTATTTTTGAGATTTTTTTGTAGAAAAACTATATATATAATATGTTAAATTTTTGTTTATTACAAAATATTGAAAATATTTCGAGATATCGTATGTTCCTTGAAGCGCCGTGAAAAATCTTCATACACGGTACCCACTGGCGTTTCTTGAAAAATCATCTGAAAGAAAAAAAGATTAAAAAAGATTATTAAAATAGATATAATAATTTAGTAGTTGTCATAGCCGATTTTGAAAATATCGATTAATGACAAAATGGTGAACGTTTGAACATAATTAATGATTTTTGGGCCAAAAATTAATAATTACTTTGTTTATAAAAAAAAACTAAGTAAGGGAAAAAATCCTATGACATCTACTAGAAAATTGTGTATAGAATAAAGCACAACCAGTTTTAAGGCAATCGGTTCATTGGTTTTGGAGAAATTTTGGGTACCGAGTTGAAAAACGTGGTTTCGAGAAAAACGCGTCTGAAAATTTATGGATGAATAAATGATAAAACTTGCCAACTTACATAGAATCGTTGATACCAGGCCCATAGTGTAGGTCGTCTACGGTCGACGGAATGCTCATGGCTTCTAAATTTTGTTGTCGGCGCCGTATTCGACTTTCTTTTGTCTGTTCCTACGCTTGCAGCTCGGCTTTCGCTATGCGAGTTTCATCTTCTTGCGTAGCGAATAAGTGCGCTCCTGACCCAACCGATATTCCCAACATATTTATAATTTCGAGTAGTGAGGTGACACCATTATTGAACGTGCATGCTGCCAGAAAAACAGCAATGTTAACAATTTTGGACCCGCTGTTCATTGTTTTTGGAGCTATCTTCCAAATTAATTGATTGAAGCTCTCATTACAGTTTTGCGTATATCCGCCAACACAGCGTTCTAACAATTTGCCATTGCTGAGGGCTTCGTAAACTGGTTTGATGGCATCTAATACTATTTGCGGCAATGCAGTATAATAGGGACAGAAAGTTTTCAATTGTTTTTTTGCTTGTTTACGTTTTCGGCTGTAACTCGATTATTTATCAAGATATTACCTTTCACACAGTGTTCTAAAGACCTTAAACTTAAAGAAAATGCGAAAAAAATAAAATTGATTTTACAAACGTCTAGGTGTATATCTCCCCTTAACAGAATCTGGAAAAAAGTTGATGTGTTACGACACACTATGGTTTATTTGTTGGCAAAAAGTGTACACAAAAAAAAAATTCACAGCAGGGACACAGTTTCTTTTAAAAAATCAAACTCGAAATTAAAGGTTATACATTCACCTATCTTCAAAGATGCCCCCTTATTCCAAAATCTGATCCACCAATAAAGTGACACGGTCGAAATCTTTTGAATTTTGAAAAAATCGCTTTTTCTTATTAAAAATATTAGTCGCATTAAACGCAGGAGTGATAAATTAATAAATTTATGTGCATTCAATCAAATTAAGTAAGATAAAATCATGGGCGGTGCCATGCCCCAATAACAAATTCGTCATATCTCCGAAACTATTAGAATGAGATAGATAAAATTCGGTATGTTTGTAATAAGCATAGAAAGAAATAACATCCACTGAAAAAGTGGGCATTATAGTGTCATTTATTTAGTGTCATTTTCCAAGTTACATATGGCATCATAGTGGTTTGTAGTACCGTATGCAGGGGTGACTTTGATACAAAAAAAACAGAATTTCCAAGTTTAGGAGCCTATAATTTCAGCAATTTTAATAAAATTAATGGTTTTATTACTCTTAATTTTTTGTGGGGGTTTCAGCTTTAATGTCATGTAATATAGTTTATACGAAGTAATTACAAATATTTTAAAATAATATTTTTGTAAGTGGGTTAAAGTCATCCCAAGGGTGGGGCGACTTTAACCGAAAAATTTCATTCATTGTTTTTACATGCTATACCTTTAACAATCCAAAATCAGGGTTTCAGGTTTTGGAAACTTAAGTTCACTTTACATTTTGGCATATTTATATAGGCGATCGGCCTAGGCAATGGGATGTTTTCAAGGACGAAATTAAAAAAAAACTAAAATTTTTGATAAATGTAGTTTTAGCCTTTGGTATGCTTTACTTATTGGTACATAAGTTACATCAAATAACAATACTAATATTTAAAGCTAAGCAGAACTTAAAAAATCCACAAAACCAAGCTTAAAATCGATTGAAAATTAGAAAACAAAAAATACTTGATTGAAAAAATTTAAAAAACGAAAGAAATTCTTAGTAGGTAACTTTAAAAATGCCTCATTTGTTAAAGGGCTTCGGTGGCTTAATTTTTTGCAAATTTCGCTAAATAAATAATAGCAAATATCCTTTCTGGGCAGCCAATTGTTTTACAAAGATAAAAAGGAAATTATAATTTCACTTTGGCAAAAGACTAGACTTTATTTTCACTAAAGTTCACCATACCTGGTGTTTTGGGCGTTAATTTGGCCCAAGTTTGGGTTTCTTTTAAGCCAGCCTTACAATACAAAGTTTTTTGGGGGTGGCTTTCGACCGGTCCAAAGTCACCCCAAAAACACTGTTTTCTAACATACTCTCATATAAAAATGCATTAAAAATATTTAGAGGCAAATATATCCACCAAAGTCGATGGATTAGGGAAGTAAATTAAATAATAGTTCTAGTTATATCACTCATCTAACGCCAGCAATTTTTCTTCTAGTCAATAAGTAGTAATTTTCTGAGTGTTAAAAAATCCGGCATAAGACAACTTTTAGAAAATGCAACAATATATCCGAAAGTTCGCGCTCAAATCAAATATTGAAAACACACGCTAAAAGCCAAGGATACCGATCGACCCAATACAAATCGATAACTGGTCTTTGGGGTGATAATATTACGATTTTAATCTTTTTTTTCTTGCCGGTTAAAGTCGCCCCCGGATATCAAAGTTACCCCTGCTTACGGTATGTCTTCATAATCATTAGACTTCATTATGCCTTCAACACTTTGAATTGGACCGATTGCTTGCGCAGAGAAGCATCCCCAGATCAAAATAATACAACCTCTATGCTAGACAGTTCTCTTGTATATTTCGGGCTTAGCCATTCTCTCCTTGGTTTTCTCACAAGACTTTTACCATCTTTTCTGACGAGTCCAAGTTTAATTTATGCGGATCGAGTGGTAATTGTCATATGAGAAGACCAAGGAGAGTAAGGCTATGCCCGAAATATACAAGAAAACTGTCTAGCATAGAGGTTGTAGCATCTTGGTCTGGGGATACTTCTCTGCGCAAGCAATCGGTCCGATTCAAAGTGTTGAAGGCATAATGAATTCAAATGATTATAAAGACATACTACAAAATACTATGATGCCATATGCAACTTGGAAAATGACATTAAAATAGATATTCCTGCATAATATCAACCCTAAGCACACGTCGAAAGTGGTAAAAGATTGGAAAAAATGGCAAAATATTGATGTTCATCAATGCCCCAAGGAGTCGCCAGATCTAAACCCAATCAAATCGTCAAGTCACGAAAATGCATTGCTTATTATGCAATCAAAAATTAAGAAAACAGGATGAGTTTTTTAATGAAGTTAAAAAAAGGAAGCAGGACATTCCGCACTCATTTGAAAATAGTTTTATCGCATCCATGCCAAAGAGATGCACTGCTGTTATAAAAAACAGGGGTAATTCCATTAAAAATTTATTTTTTTAGTTATTAATTTTTAATTTATATTAATAGTTGCAAATGTTTTGCACAGCCAATGGCGCAACATTTTTATATTGCACTTAAGTTTTAGTTTTGTATTAGATGTGTATGGACTTTTTATTTTTGTTTCATAAACAACAATATAAGT
This sequence comes from Calliopum simillimum, assembly GCA_951812925.1. Lineage (NCBI taxonomy): Eukaryota > Metazoa > Arthropoda > Insecta > Diptera > Lauxaniidae > Calliopum > Calliopum simillimum. The sequence continues at coordinate 6,410,769 of OX638369.1, forward strand.
GACATAAAACCTCATACCAAGTATTTTTTTTGCATCTGTTTTAGTGGCCGAAAATTGGTGATTCAGTTTCAAGTGTTTTTGGCTGCAAATGTTATGCACAGCACTGTATATATAAAGAGCAATGAGCCAAATAACATTAGCTGAAAAAAATGGGCGGTACCACACCCACCAATGATCATATCCTTATTAATTTTCACCCTGTTCAATCGGTAACAAGTTCATTCATGTAGCTGTCTGTGGGCGTGGCACCACCTATTTTTTCAGCATAGGTTATTTGTCTTGATGACTTTTGTATATATACCGAATCTCATATACATGGCTCAAATAGTTTATTTATTCATATCCACTTTTGCATTTAATGCGACTAGCATTTATAAGCAGAAAAAGCTATTTTTTCAGAACTCAAGAGATTTCGACCCGTAACATTATTTTTGTGGATCAGATCTTGAAAAAGCGGGCATCTTTTAAGATAGGTGAATGTATAGCTTTTAATTTCGAGTTTGATTTTTTAAAAGAATTTGTGTCTTTGTTGTGAATTTTTTTGTGTACACTTTTTTGCCAAAAAAAAAAAACCATAGTGCGACGTTCGATTTAAAACGGGTTAAACCACGCCGTGTGTATGAGGTTCTTGAAATCTATATTCAAAAACTATTTGTTTGAAAATTTTACTCAATGATACTTGAATATTCATAATCTTAATTTTATCAATATACATATAACAAATAAAATAACGTCTCAAATAATAATACATCATAACTATGTTGTATTGTCGCTGCCGCACAGTGATGCGATTAGTACATGCTAGACGGAAAAAACTATTTTTTTTGCAGTGTTTTATGTTTTAGGTATGGGAAAGTACAAAAAAAATTATTTCAGAATTTTTGGACAAGTGGGTGTGGCACCTCCCATACAACTTATTTACATTTTGGGCTATATCTTAAAAACGGAACGACCTATGGTTACAAAATTTTAAGTGTATGGATCTTATATAGTTTCTTAAATTCATGAAAAATTTCAGCACGATTGGAGAAGTGGGCGTGGTACCTCCCATACAACTGAAATATAAATTGCACCTTAACTAACGAAAAATTCTGCAATAACGAAATTTTAAGTAGACGTGTAATATTTGATTTCTAAGGCACTAATAATATTAATATAATAAATAATATGAGTATAATAAATTATATTTATATAATAATAATGCTTAGCAAGTATCGGTGATGATATTTGATAATTTTGGAGGGGACCTTTTTACCCTTCAGAAAGTACTTTTTCGGCTGCGAGAGTACTTTTTTATAACATGATTAAATAAGCTTTTGTTTTGTTGCTGACGCAAATATATATTTCAGTTTTATTGTATAAAAAAATAACAAAATCAATAAACAAGGATTTAAAAAAAAAAAAAAAAAATGTTTGAGGATTTATTGATTTTTTTTCTTCTGTGTATTAACATAACGTGTTGTGTTAGTTATGTTACCCGGATTAGAGCTCAAAGTAATGAAATTACCCAAAAACCATTCATAATATTTAGAAAAATTATTCGGAACCTGGATTTGAAATTTAATTTAATAGCATTTTTAGGACAATCAAATAGGTTGAAAAAAAAAATACAATGTCAAGTTTGCGCGCTTAGGCACTCGTAGTGCTTAAAGTAGACATAATACTCATTTGAAAAAAAAAAGTTTGGTGAAAATATCAAGTGACCATTTTTTTTTTATTTACCAAAATATTTAACCAAACTTTTCGTTTTTGAGACTGATTTACACTTCACTAAAATAGGTTTTTTTTTAATTTCGTGTATTTATTTATTTTTTTTCTAAGTGTAAAAATAATGTGTGTTATATTACAAATATTTAAACCCCACAAAAAGTCTCATCGACTTAAAATTATATATATTTCAGACAATACGGTCAGAGCCTAATTAATACAGTAATATTTAGTACCATCATATCGATTAAGAAAAAAAGTCAAAGGTAAATTTGCGCACTTAGGCCTGGGCTTAAAGTAGACATAACACTGATTAAATAAAGAAAGTTTGGTAGAAATATGGATTGACCTATTTTTTTTATTTTCCAAAATGTTTTGCAGAATTTGGCGTTTTTTCAAATATATCTCTCTACATTCTATTCTATAGCACCAACATTTTAAAAGATTTGGTTTTGAATTTATAATATTTCCATAAAAAATATCTTGGTCGTAATTTGTTCCGAGTTTCAACTCTTTTCGATATTGGGAAGTATTAAAAAAAAATTGTGAAAATAGCAACTAATTTCATGGACACAAATTTGAAATTTTATGTAGAAAGCGGAGGTAAGTAAAAAATTACTTATGAGTTAATGATATATTTTCTGATATTTTTTCATATTCGGAATGTAAAAATTCGATTTTGAGTTTTTTCCGTCTAGCTTGTACTGATCGCATCACTGTGTGCCGTCTTTGTCGTCCCTGTCGCAACAACTTTCAAGATTTGTCACATGTCAAAATCAATTAACCCTGTTCGCATAATATTCAGCTGTTTACACCATATGATTTCATGTCTGTCAATCGATATGCGCAACGTTGTAGGTTGAGTTGAGTGGTTGATGATCGTCAGCAAAGGAATCTTAAAAATTTGGGACTATAAATTCTTAATTAATGAAGACGGAAATTGGTTAAGTCAGCTTGTTAACTCGGATCAGTGAATTTGCCAAGTTGACAGTGGTGTGGCATAAATATATATGAAAATAAAAAAAGTGAATATTTTCCGAAAGCTCAAGAAGAAAATACTTTTACACGCAACGTGCATCCTTTAATTCATTAGAAATATGTTAAAAAGTTCTCAAGTAAAACACATCAATATTATGTAGATATCTTGCAAATTTATGCTACGGTCAAGATGTATGTACTAAATTCTTCGTATACACGACTGTATATTTCTCAAAACCAATAAAATATGAAATTCCTTCTAATCGTCAAAAATCATGTCTTCATTTGAATGATGTCGGGAAGGTAAAATAGAATTTCTTGTTTTTTTGAAGTCAGCCGTTGGCTTTTCGTTTTTTTTTTTTTTTTTGTTTTTCAGCTTAAGTGCTCAACGCATTTTTCCTGCCTTTATTTCTCCGACAACGCGCTAGACAACAATAAATACTATGTACCTACATGTAGGAGAGCCTCCATTTCCTCATCCGCATGCCAACATAAAGGCCGAATTATGCGACATGCCACAACACATTGTTGTAGGTAAATGTGTTAAACTAATGGGTTTTTCAGTTTGGAACTTGTATGCATCTGCATTGATGAGCGCTGTTAGAGTAGAAGAAGATGCTCTCAACTTTATCACAGTCCATCCAGCCAATAGAGGGCGACACGCATAATAGTATGCTATAAAAATAAGACGCACACAAATATTGTGTTGTCAAACATTGGCAACATAATCTGTCAATAAATGTACGACTTTTTACTAGAAATGCCAATAAAACAAAAAAAAAAAAAACAATATGCGGAAGAAATTGGTCACAGTGCATACAAACCATAATGGGCTCATCTGTCCAACCAGGATTCTAAGGGATTGCGTTCATTGCGTTTTGCTATTGACTTCATTAAAAAAACAATCACGTTGCAACCAACCAACCAACATCTTACAGATGCATAATGCGACATTTGACCATGACACGTTTATTACATTAAAAAACATCACTGTGGGAAAATCGGTTGCGTTTACTGTTTTGACGACATTTGTTGTATAAAATCACTAGCACAGATCACAGAGATCTTCTCCGCGTGAATGACGAATTACCAACAAGATGAATAATTACAATATTTAACTGATTACTGTGTAAGCGCTGAAGAAAAGAAGCAGCAGCAGCAGAAGACGAAGAAAAAGTAATGAATAATGTGGCACACCACTTAAGGAGTTTGTAAAATATCAACATGTATGATATGTATGTATTCATGAATGAACGAAAAGCATGGGAATCCATGTAGTACAAACCAAAGACCTAAGCCACCGACGAGCATTGTGACAAATTAATACTTTGCTTGCTAACAAACAAATCTGTGACAATGAAGTTTAAACCCTTTTTGTCTGGATTTCATTCAAAACTGTGTGTTGTGTTATTTGTTTGCAACTGAATATTGAAGACGGAACAGTCAGTGCCTCGAAACACTCACGCCATTCATCATATCGGCCCAATTTGTCATAAATGAGACAATGAATACAACAACACAAGAGTCATTGTAGCTGGCAGTTGAAACGTTTTCCCACCTTGAATGATCCAAAAACACCGAGTTCTTTATGTTTTTTTTTTTTTTTTTTCAAAGATTCATTGAAATGTTCAATTAGTGTTTTCAACGTGGTGTTTTTTGCAGAATTATCTACACTAAAGTGACTTTCAAATAAAGATATGAGTACTCAGAGTGTTCCAATAAAAGTTAACATTCGAAATCATTTTTTCGAGATATTCTACTCTAAAAACTAAAAAAAATCGTTTTTTGTCATTTTTTGAAGCTATATGACTATTAAACATATCATTTATTTGTTAAATCTGGTAAAGTTCTTGAAAGCCCTAATCTTTTTCTCTAAAACCTAATTTGTTTATTTAGATATAAATGTTTTGTGCTGAAGACTTAAAGCAAAAAATGTACAATTAAACTCTACAGAACGAAACCATCCAGTACAAATACTCAGGATTGCGATTCAGTAGAACTTTTTATTGTTTAGCTTAAATGATTTTGATCCAAAGGCAGGTAAGTCAAATTACATCAATTTTGATCAAAATTGTGGGACAAATAATTTCAACAGTTAAAGAGTATGATGGCTCCCGGAAATAACGGCAGAAAATTTTTTGGAAATAACCCCAGAAAAATCTGCATACAAAATTCTGGCGATATTTCCATTTTGTTTTGGAAATAAACCCAAAAATTAACTAGGAAATAACGCCAGAAAAGTTTTTGGCTTTATTTCCAAAACAAAATGGAAATAACGCCAAAATTTTGTATGCCGATTTTTCTGGCGTTATAAATAACGGGCATTTGTGAGAAATATTTTATTTTTTTGGTTGATTGCGAGAATTATTTTATTGTTTTATACAAATATGCAGAACGAAAACTACAATTTTTTCCAAAAATTTTTGATTTAAAATTTTTGAATTCAATTGAAATTACGTTGCGCACCAAGATATCAAGTGTTTTACAGCATTTTTTGTTTTATTTATAGTTTTTTTTCTCAGAAACAAAAAAAGACGGATGGAGATTGGTTCTACTTCTTTTTTCCTTTGGCACCTCCTTTGGCACCTTTAGCACCTTTGCCGCCTTTACCTTTCCCTTTCCCTTTCTTTTTCATTTCCTTACGATAACGACGCCAATGTCGTTGAATAATACGTGCCGCCCGATTCGTCGTAAAGAACAAAAGTTTTTCCTCAAATTTACGCCGTTCTTCCTCTTCTCTTTGCGTCATAATAGTTTCATATTCAAGTTCTTCCTTTTGATATTCAACAAGAAATTCATCAAATTGTTTCTTGAGCTCATCGTAGTGTTCTTGTAGATACATATTTTCCCGAATTTTCTCACCAATATTCGTATCGTATTTTCGCACAAGAGTTTGAAGTTGAATCAAAAGTTTGTTCCTATAGGTAAGATAGAGAAAATTCAACATAAGTTAAATCAAAAATAAAATAGGCGCCGCATGAGAAGTGTTGGATGAATTTGAAGAAACGTTGCATCAATAATGCATACGGGCTTTTTTTACGCTATTTTTGAAGTTATATAACGAGACAAAGTAAATTCTAGCCGTTAAACCTGATATGACACCCTAAAAGTATTAGCCTTTTTCTTTAAATTCCACTGTAAGTTATATCTGCAACTTTTTTCGTCTCTGAAATACCCTAACCTAAAAATTAGTTATATAAAAATACCGTTTTTGGCTATTTTTCAAGTTATGTGCAGAACGAAGAAAATTTTTCCTTACAAAATAAGGACCATTTTAAGATAATGTCATGAAATTCAAACACACTACTTTTTTGATTTATTGTATTCCTCGCCATAAAATGGTGCAATTTCATGATTTCATCTTAAAATGGTCATTACTTTGTATTGTGGATGACCACTCAGTAGCTTATATTGTAGATAGGGAATAGTACGTATATTATTTAATGTAGTTTATAGAAATAACCAGAAAAGTTTGGTTTGTTCTGTACATAACCTCATAAATAGCCAAAAAAACGGTGTTTTTTATATTGTACCTATTTTTAGGTTAGGATATTTCAGATACGAAAAAAGTTACAGATATAACTCAGATTGGAATTTAAAGAAAAAGGCCAATAAGGCTTATATCAGGCTTTACGGCTAGAATCTACTTTGTCTCGTTATATAACTTAATAAATAGTTTTTTTTTTCGTGTTTTTTATTGACGTTTAGGTCATGATATCTCAAAAACTTTAAGTAATAAAGCAATTCATATTCCGGACTCGCAATCAGGGTAAAAAAGTACCTCGAAATGCATAGGTTTGATCAAAAGAGCCATACTTTTTTGTTTGCTTTGGCCGTGGCTAAAAATTAAATACCCTACACTGTAGCATTTTAAAATTTGGCTTGTATTGCACGTGTCAAGGTTTCTTATTTGCATTCACTTTGTTTTAGCTCAGAGCTTGTGCTATTCCAAGAATCTATGCGAAATATTGTAACATTACCTCAAATAACGTTTGCAATAGATATTTTGCAAATTTTTAGTGTAAGGGCTGTGCCACGCCTTCTTGTCTTTAAACTTTTGCTTATATGGGAGGTGCCACGTCCTCTAGTCCAAATTTACCCAGTTTTTGTTCAGAGCTTGAACTTGCTGTCTATAGTATTTATGTCTATTTTGGTTGCGTAATCGTGAATGGTACTCAAAAAATTATACTATAATTTTGTATGGGCGGTGGGCGTGTCCGTTGACCGATTTTGCTAATTTTCAATTCCACAAATTTCAAATTTTTTTACAAATTTTATTGCTCCTATAAATTAACATTTTATATACATATGTATGTATATCATTTATATTAACAGCCTGATTCTGTGATTTCTTGATAAAATTTTTGTCAAGTAATTTTATCAAGATTTTCAAACTGTCAAGTTGGCTAAATTTGAATTGTATACGTTTTTATAATAATAAAATTTAGAAAATCAATTTTCAACTTAGCGCTTAGCTCAGATAGTAGGATCGTCAACTAGGAACGCAGAGGTCGTAAGTTCAATTCCGCAGCGGGCTTGTTGATAAACATTCAATACATTTATGTAAAGTGATTATAACTTAAAACTAAGACTTAAAACTAGAAACTAAAACAAAACTAAACGTAATAACTATTATAGTTGAAACTATATTAATTTTTTGTATATTGGCTAGTGTTATATACTCTGTTGTTCATGTCATATGAATTGAATTTCCTATGGTAATAAAATAGCTGGTTTCCATTATAGAAATTATGATTATCATTTAAAATTTTTAGATGTGTGGGGAATAAGTATCTTTCATTAAAAGGATGTGCAATTTGATTACCTTTTGCCAAATAATTTGTTACCGACTGATTGTCAATTTATGAAAGATTATTAATGAGTTTTAGAGCTGATTTTATAAGAAAAGTATCAACACGTTCTATTTTACAGATATTCAGGCATATCGTGAAATCTGATTTCAATCGGATTTCATTTGGGAGGCTTTTTGATGAAAACGGTGAGTCGAACGATAAAAAGTATGGGAATCTCTTTTGTGGAGAATAACAGGTTCTACAAATAGTATGGATTTGCATTAATGAATAAATAACCGTTTAGGAAATATTCTTAAAAAACCGCAAAAAGTCGAAAAATTTGATTTTATCGAATATTTTCTAAATGGTAATTTTTACGTTAATGCAAATTAATACTTTTTGTAGAACCTGTTTTTGTCCACAAAAGAGATTCCTATACTTTTTATCGTTCGACTCACAGTTTTCATCAAAAAGCCTCCCAAATGAAATCCGATTGGAATCAATCGGATTTCACGACATGTGTTGCGACAGCCTGCCCACATTTTGATAAGGCTGTATTTTATGACAGCTGTTGATCGAAGTTTTTGACCATTTTCTTTTCCTGGCTGCAATAATGTTTAAGGCGATGTTGTCCGTGGTTAATGTTTTTATTTATTTTTTTTTTTTGTTTTTTAGAACTTTTATGTGGTATCTAGTGTTTTTTTTTATATATTTCTTTCTGTATTTAATTGTGCTTGTCAGTAAAGCAGATTCTGTCATCGTTTGTTTTTTTGTGCTGTTCTGTTTTCTTCTGTTTCTCTTTCATTTGACGTTTTGCGGTCCCCTATTATCCGCTGTAGTGTACTTAGTAGTACCATTGTGAATGGGTCTTGATGTCAACTTTTGCTTGGGACAAGTATGTAAATAATTTGAAGGGTGTTTAGGATGTTTATTGTTCATGCGATGTAGTGTAAAGTCTACAGTGGGTAAAGATTTAAGGCACATCAGTCAAAAAGGAGTGTGTCAAGGATGAGGTAAAATGTAAGGCGTGAAAGAAATAATTAGATGTGGCAGCTCTTACCAGGGAACTTGTTCAGCGGATAACAATTTTTTACGAAGAGAAGATATACAGAAGTAATATATAATTACGACTTTGCTCGTCATCGCCAAGATCAGTTAGTAAGAACTTTCCAAGTGATCGGTTGCGTATAAAAAAAGTCCGTGCACGTAGTTAAAAGCGATTTAAGCTATTAGTGAAAGAAAAAATAGCATAACTTTTTGGCTGAATTTTTTCCAGTAGGAAAAAGAAAGTAAGTTCGAATATATGAACCATGAAGTGTAGTAGTTATATATTGTTATATTTCTTTTTTTTCGGTAAAATGATAGATTTGGCTGGGTGTAAGCGATTGCCTAAGAATCATTGCACGCTTGAGTGAAGACATATAGGAAACAAAGGAAATATTTTTGAGGTGAGGTATGAGGATTCGGGAAGAAAAAAAAACCGAGTAACACAATAAAGTTTTTTATCAGGTCCTTGGCTTACGGGGGCCTCAAATAGTTTTTGGAAGACGTTCCTATATACTTATGAGCCGACGTGCTTGCAGAGTAAATTAGCTGCTATATATATAAATTCACACATTCATATGTGCAACGCGGGAAATTTCTAGAAGATCATCGTGAAGGAGCTAGGAGCCATTTTATTTTTTTTATTTGCGTAGAAGACGCCGTCATATATGTATATATGTACATATGTACATACATATGTCCCGTATTATATGCGCGAATTAGATAGAAGTAACAAAATTTTTCTTTTATTCGTTAACTCTCATTAGAATTTTCTTAAAAACAAGAAGTATTTAAAGTAAAGAGCGAAAGAAAAAATAATTTTTATTGTTCTAATCCAGAAAACAAATGAAAAATTTTATAAAAAAAAGAAACCTTAATAATTGTATAAATTCACTTTAACTTCACGGTATATAAGAGTATATTTCGGTATATGTACGTGTGAACAACACCGTAGAGAAAAAAAAAAAATCGAGAGAGTGAGTAGCAGGATCAGGCTGTAATTATTTTTTTTATTTTTAACTTTGCTTAGCGAATTGTGGAACTCCCTGTGTTGCAGTTGCTGGCGCCATCATCGCAGCAGAAAAAAATTGGTGAGTGTTTCTTTTTCTACTCGTTCCAACTGTGAAAGTTCATTGAACTCTAAATACGTAGTCAAAAGAGCTACACTGAGAAAAAAAATACAGCCTTTTCTTGTTGTTGAGTTTTAGTAAAGACTAATCAGAGCAAAATTAAATACATTTTTTGAAAACAAGGAAAGCTCTAGTAATATTAAATACTTGTATGAATTAATTGATTTGAATTGAAGATATATATATATAAAAAAAAACTTTCTTTTTATAAAGCGGCTTTTGAGTTAATTATGCCTAAATTTTGAGTAATTTTGGATAATCATTTATAACAAAAGTTTTTTTATAATAAATAGATTCTCCTCAAACTGAGAATTCTTGAAACAGAAAGTTAATTACAAACGTACATATTGTACATCTATATTATTATAAATACCAGTATATGTATATATAAGACAAATTCATTCTGGTTTCTGGATTAAATTAACCTAACTGAACTGAAAAATTTACTGTAATTAAAAAAATTAAAAATTAGATTTCCTTTTCTTTTATTGACGGTTAAAAAGAGAAAAAAAAAAAACAAATTTAACTTAATAAGATTTTCGCTAAAAATAATGTTCAAGCTGAGAGCTTAGAGAAAAAAAAAATTTAATACGTTTATTAGATATTCAGATTTAAACATTGTTCAAATTAACCAGAAAAGAAAAAAAAAAATCTGTGAAACTGAATAGAATTATAAACAGGAAAGGAAATATAAGTTGTACTAAAATTATATGTTTATGAAGAATTAAAAAAAAAAAAAAAAAGAAAAGTAAAACACATATAAAGTGGTTTTCGATCAAAACACGTATTTAGTTATCTAAAGGAAAGGAATCGATAAATAGGTTAATGGAAGCAGGTGATTGCTCTCATGAGTTGAAATTTGTATTAGTCGGTTTTGCAGGAATTTAATTACTAACCATGAGTTGCTAAACTCTTCTAGTGCCGGGGTGTGTGGTAAAACTTTGATGTAGCTGAACAAGATGAAAGGTGGATAGGTAAGACGGACGAACCATGTCAGAAAAAGGGAGTCACGTCCAAAACGTAGGGGCCATGACGTGACTCAAGGCTGTAGTCCAGTATGGATGCAGAAGTGGGAGGGTAGGTTCCAACTGACGGACAAAGACAAGGACTGGACATAATACGTTACTCGCGACGAGACTTTAGGCTGTATGAATATGTGTGTGAAGGTTAGTTTACTTGTTCTTTAATACGTCGATGCATGAATGGATAGGAGTGAATACATGCGCTGGTGCGAATGGTTTTTCTAGGTGTTTCAGTAGGTGTGTTCTGCAGCGTATAAAGTATGAATCATTTGAGGTCGCAATTGGGGCTTAGATTTTGGTTTCTGGTAGGAATTGTTTGAGATTTTATGTAGTTTTGGAGTAATTGGATTGAGTACAGTGCGATTTGGTGATCTTAGGTTGAAACATTTGTAAGGTTTCACTTATGATTTATAGCTATGAGGGTTTTAGATTTTGTTAACTGGTGGAAATGAATGGGTATTTAAGATTGTAGGTAGTTTTGGCATTATTTGAGTGGGTATAGAGTGTTCTTTTTTAGTTTCTGGTTGGATCATTTGTGAAGTTTCATTGATAGGTTTTTGCTATGCTGTGTGACTACGATATGAGCTGAAAGTGAGTGAATGTAGATGTGGTGAAATAGGTGCAGGGTGATGTTGTGGGCGTGATGAGTGAAGGGTGGATGTATTTCAAGTGGGGTTTATGTGTGTGAGGCGCATTGTATTGGAGTGAATGTATATGTGCTTTCGTCGTTTATCTTTCTTTCTTTTTTTTTTTCTAATGGATACAAAACGGCATGATTCATTCATGTTGTGTGTCAGTGGTGGAGCACTACGTGGCAAGGACCACCCTAATAAGCCGACGAGCAGCGCGGGCCAGCCACCATGCCGTAGCCAACAGAGTGCACCACCTGGTTGAAGCTGGACACATAACATTGGCGCCCAACGTTACTTTTTTTTTCTCACCTTTTCTAAAATTTTTTTTCTTTTTTTTACTATTTTTTTTTTTTCATTTATTTTTTTTTTTTTGGTCTGTTTTTTTCTTTGGTGTGAATGGTTAGCAGGATCAGTTGTTGCTACAGGTGTGTCAAGGCATGCACCTAGGCAGCTATGAGGTAACATACTGATCTTGTTAAGGAACGTGTGAGCGTGAATGGTTTGAAAGAGGTCCCATAAGATCTGTTTTTTTGGTGAGGGCTTTTGGTGGTACTATTTCGAATCATATACGCATTGAGGGGTGTGTGTGTTGGACGGATTAGGGTGTAAGGGACATAGGCTGCCTTAGCTTCATTTTCGATAGGAGCTTAAGTGAGGCTTGTCCCCTACAATTCTATGGGCGGGGGGGGTTTTGGAAGTAGTCAGGACGGTAGCCACTAGTAGGAAGCTATGCGTTGGCTAGTGTTGTGCTGTTCTGACGTACAACTTTATTTTTGACCGATATAGGGGGGAGTGGGGAAATTAGTGACTGAGACAGGACTGTTGCGAACATTATTAAATTTTTCTTGTTGCTACCTAAGTCAGAGAAAACACCATTGCACTCCGGCCAATTCTTTGAATTGTTATATAAAGACAGTTTTTTTAGCTCATGTATTTGATTCTTTTCATTTTTTTTTTTTTTTATTATTTTGAATTTTGAATTTTTATTTTTCAATATTTTTTTTATCTTTTGATTTTATAACTTTACTTTTTTTTCCTCCTTTTGTTTTTTTAAGCTATTTGGGTTTCGTTTTTTTTTTTTTTTATTTATTTTTAGCGTTAAGCTTTTTACTTTTGATTTTTATATTTTTTTTTTCTTGAATTTTTAGGTTTTAGTTTTTTTATTAGTTTTCCCTTATTTTTAATTTTGAATTGGTGCATTTTTAAATTTTTTGATTTTTATTCGATAAGTTTTTTTTCCATTTGAATTTTTATTCTGTTTTGAATTTTCTCATTATATTTAGTTTTATTTTTTCCTTTTTATTGCTATTAGGTTTTTAGTTCGTAGAATTTTTAACTGCTTATTCTGAAGTTTTTTTTTAGTTCTTACCGGTAATTTTTGATTTGGTTTTGAATTTTTAATTTATAAATTTTAATAAGTTTTTTTAAATTTTGAATTGTTAGGGTTTTTTTTACTAGATTTTTGTATTTGAATTTTATTTGAATTCTGAGTATTTTGTTATTCTTACTTTAAGATCTCTGATATCCGTTCAGTAAGCTTTATTGGTGTGGGAGCTGCCATACTGTTATTACCTGCCTAATTCAAGTGAGTAACTTCAGTGGTAGTCTTGAATAGGTGTGAGAGAAGCTTTCTTGGGTTGTGTGGAGGTGAATGGAGGGTTCCAAAAAACCTACTGGAACTAAAAAGAAAATACCCAGTGTTATACCCGAGGGAGATCGTGTTCTTCGAAGTAGGACACGTGCATTAGAAAATCAAATCGCCGGCTCTATTTTCACGCAGATAGATACCGGCATTATAAAACCTATCGACTTTGTTCCGGTCGATTATTTTAACAGGTGTGCTGATCTCGTGTTGGGTCGTAATTCTGTGGTTTCACCTCCGGTGGAGAATATAGGAGAATCGGTTGTGGTCCATTCGGTAGAGGGTTTAGTCAGTTTTTCAAGGAAATTAGACGAAATCGGGGATATGTCAACGGGAGGCGCGGATCAGCGACCTGCTGCTGAACTAGGAGTAGATGCTGGTGCTGCTGGAGGCATAAACGTTGATGTACCTGGGAGGCCTGGAGGAGAAGTGGTCGCCGAAGGGACTAGCGGCGGTAATGGTGCAGGCACTGGACCCATTCAACTGGAGCAATTATTTATGATGATGATGCAACAAAACCAGTTGATGGCAGAGTGTATGCAAGAGGTTCGAGGTATGAAAAATGATGTTGCAAGTTTGGGAGATCGTGTTAATGGTTTTGAGGCTTCAATGCACTCAAACCAGGTGCGGCCTACCCCTGTCTCAACGTCAACACCTGGTAGGGGTGGGGTAGCAACAGCGGCAGAGCAAGGTGATGGGGAAGAAAGGGGGGAAGTAGTTGTTGAAGTAGGAAGAGTGAATAGGGCAGATAGTAACGGTGATGCGAGGGGCTCAGGTGGAGGACGCAGGTCATGTGAGGGCCAAAATCCGAGTCGTGTTACTTACTGCCAAAGTGAGGTTGAACGGAGAAGAAGCGTGAATTTGGATCGCTGGCATATCAAGTTTGATGGTTCTTCCCGAGACATGACAGTGGAGAGTTTTGTGTTTCGGATAGAAAAGATGCGGGAACAATATGATATATCTTACGACCAGTTGTACACCGATTTCCATTGTCTTGTTTCGGGAAGCGCTTCAAAGTGGTACTGGCAGGTCTTAGAGGATCATGAAGACGATCCTGATTTTGGTTACTTCGCTCTCAAAAAGGAGCTCCTTGCCCATTTTAAGTCAGCTGACTCTGACTATGAGATCATAAGGGAGATTATGGACCGAAAGCAACTTCCTCAAGAAAACTTTGAGGAGTTCTATGCAGAAGTTCATAATCTCACCTTTAGACTTCGGAAAAAGATACCTGAGTCAGAGCTGGTAAGCATAATAAGAGGCAATTTAAAAAGTAATTTGGCCAGTTTAACGTTTGCCTCTGGTATGAGCACCCTGGCGGAATTGAAGCGGGAGTGCAAGAAGGGTGAAAAATTGTTAAAAGAAACACGTGCAAGAGCCAAGCACGTGAGTGAGGTGGAGGTTTGGAAAACCGAAAATGAGGTTGAAGAAGGAGCGCAAGCTGCGGTAGCGATTGAAGCGGTTGGGCAAGGTGCTCCTAGAAATAGTGGAGGGGGGGCGAGTGGAGGATTTCGTGGAACAAGGCAGCCAGGACCACAAATGAGTAGGCCAGCGAATCCAAATAATGTCTCCGTTCAACCTTCAAATAACAATGCGTCCAATGTGAGCAATAATGTTTTCTGTCCATCTCCATTTCATTTGAATTTGTGTTACAGTTGTGGGATGCCAGGGGACTATTTTAAGAAAAATCCTGCGGAAGCGTTGCAGGATATAAGGTGTAAGTCGGCGTTTCATAGTATGAAGTGTTTTGTTTGCGGTAAGGATGAGTCGTTTTGCGTGTATGTTTCCCCTCAGACAATGTCTTTAAACCACAATGTGGCAGAGATGACCGGGGCCTCTGTCCAGATGAGTCATTTCCCGGATCAACAAAGCCAATAAAGATTTTGTCGAGGGATAAATGTTGTGATGTAAAAGTTGCTAAGTTGTCTCGTCCAATTGTTGTTTGTAAAAGTTTGCACCAAAGGAAACAGGAGTATGAAGAAGCAAGAACCAGGATTTTTATGGAGGAAAGTAGCTTGAAGAAGCAAAACAGGAACTATAGGAAGATCCAGATCATGAGAGAAAAGGATCGGCAACTCCAAAGAATCAGGCAGAAAATAATTGCCACCATAGTCACGCTGAAAGGTGATAATAGGTTTTTTGCGAGGACAAAGGTAGACGGAGAAGAGGTGGTTGCTCTTCTGGACTCGGGCGCTTGCGCAAACTGTATTGGGAAAGGTGCAATAGATTTTCTAAAAAATCGAGAGCACAAAATAATATCGATAAATGGGCAAAATGTGAAGACAGCAGATGGTGGAGAAACACCAGTGGTGGGGGTAATAACTTTACCAGTGTTATGGGATGGTGTGACAAAGGACTTGGAATTTTTAATAGTACCCGCATTACAGCAGCAAGTTTACTTTGGGGTTGATTTCTGGCGCGTATTCGGCATGAAAATTGTGAGCAGAGGATCTGCTGTGGGAGGTGCTCTAAATGGCAGTGGTTTAATGACGATTGAAGAGTTGACGCCAGAGTCTTCAGACTTAGTGTTCGAGGCAGACCAGCATATTCTTGACGCGGGACAGTGGTTAGAACTAGAAAGGGTAAAAGCAATCTTTCCATCTTTTGTGACAATGGGTCTGGGGCGAACTGAGGTAGAAGAGCACGTTATAGAGGTAACAAATGAGAATTTGCCTGTGAAGCAGAGGCATTACCCAATTTCGCCTGTGATCCAAGGGTTAATGTACGCAGAGCTAGACCGAATGTTGAGTATGGGGGTAATAGAAGAAAGCAATAGCAGTTGGAACTCACCTGTAACTTTAGTAAGAAAGGGAGTCAAAAACCGGCTCTGTCTTGATGCCCGCAAGGTCAATGAACGTACCATTAAAGATGCGTACCCCTTGCCTCATATTGATGGTATACTTAGCAGACTACAAGAGACACGCTATATATCAGCTATTGACCTCAAAGATGCATTTTGGCAGATCCCACTGGAGAAAAAGTCACGAGAGAAGACAGCCTTCACAGTCCCTGGGCGGCCA
Organism: Calliopum simillimum; assembly: GCA_951812925.1. NCBI lineage: Eukaryota > Metazoa > Arthropoda > Insecta > Diptera > Lauxaniidae > Calliopum > Calliopum simillimum. Next base: position 6,426,734 of record OX638369.1, read on the forward strand.
TTGTACCATTTTACGGTTATGCCGTTTGGTTTGTGCAATGCTGCCCAGAGAATGTGTCGGCTGATGGATAAAGTCATTCCAGCTTCTCTGCGAGAGAGTGTATTTGTATACCTTGACGATCTCTTAGTGTGTTCTGCCGATTTTGCATCACACATTGCACTACTTGAGGAGGTCGCTAAATGTCTGCGGTCTGCTAAGCTTACCATCAATGTGGAAAAGAGCAAGTTTTTCTACAAAGAGGTACGGTACTTAGGTTACGTTGTTGGTGACGGGACCATCAGGACAGATGCAGGGAAAGTGTCAGCAATTAATGAGTTTCCCATTCCAAAATCCCCTAAGCAACTCAGACGGTTCCTTGGTATGTCAGGATGGTACAGGCGCTTTATTAAAGACTATGCGACGATTGCAGCGCCACTGCACGACTGTTTGACGAAGGATAAAATAAAAAAATTTCAAATGTCTGACGAAGCCACATTAGCTTTTGAAAAACTGAAACAAAGTTTAGCTTCAGCACCACTTTTGACCAATCCGGATTTTAATAGACACTTTTATATACAATGTGACGCATCCACACACGGAGTAGGGGGAGTTCTTTTTCAAATTGATGATGAAGGGAATGAGCGTCCAATAGCCTACGTGTCATCAAAACTTAATAAAGCTCAGAGGAATTACAGTGTCACTGAGTTAGAGTGTTACGCAGCTATAGTAAGCGTAAAAAGATTCCGACCTTATGTTGAAGGATTACCCTTCACCATAATCACGGATCACGCGAGCTTGAAGTGGCTGATGGGTCAGAAAGACTTATCTGGAAGATTAGCCAGATGGAGTTTAAAGCTTCAAGCTTATAATTTCAACATAGAGCACCGCAAAGGGGCTCAAAATGTTGTACCTGACGCTCTTTCCCGGATGCATATGGACGAGGTTATTGTAACTGATAGGGTAATAGATGTTGACTTATATTCGCCTCATTTTAAATCTGACGAATATAGGGACCTTAAAAAAACTGTAATTGACAATAAAGAAAAATTGCCTGATCTTTGCGTTTCAGATGAGTTTGTTTATAAGCGCACCAGTTTTAGCTCAGGGGATGCAGTACAAGAGGACAGAGCCTGGAAGCTTTGGGTGCCGTCTGGGTTGCGTGAGGGGCTGCTACAAGCTTCTCATCACTCCCCTTCAGCTGGTCATGGTGGGATACATAAGACTTTATCTAGGCTTAGAGAAAAATATTTTTGGCCAGGAATGGTCACAGACGTACAATCATTGGTTAAAGGGTGTGAAATTTGTAAGGCCACAAAAACTATAAATAATTTTCAACGACCTCCAATGGGTAATCAACAGGTAACTGAACGACCTTTTCAGCGTCTCTACATAGACTTCATGGGTCCGTATCCAAGGACGAAAGACGGCAATTGCTTTATATTTGTGTGTCTGGATCATTTCTCAAAGTTTGTATTTTTAAAGCCAACACGTAAGGCAACGGCTGTTGAGGTAGTGAAATTTTTGGAAAAAGATGTGTTTCATGTTTTTGGGGTGCCTGAGTTTATACATTCAGATAATGGTAAACAGTTTGTGTCTGCGCTGTTTATGTCGCTATTAGGGAAATATGGTATTGGTCATACCAAAACTGGATTTTACTCCCCGCAGGCCAACGCCTCGGAAAGGGTAAATAGGTCGGTGTTACAAATTATTCGAGCCTTTGTGGGAGAAAATCAACGAAATTGGGATCAGCATGTTAGCGACGCAGCGTTTGCCTTACGAAGTGTATTCCATAGTGCTATAGGGGTAGAGCCGTTTTATGCTGTCTTCGGAGCGCATATGATGCAGCATGGCAAGGCATATGATGTGGCTCGAAGACTTAGTGAGTTAAAAGATGCAGATTTTAATATCAACATTTCTGATAGGCAACAACTTATAAGAGATAAGATTTTTTGCGAGTTAAAGTTAGCACACGAAAAAGGTAAAAAAGTATATAATACACGAAGCAGTGACGTAAAATTTAATGTAGGACAAGTGGTATATCGTCGAAATTTTAAACAGAGTAACCTGGCGGATGGTTACAATGCAAAATTAGGACCTCGCCATATTAAGTGCGTAGTTTTGAAAGTCATTGGGAATTCATTATATGAACTAGGAGGCTTGAATGGAAAGAAACTCGGCGTGTACCATGCAAAAGATTTATTTACCTCATAGGAGCAGTGCAATATTTTTATTCAGCTTTCGTTATTTTTTTTTTTTGTTAGTGAAGTTTTTTATTTTTATTTATTTATATGCGGTAGTCTGATCCTTTAAATATTTAAGTTTTGAGTGCAATATTAGTTTCATGCTAGATTTAGAATCTGTGCAGTAATACCTGAGGTTAAGTGCAATATTAGTTTTAAGAAGTGTTAGGATAGCGGCAAGATATGTGCAATATGACATTGAGGAAAAGTGCAATATTAGAGTAAGATTTATTGAGACTGTATGTGGCCTCAGGTGTACTTCTAGGCAATAATTAGACATCTATGGTGCTTAAAATATTCACTAGGAAATGTTTTTGTTTTCATTTAATGATGGTTCAGTTTTTCAGGAATCAATTAGACATTAATTTGCGTGCATTAATAGACAAAGATCTTTTGTTAATGCTGAAATGCGTTAAATTCTCGTTGGTGGAACGGTTTATATCATGTATGTAGTATTTAATGCACGTAAGCTTTGTAGGCAGGCAATGTGATAATTAGTAAAGCCCGGCAAGCTGGAGCATGAGTCGTGGGTCGAGGCCACACGTTTGGTTTTAGAAGTGGACAGGCCTTGCTGGATGTTTTTTTACGAACACGCTCCATGCCGCAAGCGGCATCGGCGGATTCGAGCCTGTTGCGACAGCCTGCCCACATTTTGATAAGGCTGTATTTTATGACAGCTGTTGATCGAAGTTTTTGACCATTTTCTTTTCCTGGCTGCAATAATGTTTAAGGCGATGTTGTCCGTGGTTAATGTTTTTATTTATTTTTTTTTTTTGTTTTTTAGAACTTTTATGTGGTATCTAGTGTTTTTTTTTATATATTTCTTTCTGTATTTAATTGTGCTTGTCAGTAAAGCAGATTCTGTCATCGTTTGTTTTTTTGTGCTGTTCTGTTTTCTTCTGTTTCTCTTTCATTTGACGTTTTGCGGTCCCCTATTATCCGCTGTAGTATACTTAGTAGTACCATTGTGAATGGGTCTTGATGTCAACTTTTGCTTGGGACAAGTATGTAAATAATTTGAAGGGTGTTTAGGATGTTTATTGTTCATGCGATGTAGTGTAAAGTCTACAGTGGGTAAAGATTTAAGGCACATCAGTCAAAAAGGAGTGTGTCAAGGATGAGGTAAAATGTAAGGCGTGAAAGAAATAATTAGATGTGGCAGCTCTTACCAGGGAACTTGTTCAGCGGATAACAATTTTTTACGAAGAGAAGATATACAGAAGTAATATATAATTACGACTTTGCTCGTCATCGCCAAGATCAGTTAGTAAGAACTTTCCAAGTGATCGGTTGCGTATAAAAAAAGTCCGTGCACGTAGTTAAAAGCGATTTAAGCTATTAGTGAAAGAAAAAATAGCATAACTTTTTGGCTGAATTTTTTCCAGTAGGAAAAAGAAAGTAAGTTCGAATATATGAACCATGAAGTGTAGTAGTTATATATTGTTATATTTCTTTTTTTTCGGTAAAATGATAGATTTGGCTGGGTGTAAGCGATTGCCTAAGAATCATTGCACGCTTGAGTGAAGACATATAGGAAACAAAGGAAATATTTTTGAGGTGAGGTATGAGGATTCGGGAAGAAAAAAAAACCGAGTAACACAATAAAGTTTTTTATCAGGTCCTTGGCTTACAGGGGCCTCAAATAGTTTTTGGAAGACGTTCCTATATACTTATGAGCCGACGTGCTTGCAGAGTAAATTAGCTGCTATATATATAAATTCACACATTCATATGTGCAACGCGGGAAATTTCTAGAAGATCATCGTGAAGGAGCTAGGAGCCATTTTATTTTTTTTATTTGCGTAGAAGACGCCGTCATATATGTATATATGTACATATGTACATACATATGTCCCGTATTATATGCGCGAATTAGATAGAAGTAACAAAATTTTTCTTTTATTCGATAACTCTCATTAGAATTTTCTTAAAAACAAGAAGTATTTAAAGTAAAGAGCGAAAGAAAAAATAATTTTTATTGTTCTAATCCAGAAAACAAATGAAAAATTTTATAAAAAAAAGAAACCTTAATAATTGTATAAATTCACTTTAACTTCACGGTATATAAGAGTATATTTCGGTATATGTACGTGTGAACAACACCGTAGAGAAAAAAAAAAAATCGAGAGAGTGAGTAGCAGGATCAGGCTGTAATTATTTTTTTTATTTTTAACTTTGCTTAGCGAATTGTGGAACTCCCTGTGTTGCAGTTGCTGGCGCCATCATCGCAGCAGAAAAAAATTGGTGAGTGTTTCTTTTTCTACTCGTTCCAACTGTGAAAGTTCATTGAACTCTAAATACGTAGTCAAAAGAGCTACACTGAGAAAAAAAATACAGCCTTTTCTTGTTGTTGAGTTTTAGTAAAGACTAATCAGAGCAAAATTAAATACATTTTTTGAAAACAAGGAAAGCTCTAGTAATATTAAATACTTGTATGAATTAATTGATTTGAATTGAAGATATATATATATAAAAAAAAACTTTCTTTTTATAAAGCGGCTTTTGAGTTAATTATGCCTAAATTTTGAGTAATTTTGGATAATCATTTATAACAAAAGTTTTTTTATAATAAATAGATTCTCCTCAAACTGAGAATTCTTGAAACAGAAAGTTAATTACAAACGTACATATTGTACATCTATATTATTATAAATACCAGTATATGTATATATAAGACAAATTCATTCTGGTTTCTGGATTAAATTAACCTAACTGAACTGAAAAATTTACTGTAATTAAAAAAATTAAAAATTAGATTTCCTTTTCTTTTATTGACGGTTAAAAAGAGAAAAAAAAAAAACAAATTTAACTTAATAAGATTTTCGCTAAAAATAATGTTCAAGCTGAGAGCTTAGAGAAAAAAAAAATTTAATACGTTTATTAGATATTCAGATTTAAACATTGTTCAAATTAACCAGAAAAGAAAAAAAAAAATCTGTGAAACTGAATAGAATTATAAACAGGAAAGGAAATATAAGTTGTACTAAAATTATATGTTTATGAAGAATTAAAAAAAAAAAAAAAAAAGAAAAGTAAAACACATATAAAGTGGTTTTCGATCAAAACACGTATTTAGTTATCTAAAGGAAAGGAATCGATAAATAGGTTAATGGAAGCAGGTGATTGCTCTCATGAGTTGAAATTTGTATTAGTCGGTTTTGCAGGAATTTAATTACTAACCATGAGTTGCTAAACTCTTCTAGTGCCGGGGTGTGTGGTAAAACTTTGATGTAGCTGAACAAGATGAAAGGTGGATAGGTAAGACGGACGAACCATGTCAGAAAAAGGGAGTCACGTCCAAAACGTAGGGGCCATGACGTGACTCAAGGCTGTAGTCCAGTATGGATGCAGAAGTGGGAGGGTAGGTTCCAACTGACGGACAAAGACAAGGACTGGACATAATACGTTACTCGCGACGAGACTTTAGGCTGTATGAATATGTGTGTGAAGGTTAGTTTACTTGTTCTTTAATACGTCGATGCATGAATGGATAGGAGTGAATACATGCGCTGGTGCGAATGGTTTTTCTAGGTGTTTCAGTAGGTGTGTTCTGCAGCGTATAAAGTATGAATCATTTGAGGTCGCAATTGGGGCTTAGATTTTGGTTTCTGGTAGGAATTGTTTGAGATTTTATGTAGTTTTGGAGTAATTGGATTGAGTACAGTGCGATTTGGTGATCTTAGGTTGAAACATTTGTAAGGTTTCACTTATGATTTATAGCTATGAGGGTTTTAGATTTTGTTAACTGGTGGAAATGAATGGGTATTTAAGATTGTAGGTAGTTTTGGCATTATTTGAGTGGGTATAGAGTGTTCTTTTTTAGTTTCTGGTTGGATCATTTGTGAAGTTTCATTGATAGGTTTTTGCTATGCTGTGTGACTACGATATGAGCTGAAAGTGAGTGAATGTAGATGTGGTGAAATAGGTGCAGGGTGATGTTGTGGGCGTGATGAGTGAAGGGTGGATGTATTTCAAGTGGGGTTTATGTGTGTGAGGCGCATTGTATTGGAGTGAATGTATATGTGCTTTCGTCGTTTATCTTTCTTTCTTTTTTTTTTTCTAATGGATACAAAACGGCATGATTCATTCATGTTGTGTGTCAGTGGTGGAGCACTACGTGGCAAGGACCACCCTAATAAGCCGACGAGCAGCGCGGGCCAGCCACCATGCCGTAGCCAACAGAGTGCACCACCTGGTTGAAGCTGGACACATAACACATGCCGGAGCAAATCCGTAAAATGAACCTTTCAAATTACCTTTATCTCTCCGTCTGACAAGAAAAAATATTGAACAAACTTGGAAAGGCATAAGTTAGAATGGGATGAGCTAACTTTAACAACAAAAGTGTATACCAAATTGCATCGAATAATCTTGCTTAGTTTTTCCCGTGAAAAATATTTCCACAGACAGCCAACCAGACATCCACATAGACGGACACGGCTATATCGACTCAAGAAGTGACACTGATTAAGAATTCATATAATGCAAAAATTCGATAAAGTTCCCTAAGGATTTTGAAATTCTTTTTGGTGAAAACATGTTCTAATACGATATTGAACAAAATCCCGTGGAAAAATATGTATTACTCGAAACTTTTTTTTTTAAATCATCAAAAGACTAGCGTGGACAATGCTTTCCCATTCCTAGCGAGTTCATAAACTTTTCCTCAGCCCCTTTATAACGTGGTACTTGGCAAAGGGTGAATAAATTTGATTGCACTTTCAGTCTACTTAAGAGAGACATCTAACCACAACAAGAGAGTCGTAATAAGTATAGTTAAGGGATTTGATAACGATCTGACTGACTATCTATGAAAACTCAGATGTTTCTTGAGAAGAAATCACATTTTCGCACACCCGCTACAAAAGTGTATCAACTTAAAACTTGTAATTTTCGAGCTTACATGTTAAAACTTTTCATGGAATAAGTCCATAAAGAGGCCAACGTAATGTCAGACACATTATGTTTATATTTGAAACATGCGAAAAATCCAGGTTGATATTACATCCTATCCATGAGGCCACACAAAAAAACCGTATTTTAGATTCTTAAATTTAGATCAAACGGGGAAATCTGAGTTCAAGGATTAAACTTAGATTTATTTGAACGAAAACAAGCGAATTTCACATATCAGGTCTTGGGATTCATTTTACTGTTGCTCTAAAAACGCACTTTTCAGACATATGGCGCTCATCAATGAAGTAGTAACTATTTTAGTCTTGGTCTTGGTTTTTATATTGAGCCTTGATCTTGGGCATCACGTCTTGATCTTTGTCTCGGTCCTGTTCTTAAAAATACTTCTAAAGTTTTCCGAAGCTTATTTTTTCAAAGTAGTTGGGTTTTTAAGATGACAAATTTTGAATTGAGGGATTGAAAGGGGAGTGACATACCTATTTATCACAAATTAACAAGACTGAAAAGCAGTCTGGGTTCGACGATCATCGTGACCAAGACCACATTAGTCTCAAAATAAAGGTTTTTCAATTTATTTAACCTAAAAAAATAAGGTTTAATAAGGGTGATTATAGATAGCCAAATGTGAGTTACAGTACTCCCTGGATTTGCGCCATCAGTCTGAAAATAGCGTTTTAAATCAAGGTTTATTAGGATCACAGGCCTGATATAGAAAAGCAGTTCCCAGATTCGGTATCAGCGACCGCAAATTAATCGAAAAAAGATGTCGAAATTAATCTCATTCAAAATTGTTTCAATACAGGGTAATTTTTTGAACAATAATTAAAAATTTCCATCCACTGTGTATGAAAACAAAAGTGTTCTTACTTTTCATCACGTGCATCTTTTTCTTGATGTAAATTTTGTTTTAAAAGTTTCTCGTAGTTCGCTTTTGTCTTCTCCAGCTCTTCTTCCAATTCTTTTTGTCGGGAGATACTGGCAGTATGAATATTACGTATTCGACGACTTGATTTGACGCTGAAATTTACAATTTTGATTATTATTAAAAGTGATTCATTCCACTCAAAAATAACCTAACCAAAAAAAAAAACATCCAAAACTAAAAACATCCAAAAATTTTTGGACGTTTTTTCAATAGAAATTTTTGGATGTTATATTTTTTTTTTTTCGAATGTTTTTATTTTTAGATGTTTTTATTTTTGGATGTTTTTTTTTTTGGATGTTTTTATTTTTGTATGTTTTTTTTTGGATGTTTTTATTTTTGGATGTTTTTTTTTGGATTTTTATATTTTTGGATGTTTTTTTTTTGAATTTTTTTAATTTTGGATGTTTTTTTTTGGATGTTTTTTTTTTTGGATGTTTTTATTTTTGGATGCTTTTTTTTTGGATATTTTTGATAACACAGTCCTGCGTTTTTGAAAAAGTTAAAAAAGTAAGAAATGAGAGTATGCGATGTTTATAGATTTGCTCCGATTTGCTCCATCACGTCTGAGATACGAGTTATCCTTGATTTAAAGTGCAAGAATCGCTATTATCAGACATATGGCGTACATCCTGAAAATAGTCTGGTCCACTTTTGACAACGGCATTGAATGGCCCTGAGCTTCTTCTTTAAAGCGTTCTTTTAAATTTTCAATTGAATTATTAGTTTCTGAGATATCATCGATTGAAGTAAAGGTATCGCTAATCCCTGTAAAGAACTATATTCAATTTGTATACCTTTACTTCAATGGATGATATCTCGGAAACTAATGATCCAATTGAGAAAGTTAAAAATACGCTTTAAAGAGGAAGCTCACGTCTATTTTATGCCGCTGTCAAAAGTGAACTGGACTATGTACGCCATATGTCTGAAAAAAGCGATTCTTGCACTTCAAATCAAAGATAACTCGGATTTCAGACGTGATGGAGCAAATCGAACGTCATATTTGGAATCAGCGAGCAAAAATCTATAAGAATCACCTACTCTGATCTCATACCTTTTTTCACCGCAGCACTGTGTAATCACCAATAAAAGTAACACAAAAATAGCATTACGTGTACTATGCAAATTGGCACTGTTTAAAAATGAAAAGTGTTTCGGATTCAGTACTCATTTGATCTGAAACTGCATTTCATTTCCAAAATAAATTTTAAAGCAGTTCCAAGTGTAAAAATGATTACATTTCCTGTTTAATTTTTATATTATTATCCCATTTCTTGTAAGCCAGATCTTCTTCATATTTTTGTATGATACCATCTTTCGCTGCCAGTTTCCAGCGCAAATTTATTTTTTGATTACGTAGCTTATTTTGAAAGTCTACGGATATAATTTCAAAATTTATATATTAATTAAAATAAAGAACAAATACAACAAAGTTGAATTACCCAAAATATTCTTTTTAACACGTTCGTTTTCATGATAAATCTGATGGATTGTCTTTTCTTTAACCAGCTCCGATATAGCTGATTTCTTTAAGCGGGCCTCTGTTATTGTTAATAACAGACGAAAAGCTTCGAGTAAATCTTTGTCATCCTCAGATAAATCATCAAACCAATCCGGCAAAACCTCAATCATTCTGTAGTTTTCTTGAAACATATCGATGACTTTGATGAGACGAAAATTTGAATGTGGTTCTTGATGTTTGTGTACTTTCTGTAGATGAAGAAAATATCAGCTAAACAAAAATATAAACTCTTCATCTCTTAGAACTAAAGTTAATTGGCCTATCTATAAATGCAGCACAATCCAACTGGCACTGTGCCGAAAACTCAATTTAAATCAATTTTTGTATCTGGATTCTCATATGGTTTTTCACTCCATGGATTCATTTTCAAATAATCATAACTTTTTAAAGGAAAATCATGTAAGACCAACTCATGGCTTATTGTGAAGACGCAAAATAGCACTAAACGATGCATTTAGTAGAAAAGAGCGTGCTTTTGAACTTTTAGGTTAGAATATCCCAAAAACCATAATTCCAAGACTGAAAATTACTATTATGGTTTTGGATATGTTTTTTTTTTTTTTTTTCTAAATGTACCTTATTTTGTTTGACCTCTTTCTGAAAAATTGTAAACAAAAGATTTCAAAAATAATGGACATAATCGAAAATAATCTCCTCCTATATGACCCAGGTTTTAGAAAATTTTTTTTTTCATGTTCAATAACCAAATGTGGTGGAATATATTTCTAGACTTATAAAATGTAATTCCCAATAGGTGAACAAAAAAATTTCGACCCGAGGGTGTCAAGAGGTCGTTTTATCTAAAAACTTTGGGAAAATCGAGATTTCCGATAATATACGGGAGAGGACATATTTCAGAAGTAGTACATATCTGTGGACTTTTGACAAAACAACCTAACTCGAAATTGGCAACTTTTTAGGAGAGCCTAAGAACTGATTAACTACTTTTCAATAATGTGGCTCAATTTTGTTGATGCAGCGTGGAATCTTAAAGTGTCACCTGTCAAATAATTTTTTTTTTTTTTTGGTTCATAACATTTCACCGCACGAATGGCACTAAGTTCAAATCTTGCGTGAACTATGGGACACCCTTATATCTCTGGAACAAGAAATCATAGAGACATGGCGATTATACCAGTAGAAGCGTATTTAAATTTTATATTTAGGACTAAAATCCTGGAGAATTATTGTCTTATCTCCACTTAGGTTGTTTTGTCAAAAGTCCACAGATATGTTACGGGGCATCTTTCTAAATATTCTGGAGTAAAATTCAGAAAAATCGTATGTGGGTCGTGGCGCATAACAGGTCCTAAAATTCTGAAAAAATTCAAGCAAGTTTCTTAATAAAAAATAAATCGATTTTGTTTATGATGTTTTTTTAATTTAAGCGCCGCATTCCGCCAAAAATAACGTTTTTTACCCAAAACTTAGCGTTTTTCGTTTTTTACTCGGCAAGGTGCCGGTAACATTCTACCGCTTCTGAAATATGTGCTCTCCCGTATATTATCGGAAATCGGAAATAGAGTTAAAAAAAAATGTATTGATAGCTTTTCTTTTTGACTAATTTAAGGTCGCTGATTCCGTATCTGGCAACCATTTTTTTCTGTCAGGTTTTTGATCCGAGTTATAATTGCGTTAAAGTGCAGCACACGTTTTTTCAGACATATGGCGTACATCCAGGATGTAGTGTAGCCCTGAGCTTTTTCTTTAACCCATAACTTAATTTTTCCAATTGGATCATTGAATTACATTCTTAGATATCATCAGGGTTTACAAATTTAATAAAGTCCTTTACAGGGACTTGCGATACCTTTACTTCAATGGATGATATCTAGGAAAGGAGGAAGATTTGGGCTGTTCAATGCTGTTGGCAAAAGTTAACTACAGGACTTCCTGGATGTACACCATATGTCTGAAAATATTTTTATCTGTGCATTGAAGGATTACTCCGATAACAGACTTGACAGAGAAAAATAATTGCCCGATTCGGAATCAGCGATCCAAAATTAGTCAAAATAAATCGGAATTTTGTGTCGCACAGTGTTGTTATATGCAAATGTCGTGTCCACTTGCCTAGACCTCTTTCTCTCCTCGTCCCAAAATGTTTATTCGAAAATGAATTATTTATATTTTGTATTAACATACCTTATCTCGCAAATATTCCTCCAATATTGTAACACATTCCTCATACTCTGTATCAGATAAATATTGACGCACTGTTATTGGATTTTCAAATACTTTGGGCAGTACAAAGGATATTTTCAACTTTTCAATAGATTCACTGATTATTCGCAAAACGCTTTCAACTTGTGCGACACGTTCCGCTGTTAGTTCTGTGAATTATAGCAATTCCATATTATTCGACAACTTTTTACATTTCATAATGAATTATGGTATGATGTTATTTACCAGCTTCTTGTGAAGATAAGTAATTTTCATTTAAAAACGAGAAGCGCCGGCTCATTTTGTAGGATTAACTTGGAATTAGATGTTTTAGTTTTTTTTTAATTATTCACAAATAGAAAAATATAAATATTTTTGTTATAAAATAAAATAACAGACGTTTCTAGGCAAATCGATTTGAGCATAGAAACAAAACTCAATAGAATCCGTACATACATAAAACATCTACAGTACTGAGCACTGAAATCGAGCAAAAAGGAAAAAAATTATCAGAACTTTTGATGTTGAAGTTGCTTACTAATGCGAAATTATTTTTTTTTTTTTGTCTTTTTGCGATAATATTTATAAAGTTGGCTTCCATCATTTAAATCATTCAAAAGTCCAATACAGATTTTCAGCTTCAAGTTAGAACCTTTTCCACATATTGAACTTTTTCCAAATCAAATTAATTAACATTTTCCCAAATCGCTCGGCCAAGCCACTCTACATTTAAGAAGGTGTTGGATAGATAGATATATCATTGATCCGTATACCAAGTTTCATAACGAAAGTAGGCATCATTTTAAGTGTATTTTTTTACAAAGTTTAACTTGTTTTGGAAAGAGGTTAATATCAATATGATGTGAAAAATGTTGAACTTGGAGTGGAAAACCTCTATTTGCTCATTGACATTTTGCTTCTCTAAATGGCCATTGTCGGAATAATTACTTAGGAAAACACCTAGGACAACTAAAGCAAGTAGTTTGATTATAAAACATTCTCATTTGAATAGTCGAAAGTGGCTCCCGGAAATAACGCCAAAGGAAACAACGCCAGAAAATTTTTTGGAAATAACGCCAGAAAAATCTACATACAAAATTCTGGCGTTATTTCCATTTTGTTTTGGAAATAAACCCAAAAATTAGCTAGGAAATAACGCCAGAAAAGTTTTTGACTATATTTCAAAAACAAAATGGAAATAACGCCTGAGTTTTGTATGAAGATTTTTCTGGCGTTATTTCCAAAAATTTTCTGGCGTTATTTCCTATGGCGTTATTTCAGGGAGCCGAGTATGATGTACAACGTTATAGAGAACGTTCTAGTACTATATTCGAACTTATCCGTAGTTAAACCTAGTTCGAGCTAAATTTTTGTCATATGGAACACGCTATGGTACATATTTGCATAATTACAAAAATGTAATCAATTCTTGAGCAAATCGACAAATTTTGAAAGTCGAATAGTTTTAGAAAGTCGAAAAAATCTTGAAAGAGTTGAAAACTTTGCAAAATCTAGAAAAATTTTCAAAAAGTTTTGACAAAGTTGAAAAATTATGAGAAAGTCGCAAAATATTGAGAAATTTGAAAAAAACCTTGAGAATTTGAAAACATCTTGAAAAAGTCGAAAAACTTTTAACGTGCTAAAAAATATTGACAAAGTCGAAAAATCTTGGAAAGTCAATAATTTTTGCAACGTCTTGATAAAATCAAAAAATTTTTGAGAAGTCCAAAATTTTTACAGAAGTTTAAAAAAAGTCAAAAAATCTAGAAGACCTTGAAAAATCTTGAAAATTTTGAAATACCTATTCGTAAAAGTTAGTTAAAAAAACCTTGAAAAAGTCGAAAAATGTTGGAAAAATCAAGAAATTTTGAAAAGGTCAAAAAATCTGTATCATAATTTTAACACTATCTTATTATTTGAAATTTAATTTTAACGTATGCAGGGAGTAAATGTAACGAAGATTTTTGGAGGTGATAGTGGAGGCCGAGACTAACAAAAAATTGTATGTGTGGGAGGGTCCAAAATGTACTCCTGAGGAGTTGTAGCGAAAAAACTGATTTTTTGACTTGTTTGACAAAAAAAAAAACTTTTTTTGGGTCACTCTAACGCTTTAAGGAAATCTTTTTTTGTTAAAAATCTTCAGCTTATTGTATGAAATTTTTAAAAGTGAGCTTGGCTTATGCAGTCTGAAAGGATTTCGCAAAGTTATGGATCTTCAAAGTTGATAATATAATTTTTTCATACTTTTTGAATTTGACGGCCATTTTAGTATGAAAAAAGTCCTATTAATATGCACCTTTATAATTTTTTTTCGAATTCCCGTTTAAATTCCTTTAATTCGTTTGTACATTTGCCATACCAATTTTTTGATTTGAATAGAACTCTTTTCGTACTAAAATGGTCGCTAAAGCGAACCAAGAGACGCAAAGAAGCACTGGAGCAATTTTTTGGAGTTTGTATTAGCCATAGACGGTAGCTTTGACGAATTTAAAAGTTGAACGGCAGCTTAAATCAACCAAAAAATCTTTATACATCTCTTCTCATCCGGAAGCGAAGGGATATACTTAAAAAGATTTTTTGGTTGAATTACGCTGCTGTTTAACTTCTAATTCGTCAAAACTACAGTCTATGGCTAATACGAACTCCAAAAAATTGCTCCAGTGCTTCTTTGGGTCTCTTGATTATATATCTTCGGGCAAAGTCAAAAAGTAGGAGAAAAAAATTTAAAATATCAACTTCAAAGGTGCAGAACTATGCGAAGTCCTTTTAAACCCTAACCAAATAAACTTTTAGAAAGCTTATACAATAAGCTTTAAGTTTCCTACAAAAAAAATTTCCCTAAAACAAGGGTGACCCAAGAACTTTTTTTTTTTTCTAAAACAATTCAGAAAATTAGTTTTTTCCCTATAGCTCCTTGGTGGTAAATTTTTGAGCCTCCCTCAAGTACAATTACCCGTTAGTTTTGGCCTTCTCTATCAGCTTTCAGAAGCTTCGTAACCTTATAAGTAGTTTACACCCTGTATAACTGAATTTTGTCAAAAACTAAATGAATTGGTTGGCGTACATTTTACAGCAATGTATATGGAATGGAATGGAATTGTTGTATCTTCAAACAGAAAGCCATTAAATCACTTTGCGAATCGCTACACTAAATTTAACGCCACTTAATTCACATTCGAGCGACCAAAGACGATAACAGCAAAAGAACATTACGGCTTTTTAAGTGATCCGGTCATAAATTTCGCCAAGAATTGCCTTCTTAATAACTTTGGCAGAGAGTTGTTGGAAAGAAAAATTTTGTTTTGTTTTTGTTTTTCGTTTTATTTTTTGGCAATAAAGATAAAGTTCTAACATATTCGATATATCATGCAGTTTATTTTATCGTCAAGAGTTAAGGCAAATGTACATACGTGTAGATATATAACTACTGGCACTGAGGCTGTATATAATAATAAATGTATGTATTTTCGTCACTTGCTGATTTTCTGCTGGTAATGATAAAGTCATTGAAGGTTTTATCGCTACTTGCATCAATTAGCTCTTTTTTTTAAGAAATGAATGAACTGTTTTAAATTGGTTTGGTTTTATAAAATTTTGTATCCAAATGAAACATTTTCAGGGCAATTTATTCAAAAATATTCTTGCCAAAATTTTCCCAGCCAACGAATCCATGGGCGCCATTTGATTGTTTATTACTTCTCACTTTTTATAATGGCGCGCTCTTTCTTGACATCCTTTGTTCAATGAAAGCGCTTCAAATTATGGGTAACTTTTTCTTGTAAAATATTAATGACAAATGGCCTTAAATGACCAGCTAACTAAAGAACTTTTACAAGAAACGATACGAGTGTTTTCTTTGGTTTTTCCTTTTTTCTTTTTTTGGGCTTTAATTCATATTCATTGAAGATGAATAAAGTGAAGTCGATTTTTCTGCGCAGTAGTTCCAACATCAGCAGCCATGCCCAGCCAACATCAACAGCGGGAGAGATTTCTAGATATGCTAGCGCGCTTGATCGCATTTTGAAGTTTCCTGCTGAGCAGATGACATTCTTCCTGCCATCTGAAAAAGTGGAAGAGACCATTGTCATCGCTTTGCATCTTATCACAACCACGCGGATTGCTTTACTTGCTGTTGAAGAAAAACCACAGCCGCCGCCGCCGCCGCCATCACACACTGGGTCAGTTCATATGCTTGATATGTCTACATATCTATAGGTACATACATACATACGCGTATGTTTACATGCACAAAATAAATTTCATAATTCACGAAATAAATATTTTTAGTTTGTTTTTTTATTTCAATTTTTTATTTTTAAAATAAGGTTGGGCCGACAGATGGTCGCCTTGATTGTATTGCGCTTTCAGCGCGAGTTGCGAGTTTTTTCAAGGAATACTTGTGCTTGAGATATCTGAATGTGGAAGTTGCTGCTTCTGCAACTAAACTTTGCCTAAACGCACGGCAAAACGGCATTCGACAACAAAAATTAATGCATTTTACTTGATGTCTTTTTGCGAATGAGTTTTTGATTTCGATATTTCGACTGCAACTGTGCTGGTGTCAAAACTGCATAAAAACGTAAACAGCAACCACCGCCTGTGGTTTTTGCTTCCGCTAAAAAATTGAAATTGAAAAAAAAAAAATTTTTTAAAAAAAAAATCAAAAAATTTAAATGAATGAAAGTCACCTTAAGCAGTTCAATTTACTGAGCATATGGAGAATATGTATCTGTAAACTGGGTCCATCAGACTAAATCCAAGATCGAATCCAAGATCCAAAATACGGAATCGTTCAGAGCAGACGTTAGTGCACTATTATTGCGAAAGAATTAAGTCTTTTTTATTAACTAGTGATGAGCAAACCAAGTATAAGACCATAGCAGTTTTGGTCTTGGTCTTGGACATTGAGTCTTGATTTCTGTTGTTGATGAAAGAATACGCATAAGCTCCCAAAAATCGGATTTAATTTCCTGCGATTGGCAACGCAAATTGTACCCATTGAAAATTATACAATTCATACCACCATCTCCCTCACTCTCATGAGTATACTTGGTATACGTCAAACCCATGATTTTTGGTCATTCGTTTTTCCATCGCTCTTAGCAGCGGCCGCCGAAATTTTCTTTTATAATTCTTTTTAATATAAAATTTGTTTAAACCTTAAAATCACTTACGACTATTACTTAAAACCAAATTAAAATCGTTTACAATAAAAATACAACGTAAAAGTAAACTCAAAAGTTAGTTTTGTTCTTTGGAAAGAAGACACCTCGTTGGGACAGATTTTCCTGCAATTTACTTTTGGGAACTTCATAACAAACGAAACGTCATAGCCAACGAATTTTTGTGATCTACGAAGACAACAGCAGCATCAGCCTGGTGGTCATCAGCATCGCTCCAGCGGTCATCCGCCATCACAGCCCCTAGCTGTCTTCAGTCGACGTCGGCAGCAGCAACTTTACACAACAGATAAACTACGAAAAGGCATTCTTTTCACATCAAATATATTCGGGGCCCGTTAAATATACAAAAAAAAAAAAAGAGTTCAGTCCCCGGCTGAAAATTTTTCTTGGTCTTGAAAAAATTTCTGAAGATTTTTAAGATTTAAAATAGCTGGGTTTTTAAGATGCCAAATTTCGAATTGAGAGATGATTTTATGCTTGAAAGAGACGCACAGTAGCCTAAAATGCTATTCTAGCCAGTCAAAAGTCTTTCCTGATTATTTTAATCAAAAAAACATCAGATTTTATGCTTTTGAGGTCGTTGTTTCCAAATCTGTGAACCATTTTTTAAAAATCAAATCATTTTGATCCAAACAGGTGGACAATTTTCTCAAAAACATCATTTCACAATTATGGCTAGGAAAATTTTAAGGAGGCTTATTGCGAATTCAGGATCAACTTTTTTGAAAACAAAATGGCGGATGCATATTGGTAGAAAAATAAATATATTGCAACCAAATTGTGACAAGGAGGTTTTTTGAGGCCGCTGATTCCAAATTCAGTTTTTTTGAAACGAAAATGGCGAATCCAAAATAATGGACAATTTTCTCAACAAAATGATTATATCACGACAAAATTGTGGCTAAGGGGTTTTGAAGGTTGCTTATTCAAAATTATTTATCAACTTTTTTAAAAACAAAACGGCGGATTCAAAATAGCTGAGAATTTTTTTAAAAAATGATAATATTACGACAATCTTCCATCGCAAAAGAGTATGAATTATCAAATAAGGACCTTTGATGACTTGTTTTGTTTTTTACAGAGATTCGACATTCTATTTGGTACCACGCCAAAGAAAACAATCTCAAAATCGTAATTTACCAAAATTCGTACTGGTATACGACTAACCAGTATTACTTTTAGAGTTTTCAGAAGTAGGTACTATTGCTTTTCAAATGGAGACCAAAGACTTCACAGCATAGATTCTGATGAATCTTCTCCTGAAATTAGAGAAAAAATAAATAAAAAAAGACTAAAGTCTAAATCCAAATTCGCTTAGCTGAATGCAATAGCAAAAAAATGGTCAAATCCAGCTGGCAAAACTACTAAAATGGCAATACTGCTCTGCTTGTAAGTACATTTACATACGCGTGGGTGCATAGTTTTGCAAAACGTGTGAAGATTTGCAACCTAACTCGATTTGCTCGCCATTGAATGTCACCACTTATAGATGTTTTGTAAGCGCGTAAGGAATGAGTTTAACTTTACATTCCGGCCCCCCTCCCCCGCTCTGTAGTGTGACATTATTATGGCATGGAATTTATGTCGCTTAAATAAATTGACAAGATGTAAGCGCGGCATTGCGCGCTGATTGCAAGCGTGGCAAGGAGCATTTTATACATTCACACCAAATCAAACTTAACCAATTCAAGATTCGATAAAATTTATAGCTAAGATTGACACATATTTCAGGCGAGTTTAAGACAGAATGCAAAAGTATGTTGCGTGATATATCGAAAAGAGTTGCCAAATGTTAGTGAATGTCATGCTGTAGTTTAAAAAAAACTATATAGGGTGGGCGTGAATCGGCAGAACACCGGAAAATAGAAGATTCCAGGGACCATTTCGGAACAACTTTTCATAGTTTCATTTTTCGAAATTCGCAAAACACTTATTCCACTGCGTAGGTTTTGCAAATAGAACTAAGAAATGTTGTTCAGAATTGTGCCAGGAATCTGTTCCCCGAATTGCTACCCACCCTGTATATCAAGTGTATAAGTTAGTGGTTTTTTACAGATTTATTGGAAGAAATACTCCTTTGAATTGCTTAAAAACCTTTACAGTCGAATTTATTGCTTCTAAGCTTTTATAAACCTAGCAAACGCTTTAAATGAATCCGTTGCATAGTTTTAGGCTCGTTAGTGATACAATTGTCTTGCTTTTGATAGGAAAAGTTGAGCGAGTCATTCTCCATCAATCTAATAAGATAAAAGAATACTACTACAATATCTTACCAATTAATCGTGGCGAAAAGCAGTAGCAAAAAACATAACAAGCGAAAACCTTATCTGCTGCGCCTGAAAATATGCAGAATTTCCTGTGACTTTGAAATTTTAAAAAGTTTCTATGCCGCACAACAATGTTTATAAACTTGTGGCAACTCTGGCTCGTAGATCACATAAAGTGTGTGTTTACTGGCTTGGCTTTGGTGATCTTTGCTGAATGGAGCAGTCATAGCTAAACATATGTAGTTGTCGCTTCGGTATCCTCGGAATCCTTAATCGATTATAAATGTGGCTGTTTGCGCAATGTGTGATTAAAATAAATTGCATGTAGTTGCAACGATCCGCTTAATAGCAGTGGTGCGCTTCCTTCTCATATGAGCGTAAGCCATGCGATCCCACCATGATGATCGCGCATTTCATATACGCTACGCATACTGGACACATGCTTCACAGCCACACAATTCGTTCGTTGGTTGTTTGCTTCAAAAGAGATTCGGCGTCAGGCAGAGGAGCGTAAGTACTGCTATCTGCTTAAATTTAATAATTAATTCGCCTGACAGCGAAAGCCAGTCAGCCATCGAGCGACGCTGCGATCACCGCCGCTTAAGCTGACTAAGATCGCGCGCGCGAATTTAACTGTGTCCATGAATCACAATGCGGCCCTGCAAGTTGGTGGTTGGTTGGTTGTTCAATCGGGGTCTCTTGTTAAGTGGCTATCAGTAACTGCTTTCATAAAAATACAATAACAACAAAAACAAGTCGTCGTCGTGATATAAAATACCTTGTCTGCGTAATTTCTGCAATACTGCAGCCGTCGCCGTCGCCGCCACCACTGCCGAGTCATGTCATCTTCTCTGCTCTGCGCTTCTCTTGGATGTGGTGGCCTTGCGCTCAGTGGTCTCGCGCGTCATTTTGAATCTTTTTGGCGAGATCTCCCCGATACTACAGCGGCACATATAGCCGGTAAGGCATAACAGAGAAGAAGCAGAGTTTATTTTCAGAGGTGTCAGAAAACAACTTGTCGGAATCCATCTAACATGGAATTCGTATTTTGTTGTTTTTAATGGCATGAAGTATGTTTTACCACGTTTGATGACATGAATGGGTGCGGACTATCGGCCAACACGAGTCATCGAGACACAACATAGCGCGACAAGCAGACAGACAGACAGACAACTGGGACGAGCGGACAGACAATTGAAAGGTTGGTTGTTTGGTCTCTTTTGTAGAATGGAAAGACGGACGGACGGCATCTGTTAAACTGAAAACGAAATGAAACTAAATTAAATGACGAGAAAATTTGTTGTCGATTGT
Source organism: Calliopum simillimum (assembly GCA_951812925.1). Classification (NCBI taxonomy): domain Eukaryota; kingdom Metazoa; phylum Arthropoda; class Insecta; order Diptera; family Lauxaniidae; genus Calliopum; species Calliopum simillimum. Next base: position 6,447,238 of record OX638369.1, read on the forward strand.
ATCGCATAATGACTGAATCAAAATGCAAGACATGTTATAGCATTTTTCAAATTGTTGAAATTTTACAAAAAAATTTTGTGTTCTGCCTGCGATTCCATCTTCATCTTCGAAATTGTTGTCAAGCCGACGACAATATGGGATTTGCTTTGTTTGGGAAGTCATTGGATCGAAGAAGATTTTTTCATTCTTTTTATAAACAATAAAACATCCGTTAACACATAATTCCCATTAGCTGTGGTATGTTCTTGATGCTTCTTCATCCTTGCTCTGGACACGCGACCGCCTTTTGGAATGTTTTTTGGTCGTTATATATGTCAAAATGCTGCGCCAACGTTGTTGCTGTGGTTGTTGTGAAATTAGCAATTGGTGTTAAGTACGCAGGTTACAACAATGTTGTAGAAGTGTAAACACGATCACTGTAATGGATTCAATTGAACAAATTTTACTCTTTTGTAGTGATACAGCCCAAAGAACATTTAATATGTGGTGGTCTGTAAACGATTTTATTAAATGGAATTTTCTCAGGTAGATAACTGATTTAGCATGTTTGGAATAAATGGAAATAATAGTTTTTTTGGTAAATTTTTTGGGCGATTTCATTGTATATTTTGGAAATCGCCAAAACCAAACAGACTTTCAAAAGAAACTCATCAGCGATAATTTCGCGTACTTAAATTCACTGCTGTTTGTGATATATCATCATCTGTAAGGGTCATTGATCAATATTTATTGGAGTTCACGCTTTCCCAAAAGCGAAGACAGGTTTTCTAAAACGAATTCACCCAAATTTAACGTATTTTGGAACTATCACCAGATTTCAGATCTGCTATCCGGAAAATCGTACCTTTTGCGCTTTAAAAAAACCCTTATAAATATATAAAAGCGAATATTTTGTAAAATACTTTAATCCGTTATAACGCAGTTTTAAAAAAAAATTGGTCGATAAGACCCATAAAAAATTATATAATGGGTTAAGATGTTCACGATAATTGTTCCTATCGTAATTTTTATGATAAACTTGTGAAAACAAGTTTTATTCAAAATGTAGTCTTTAGAGTTTTACATTAGGGTGAAATTTCGAGAATACCTTTTTGTGGGTATTTTAATAAAAAAAAAAACAAAGCCATTGATGGTGCTCAATAGTGAATGATGCTGGAAAATTTATTGAGATTAGCTGTGAAAGAGACTATGTCTCCATTACAAGACATAAGATCAAATACAGCGTGTCTGAGGCTTGATTCGTGGGTTATTTGAAAAATTTTGCATACAAAATGGAATGTTGCGAATTTCGTATAGACTATACAGGAAGCAACTTATTGTCATCCTATAATGTGGCTATTTTTTGAATTGAGTATGGTCTCATGTCGAAAAATTTTTGAAGAGAAAAGATTCTTACCTTAGACCGCGAAGTACTAAGATCGTAGTGCACTAATTAAATTGTCCCTACGCCACTCGTTTGGTATTTTGCATATATGTAAATAAAAAATTATCCGAAAATATAATGGAGGTCGAAAAATATGAAAAATATTGGAAAGTCAAGAAGTGGTGAAAAATATCCTTTATCATGGGCAAATCAATAAAACATTTTGGATACCTTCAACTTCATCTGGTCAATCAGTATAAATAGCTACCATTTACAATTAGCTATTTTTATATTGGAGGTTATCGTGAATCAAGAATCTCGGGGAATTTTCTTAAAGTGCAATATGTAGAGAATGCACGGCAGTCTGAGTAAATTCCCCGGGAATATTTTTATTCACGATAACCCCCATTATCTCAAAAATAATTCCCCAGTCATATATTGTAGTATGCATACGTTCCTAAAGCAACTACAAAATAAACTTGAATTTTAAACAAAAAGTGTTATAACACTAGCTTTCATTTTATACCAGCCTGTATGTAAGTCTGGCTTAAAAGTTTCTAATACGAGTAACAAAAAGAATTATTTGATATTCATGATATTTATCATACTGATAAATAGCCTCCGTACATAATTAATTTTTGTTTATTTTTTTATCAATTTTTGTATAAATTCAAAAATAGAACGCAACTTTGGTGGTTGGGTAAACAAATAAAAACGAAAAGTTCCCAGACACCTCATTAAAATCCAATTTTTGTTTCATCAGACTTGTCAATCTTTTTTCTTGTAAAAAATATTCAAACGTCTTAATTAATTTAAACAAAACAAAACTTGACTACGGTAATAATTTCCTACTAAAGTAGCTTGAAAACAACAAAGACAAATTCCCATACACCACTTACCACTAACCGCAAGAGTCTACTAATTCGAACACGGCTAACACGGCTTACTTGGCTGCTGCTAACGTGAATTAGTCATAAATCTCGATAGCTGAAATAGTTAAAGTAACAACATTGATTATAATAAATGTTGCGTCCAGCCTACCATTTGCTTAGCCGCAGTCCCAAAACTGGCAGGCAGTCAGGCAATCGAGCAGCAGCAGTCAGACAGGCAGTTGCATGACCCAGACACTAATCATGCTGCCTGCTGCCGCGCTGCTACGTTGTATATTCGCCAAGCTTTGTTGGCTACTGATATGTGCCAACGACGACTACGACGACGACGAACAGGTCGATTGTTTGACGTATTCTTCTTGGGCATGGGTTATGTTTTAAAAAAGCCACAGCACACAAATCCACGCTGACCCAGAGAAAATCAACAAAATGCTGTGAAAAGGATTTCACATCAATAAAATGTGGTGGTGGCTGAATTGGACTGAATTGACTGATTGTAAGTGAGTTAACTGTGTGTGAGGCTTGGTCAGAACGAATACAACAAAAACAAAGAACAACAACAGCAACAAAACTAAGTTGCTGTTTGTTGTAAACGTTTTGGGTTGACTGCTGTTGTTCGTTGTTGCGCCGTCGGAAAACCCTTAAAAATGATGCTCCCAATTAGTCCAATGCTTCTGATGCGCAGCAGCAGCAGCAGCAACCTTTCGGCCTTTTTTGGATGAATCAATGGGATCGGCAGTGATGCGGCACGTCGTTTCAGTGCATGAAATTCCAAGCATTATTCTTCAGCCTTTTGACAATTTAATAACACCCTTTGGAGCGAGGTGCTGTGCGCATAGGGCTTGGAAGCAGCAGACAGCCGTGCGAGTGAACGGATTTCTACAATATATGATATGCACATATGCACAAAGATATCTACACATCCATAGGTGTATTTTTTAATGCGAGCGGGTTCAAAGATGAAACATATCGCATTGTTCGCCCACAGTTTAAGACAAAAGCATTCGTTTTGTTCTTTTTTTATTTTATTAAATTTCTGTGAAATTCGAAGAATTTTTTCGGATTACAAGAGTGAATTGCGCCGCCGCGCCACATTGTATCACACTATATGTACACTGAGAACAAGCGCAATAGCAAATTGAGATTTTTTTAAATTCCAGAATATAGACGAAGATAATAGAAACTATTGCTATATATAGTCATACGGCAAATTTTGGGTTATGGAAGTTGAATATTCTACTTACGGACAGACGGTTATTAAATTCTTGGGTACTTACCTTTACGTTTCTGAAGCCTTGGCCTAAATGTTCGCATTATATTCTAGCTTCTATCAAATATATGGGTGATTCTCCGAAAAATGTACCATTTAGCGCTGCGGGGCTCAAAACTATGTTGAATTTAAAGTTTGATATTTTAGCTCTTTAATACTGATACTCACTAAGAGATTCTATACGAGTGGCTTGAAATAAAAAAAATATTTTACTATGAAATTATAACATAACGTGTTATCCCTTACCGCTTCTTAGTGCAATTTATTTGCTCGTTTCGCATGTTACGTTATTTCATAAAAAAAGCTTATACGACTTTGTTTGTACAAGAACGCAAGTGTGTGTCATTCTCCCTATAATTTTTTTTTTTTTTATTTTGTTATGCATAATCTCTTATCTTTAGATAATTTATTCAACAAACAATTAGAGGATACCCACTACAATTTCAAGTTTTTAAAAAATAATTCTTATTTTCATTGTGATGTTATTGTACTTTGCAACATTTTGTAATTCTCCCGTCAAGTCATTCTTCCGTTAAATTAACTCCGGGAGAATGGTTCTCTTACAAGATATTGTTGTTTATTGGTTAATTCATTAGACTTGTTGAACTAATTTTCATTTTATAATTAGGTGCTGTCCATAAATCTCGCAACGCTCATAGGGATGGGAGGGATTAAGAAATGGTAAAAATGCAGATTATGATTTTATATTTCAGTGCTGCCACCTGTTTTTATATTTATTTAAACTTCTTTCTTGTTAATTACAAAAAATTTTGTTTTAAAACGCTTAAATAAACTTTTTAAAAATCCAACATAAATTTTCCTTCATATATATATTACGTCAAGAGCAATATAAATAAAAGAAGTTCATCGATCAAAACACGTCAATGGTTATGGGATAAGACAGAACTCAGCGTTTGAATTATACCTAAAAGATATATGAACTGTTTGAAGTGATGCTTGTCTCTTTATTCTGCTTTGTTCTAGTTGTTCTTGTATCATAATTTTTTTTCTCTCAGTGTGTTATCATAATTATTCAGCTGGTCAAAAACCACAGCAACAAAATCAGCAAGGTAGCGATGTTTTTTTTTCAATGGGCGTTAACAATTGGGATGATCACGTTCCACAGTCTAAAATGTTAAAGGTATCTTCTTAGGTAGCAGTCATTTGAAGTCAGGATCCCACAACTTCTGACCGATCATTGTTGATGGGATGGGAAAAAAACCCAAATACAAATCCCAAAACACTACAACAACAACAAAAATAATAACAGCAACAGCAGCAAACATCAATAGTGAATTCATCCATCCATCCATCCATCTATCCAACCACAATCATCCCACATTTATTTTCACTGCTTTGTTTTAATTTGTCGTTATTGCCATATATAATATTGCTGATATATATATATGTATATGGATACATGTGCGTATAACCGATTACCGAAAAACGGATCGCACACAAATTATATATTTTGTGTTTGGACAGATAAACGTTTCTAAATTGTAGCAAATTAAATTATTAGAGAAATAAAATTTCGTTTTCGTTATGTCTGGGATTTGGGTTTTTTAAATTTTTGTCAATAATGTGGTTTGAGTTTTTTTTCTTCTGATTTTATAGATACTTTTACTTCAAGGATATATACAAAGCTACCGGTTGGCATGACAATATAAGCTTTTATTTTGACTGACCAAATTGAAACTGTAATTGAAACGATGATTCCACATGCTTCTACTAAATGACCATATGAACGCTACTTTGATGAAATTATTATTAGTATCAGAAATACCCTACACATCATCTGCACACGCATCTCACTTAATAAAGCGCTTAGCTTTGTACCCTTTACGTACCGTACCTAGCATCTTTTGACTTAAGTTGATCTCCGACAATTGTCTCTTTATGTTTACGACAAAATATCCTTCTGATTTTTAAGATGCTGAATTAGGGTTTAATACCAAAGTGAATATCACGCTTGTCTAGATGTGATTTCGAATGTCCCTTTTGGCAGGCACACAGTGCGCTGCGCTCTCCACAGACGCAGACGAGTGCCATATAAACTATACCTAATGCTTGACAAGGCTTTAAACAGAAATAAATCAAGCGGCTTCCAAGTTTAATCACGATCTCTTAAATTAAGTTGCGCGCGTACAACAAACATCACCATCACATTGCGATGTATCGCTTGAGCCGTCACCATCGTCACAGTTTACGTTGTCGTCGTCGTCGTCGTATCATCGTCGCGCAGTGTCTCCGTCTCCGTCTCCGTCTCTGAATAGAGCGCACACACAGAGTAATTCCAAAACTGAAGTTAAATAAGCTATCATCGTAGTGTGTACTGTCTGTCTGACAGTGGAATAAAATGTCACAGCTTACGATTGTCTTACGAGCAAAATACCCTACACTAAGTGAGACAGTCATGTTGGTGGCTCACAAATGAAGTTTGAAAGATTACACTACTTTTTTGCCGATTCACTTTAGCCTTCTAAACTGAAAAATCACATACAAAAATTTTCTCTGGTATAAATATTCTTCGTATTGAATATGAAGCCCTCGGATGATCTTCGGGAACCTTCTAGTGTCTTAGAAAACTTTTAATTATAGCTTGTTGATAGTTCGCCATAGATGTTTTCCTTCTAGTATACCTAGATATTCTTCGTTTTGAACATGAAGCTTTCGGGAATTTTCGGTTACCTTAGAAAACTATCAGATAAAGCTTGATGATAGTCTACCATAGATGATTTCCTTCTATTTTACCTAGATATTCTTTGTTTCCAACATGAACCTTCGGGTGACCTTAAGAAACCTTCTTGTATAGCATAAGAATCTTCCCATACACTCACTTACAAAATTTGAGCCCAATCGGCCGCATAGTTTCTGAGTCATAATGATTCATGTATAAAGATACATATATGGTCCATATTATATATATAATCTGTCGGTTATGGTTTTTGGTCCATAATACATGGTCTACGATCTGTCCTCTATGGTCTATGGGTCATAATTTATGATCTATGATCTTGGTCCAAAATATATAATATACGATCTATCCTTTCTTGTCTAGGTTCCATAATATATAATCTATTATCCGTCTTTTATAATCTTTGATCCAAAATATATGATCTATGGTCTGTCCTTCATGGTCTATGGGCCATAATTTATGATCTATTATTCATCCTTTATTGTCTACGGTTCATAATATATGATTAATAATCTGTCCTTTATGGTCTATGACCCATAATTTATGATCTATGATCTTTCTTTAATAATCTATGGTCCAAAAATATATAATCTACGATCTATCTTTTCTTGTCTAGGGTCTATAATATATAATTTATGATCTGTCTTTTATAATCTACGGTCCTTAATGTATGATCTATGCTCTGTTCTTTATGGTCTATGGGTCATAATTTATAATTTATGATCTTTCTTTAATAATCCATGGTCAAAGTATATAATCTACGATCTACCCTTTATTGTCTACGGTCCATAATATATGATCTATAAAAGACAGATAATTTATGGGCCATAATTTAGGATCTATGATCTGTTTTTTATGGGCTATGATCCGTAATCTATGGTCTATGATTTGTCTTTTATGGTGTATGGGCCATTTATTATGATCTATGATCTGTCTTATATTCTATGATCCAAAATATATGGTCAATGATCAGTCCTTAATGATCTATGGCACATAATCTTTGGTCTATGGTCTGTCTTTTATAGGCTATGATCCGTAATCTATGGTCTATGATTTGTCTTTTTTGGTCTATGGTTAACGTGCCCATTTATCCTGCATTTGGCAAGATATTCCTGCTTTTTGAAGACTTTTTATATTAAAAGCTGCTACCTGCATTTTCGTTTAAAAACCCTGTTTTTTGGTCTTCAAAATGTTTAGATTGGAAATTAACAAAATCCGGCATATTTCTAAATGAATATTGGCGAATCGAGACAAATGCACTAATATTATAAAACAAAAGAACATGCGTGAAGGAGTGAACATAGGGTGTAAGAATATTCGGCTAAAATGTTGAGGTGAAAAAAATAATGGAGCTTGGACTTACATACATCTATCGTCAATCAAAAAGAAGTTTCATGAAAATGTCTTATGAAATGGTTCGCGGCATCTCATTCCAGCTATTTCATTGTTTTGGTATCTGCTTCCAATAAAATATTAGCTGATGCTTTTAAAATGAGGTCGAAATACGGTATATACATTTGAAAAAAAAAAACACTTCCAACTATAACAAAACTAGTAATTTTCGATGAATTTGTTGGTGCTGAATACGAATTCAGACTTGGAATTGGATATTTTAACCTAAAAGTTCAAAAGCATAAGAAATTCTTTTGCTCTTTTCTACTAAATGCATCGCATGTTTTTAATTTTTTTCCGGGACGAAAGAGCAAAAACCACGACTATCCCGCAAAATCTGAGGCAGTTGGTCACCCTATATTAAGCTCAACATTTACTTTTTATCCTAAAGGAGATTATAATCATCTAGTATTTTGATTTCTACTTCTTATTCTTCAGTGTCCACCATTCAAAGCATATTATTGACTTAAAATCCACACACTTTTGTTTGTCTTTGCATTAAGGAATTTTCAAATTTGTCACGACCGACTGCTTTTCGCGCTTGATGTAATCATTCTACCGTAAGTTGAAGTGCAAAACCTAAAGACGCTAGATGATGCCATGCGACCGACGTGGTAGTATTCCCATCAGCCCATCAACAGTGCAGGCAGCCAGTCAGTGAGTCGTCCGCAATGTCGGCCTATAAAAATGCGTATGCGCTTAAATGACATTTGCGCGCATTCTTACTTGTCGGAATTGCCCAGCGAGTTTTAGTAAATGCGATTAAAATGTCAAAACTTCGATCTGTAAGTTGCAAGCATCGTGTGAACAGCCATCAGTTATCGCCGCAAAAGGTCCCGGACGTCTAAAGCATAGCAAGCAAGACCTTACGGCTTACAGAAGAGAGAGTACATGATCCCAATAGCATGGCAATGATGGGGCATATGAACAAAGCGAACAGAAGAAGAAACGTCTCTACATGTGCGTAATTATAAAACGCGAGCGACACGACAATGTCAATGACAACGACGGAACGACGACGACGCTTCGCAAAGTGCCCACAATGATGATGAAGAATATAGATCACAACTGAATCTGCTGAATGTGAGATGTGGAGATGTGTATGGATGGTTGTGAATGCAAATTATGATATTTCAACATTTTGATTAAAAATTTGTCAGACGACATGACATTATGCTGATGGCCACCCAGGAATAACGTATCCGATATCAAAGCTCTCTGTCTGTCTACACATTTCATTGTTGTTGTTGGTATTTCAGTCGTGCTTTAGTCCTTTTGTTATTTTTGGTCTTATCAAAAACTTGGGAGTTATTCTCGTAAATGACTTTGAATCTTAAAATGTCCAAGTGATGAGCTCAAAATTGAGAATATTTTTTTTTTATTCTGTTACTCCACTATGCCAAATTATAAACAAAAGTTATTTAATTAAAAAACCAAACAAAAAAATGTGAATTCACATAACTGCGTCCAGCGTTTTAGTTAACAATTCGAGACATCTGACAAGTTCATTTAAAAATGAATCCACTGATAAATGTTGACAATAATGCATGACGACGGCAAAGATAAAACTGACTCGGTTACGTATCGATATCTGAGCTTGTTGTCAGCGAAAGCATATCTGCAAAGCAAAAAAATCTATGTATCGCATCTTTTGGCAATAGCTCATAATAGTTTAGGTTGCAAAATAGATGTTGAAATATTATAGGTTTTTGAAGCACTTAACTGCACTTAAAGTTTATTTAAGTGTTTTAAGACTTAATTTTAATTTTTGTTTTTTGACTGAATGGCTTCAGCAAAAATAACAATTAAAAAAATTAAGGTGGAGAGTTATTTAACGGAGAATGACAAAATTTTGCAAAAAATGAGCGGAGAGTGACTAAATGGAGAATGACAAAATTTTGCAGAATCATTAATATCACAATGAAAATTGCAATTATTTTTAAAAAGTCAAAACAGGCGGAAAGGTCCTTTAAACCCTTGAGACCGAAGCCTAGACCATTGTAAATATCGAAAAATTAACTTCGGACTAAGTTCCCTAGTGTTTAAATTAAGAAAAAAAAGTAGTTCCGGAAAAGTCCCTTATAGCCGAAAATGGTGCAGTCATATTACACAGTGCAGCAAAAAAAATGCGAAAATGCCACGGCTATAAGTCGTAAACCGTTTGAGATTTTGTTTTACTATCTTCAACGAAGTTATAGATATAGTCTAAAGGAAAGAAATTATTCAAAAAACTCACCCGAAAAAATTGGTTTTTGGGCCTTAAATCCACAAAAATGTTGAAAAATTTTACCATTTTTGGTCATAGCTACAAAACCGTTCCGCATTTTACCAAACAATTAAAATAAAATTTTAACCAAGACTTAACTGAAAAACTCTCTAGAGCATGTCAATAGCATTCGAGTACTCCTTGATACTAATTTTAATTATAACATTGATGTATCAAAAAACGCTTGGGGTCCTATGTGACCCCATCGGTCTCAAGGGGTTAATTGACTTTTAATTTAATTATGTAAAGATAGAGAATCACCCATATATGATCAAAACCCCAGAAATTTGGTATTTTTGATATGACATAGTTATTCTGAACCAAAAAGAAAAAAATAAAAAAAAACTGAGTATGCAGAAAGTTTCCCCAATGCATATAAATTAAAAGTTCTGAAATCAAAAAAACTCTAGGTGCCATAAGAAGATATTGAATTTTGACGTTTTTTTTTTTTGATATTTATTAGCAATATACTTGCGAAAAGTGGGGAAATTGGTTGAAAAGCAAAGGTACGTAGAGCAAATTTTTTTGTTTTGTTTGGTGATCGATCCACATTACTGCAAAGGGTTTTATGTGATCGAAAAGTGCCAACTATCATGAAAAAGTGATTTGTTCCAAATGCTTAACACTTAACTTCCACATACAAGACACCATAATTTTTTTTTTTTTTGATTTTTTTTCTTTTCTGTATAATCATAAGCAATCGACGTTGAATTTGATGTAGAAGATTCCAAATGCGAAACGAATTTTAGATGCTACTGTTTGTGCTACCCATAGCACATGGTATATATCGATCGATGGTGCCATGGTGTGGCCAAAGCATTTGCTGTTGTTATACTTGTGACTTGGTCGGGTTGGTCGGTCGATCGATCGGTTAAGTTGGATTGTTGCATGGTTTTTGGTTGATGCCACCAGCTGACACTGCACCAGAGCCCGCATGCAGTGCGCTCTTGAATTGCGCTAGCGAGTGCAAGAGTCGAGGCATGTGAGTAGAGAAGGAAATTTCGTACTGCGAGGGTTTTATGCTGCAGTTGCTGCTGTTGTTGGCGTTGCACTAAAGAAGACATGGCACGTGTGGTTTTCCAGCTAAACGCCTAAGTAGAAGAATCGCACTGTGGTAGACACACACTTTTGCCGGGTATTAATTTTAGCAGTTACCTCCTCCACACACACACGCAACAACAAAAAGAGGATCCTTTTGCACAGTGTGAGTCCTGTGCGTATATCAAAATATTTATACATTTTCCTTTGACTTCTTATTTAAGTGAATAAACTTAAGATTTGATGCAAACAAAATTCGAGAAATAAAAGAGAAAAAAATGGAAATCTTTGCAAAATCTTTTGCAACACACTGTGCGATAACTGCAGGATTTTAACTGTTGCAAATTTTCCAAATATCAAGCAGTTTGTGCAAAAAACTGGAAGCTCATACAATGGAAATTGTAAATATGATCACTTCCTACATAACTAGGCACGTTCTATAAAGAAATTTTCCAATTCATGAAATTTCATCTCCAAAAATCGATCCAAGATACTAGGCAGATATCATTAGTGTAGATCTTCACTAAGGTTCCATCTAAACTAATGAAATGGCCTAGTGTTTCTGTGACAAATCATTAGAAAATCTTAATATTTAAGATCATTAACAAAACCGAAACTAAACATTTTCGGATGATCAATCACTAAAGATCAGTGGTAGCGATTATTGTTGTGAATTTCAATTGAAAGCCAATACAATTCGATACGTTGGTTGCCATTTCATACAGGTCTACACTGCCTGCTGCATACCAACAGCAACACTCGTTACCATGCAGCATTTGCTACGTTGACAGGACGCGCCGCGATCATGAATTCCAAAGATTGTTCTACTAAGTTGCTTCTAATCGCGAACATTAATCGAAATTGGAAAAAATGTCTAAACTTTTTGTTGTTGTTGTTGTTGTTTTTGCTTCAGCTAAAGAGTTAATACGAAGTACAATTGTGCAATGTATGCCGTCAACATACGTCTGATATATTGGATCTAGAGGCGATCGTTATCGTGCAACAACTCTGGAGCAAATTCAAAGAGACAAACATTGGTACAGAGACACATCCATACCATTGGATGAAGAAAGACAAGCGCATTGCTAAGCTATCGATTGGCGGCAGTGCACCAATTTGTCGTCACTAAAAATTACGGCAAAATTTTTGTGTTTATCGCAGATGATGACCGCAATGAATTTGAAATGGAATTTTTGATTTAAAGAATATAAAACAGGTAAGCCAGTGTAAATAAACTTTATTTTCTTGATTTAAATACCCTGCAGGACCACGGACTATTCCAAAACTAGTTTGCAAACTACTGGTCCCATCACGTATAAAGTTTTATTCACGTTTTACATTGTTTGTCATTGAGCGTAACCAATTGTCTTCTTATGCGTTACATTCGGACCAAAAAAAGGACAATTTTTTTTTTTTTTTTTGTTTTATTTATAAATTTCAACAAATTTAGTTTGAAATTCAAATTTTAAACAAAAATGTTAAAAGGTTACATAGCCGAATGTGCTTAAGAGTTTGTTATAAATTTCTCAGCAATTTGTTTCGGGTTTGAATCTCAGTGAACATTTATTTATAAATTTGTTTTTATTTTATACCTCGGCTATGTTGGACATATGTTTCATTTTCTGCTCCAAAGATTCTTCAGACAAATTGTACAAACTAATAGAAATGTAAAAATTCCAATTGAAAATAACCCAGTGGAGGATTTAAACCCGGGAATCTACACGCAGCGCAAGTCACTAGACCGATATACTATCGTTTGCTCTTCCTCCCAATCGACGAACTGCCAAACAGAAGGAAGTCAGTAACGTTATAATTACACTGATACAATCGTTACACAATAGGACCACTTTTAGTACTAATGACAAATTATGCATTACATTTGGACCATTTTTGATACAGCTGATAATTTAAGTGAATTTATTCTTGCTTTAGGTGTAGTCCATTATGGACTTCTTACAGTAAAACTAGACCAATGCTTGGACTAACGAGGCAATTAACTTCGTCGGTCCTACAGGGTACTTAGATTGATAAAATCCAAATTTCTAGACTTTTTTGATTTTTTCGACAAGTGTTGTTTGTTATCGATATTATTAAAAAGTTTTGCTTTCCGATGTTTTTCCATAAATCCATATTTCAAATCAGGAAATCAGTTTTCTGTCATTTTAAGCCGAATGACCACCAGCCATCGTTGAAATTCGAAGAAAAGCTATAACAGGGACACCCGAATGCATAGACGCCATTAGGTCAGAGATCACATCAGTTAAAAAGCAGTGAGTTATGGACAGCAATGCCATTCACACATGCCAAATTTTCTAGGCCAAATTACTCTGCGGTTAAATTATCTGCCGTCATGCTGATGCTTTTAAATGAATCAATGTTGTTATATCGAATTCGAGTGCATTTTTTATTGACCATGAATCCGAAATGACAAGAAAACTTCAAAAAAATTTTAAGATTTTTTTATGTTTGAAATGAAACGACGCTATTATGCATTATGGATCATTCATAACAACTGGCCTCGCCCAGTTTATTCGGGGCAGCACATAAACAAAAAGACCATGATGCATACAAAATACAAAAAATCATAAAAAATTTACTACTAAATTTAAGTAATTATCATCATGCAGAATCTAATCAGGAAGCTGGTGGCACGGCGAGAGTGATGTACGTGTCGTCGGTCGGTGGTTGGTACCCCCACACCAAAAGTGGCAGCATTTTTATTATTTAATAAATTTCTTATCTAAGCAATCAACAGGCAGCAACAATTTGGATTCATTTCGGTATGTTACGGTTCAGTTGACGTATGGTGTAAAATTATTTAAGTTTCATTTCTTATCACCAACAAGATCCGATTTAATCTGCGCTAATGGCGTTGACAGACAGCAAGACATGCGGACAAACAAACAAACCGAGGGACAGACAAAACTTTGCGCAGTTTAAGTCTCCTTCATAATTTTCACGATTTTTTCTTCTTATTGATTACACTGTCCGGGTCCCCGTGTTACGAAAGGCGCACGCAGCAGCAATGCATGCGCGCACGTACGCGGCGGCGTACTCACAAAAAACATACGGTTACTTGGCATCATCACTCTCATATCCAAGGTGTCGTCTAGAAAATGTTGTTGCTGACGCTGCTAAAAGCCAATGATTCATTTTCACTTTTCATTTAGGCCATCATCATCATCATCATCATCATCATCTGTAGCCACGATGTCGCAACTAGCTGGCAGCTGCTTGAAACCTACTTTTTTTCGGTTTTTCTGTTGTTTTGCGTAAAAGCCATCACATGCCACCAAATGTTTTATTACCCAATAAGTTTGTTAATAAGGCAAGTAGTAAATTTTGTCAAAGAGAAGAAAAAGAAACTGAAACTTCAACCTAAACTTTGTGGTTTTGACAATTTTTTCGGAATTCGTCATGACATGGTCTGGTTAAGATATGATGTAGCATTGCTACCAGTTGTTGAATCACGTTAACGGTAATGATTGGGAGTTTTTTGCTTTTTCAAGGCACTTTCCAAAGTTCATGCTTTGATGTGATAGTCATGAGTGGACGGACAACCTTGCATCTGTACTTTTGTCTTAAATTTGCTTATCAACTGCGAAATCTTTCTTTGTGGTTACAATTTGTAAAGATTTGGAAATCTGTTACTTAATATTGGCACCTACTCATTCAATTTGCTGGGAAAAATATTTCTTAAAAGTTTGGACAAATTTTTGATTTTTTGTATTTTGTACTAGAATCCAATCAGTCATAACCGAAAGCTCGAAAAATTTGCAGGTTAGTGAAAATATTCTTAATTTATAGCAGTGGCCTAAAATTAAATAGCCTATACTGTAGCATTCTGAAAATTGTGTTTGTATGAGACGTGCCACACCTTCTCGTTCGAATTTACTTGGTTTCTTCTCAGATGTTGCGCTTACTATGCTAAGTAGAGGAATAGTGTCGCCTGCGGGCATGGGACAAGTGTGGGCACCCCCCGTAACTTTTGACAGAAAATAAATACGGCTGTTCTGACAAATGTTAAGCGCGTGTTATGACAGCACGAAGTTTTTGTGCATATACCGGAGCAAACAGACGCATTTGCTTTGTGCTGAGAAGAAAACAACTTTTGAATAAGTGAAAGTCAACAAAAAAGTTTTTTTCAATCATTTTCCAAGTGCGATAAATCGAAGTGAATCAATCGAAAAGCTGAATGCAATCTATATATATGCAGTAAATTTATTATATTTTGTCATTCAAAATCGAATCAAACCAAAATGTTCACACAACAGAATTTGCTTATTGCTTTTCAAAGAGGCTGTCAAAGTCCCTCTTTTTTTATTAAAAGCGTGTGTTTTACTAAAATATCGTCGTGGATGCCAACATTACTAATATAAATGGTGTTCTTATGCCTTTTTATCGGGCGGTAAGGTGACATACCACATTGCAGAAAATCTCGGTGTTGAATTTCCAGACAAGGCAGAAATGGATTGGTACAAAAAATCATGCTTGGCAAAAGAGCAATGTCAACAAGGACTAGAAATTACGCCACCTAGCTGGCTTTGTCTGCAAAACAATTGATCTGGTATTGACGTCGAAGATAATCGAATCTGGTTTCAGGGCAACCGGCATGATGCCATTCGATCCAGACGTTTTCAGTGACGCTGATTCTTTGGAAACCGTGGGAGTCAATGTTACCAAAATAAATTAATTTTACTTTCTTGTCCATTTGATTGCGTTTAACTTAATATTTTCCCATTTTCAGCCGATTTTCTAAGGGTGTCCACATCCGACCCAAAATTTTATTTTATCAAAAATGATCACTTCACTATTTTTTTGATATAATTTTTCCAACTGACGAAATCAATTTACTTTCTTCACCAATAGTCAGCTAAGGTCTCTAGCTTTCCATTGATACATTTGGTCAAAAGTTATTAGTCGAAAACAAAAAGGTGCCCACACCCGACACTACTTATTCCCTTATATATTCCCTTATGTATATAGGTTTATGTATATCATTAGTTTTTTCGGGTACGGCGCGTTTGTTTTTCACCCCCTTGGATGTCGGAACCAAATATTAAAAAATGTTTTTTCCTTTTTTCGTGTTCTCTAGGCGTTTCAAGACTTTCTACGACATTTTAGTAGAAACAAATTTTTTCGCCCAAGGGTCCCCACTTTTATGCCTGAACCACCAAATATTTTTAAAATTTTTTTTTTTTTAATTTTTTTCGTGTTTTCTGCACGTTTTAGACAAATTTTTTCACCCAAGGGACCTTCTTGGATGTCGGCACCAAAAATTAAAAAAAAAATTTTTCGTTTTTTCAGATTTTCAACGCGTTTCAATACTTTGACGAAATTTTGGTGAAAAAAATTTTTCACCAAAGGGTCTCCCCTTGGATGTCGGAACCAAAAATTAAAGAAAAAAATTTTTTTTTGTTTTTTCAGGCTCTACGCGTTTCATGACTTTTTACGACATTTTAGTGAAAACAAATTTTTTCACCAAGGGTCTCCTCTTGTATGTCGGAACCAAAAATTCAAAAAAATTTTTTTTACGACATTTTAGTGAAAAAAAATTATTTTCAGCCACCAGAACCAAAAATTTAAAAAAATGTTTTTTTCCACTTTTTTGTGTTTCCATAAAACTATATTTATCATATCTCTAAAAATATTTAACGGACATGGATGGGATTTGGTATATGTATTATGAGTATCGGGGTCAATAATGTTCGCCCTTAACAAAAATGTAAGTAAATCGAAGTGGAAGTAAATAAAACAAATAATTTTGTAAGGCTTAGTTTTAAATATTTATTTTGTTTATTTGTAAATGTATGTATGTATATAATTATATATATATTAATTTATTAAGGAATTCTTTTATTTTTTCTTAGGTTGTTAGAATATAGTTTTAATGTAACATTTTTATATGTATATGTATATAAATAAGAATTTACAAACTTATATTAAAAATGTTGAAAAAAAAAACAAGTAAAACATTAACATTAACTTTAAGGCGATACGACGCTTTATTTTATTTTTAAGTTAAATATTTTTTTTTTTTTTGTTTTTATTACGATGCCAACATTTTTTTTACATTTTCATATAAATAAAATGTATATTTAAATTTGTATATTAAATATGATAAAATAAAATAATAAAATAAAAATCGTAGAATACAATTCTTCTTAATACGTGTGTTTAAGACATTTTTAACTTAACTTTTAACTTGTTTTATGTGTGTTTGTAACTGTGTATTTTTAATACACCCTAAGGTGTTGTTTAGTTTTAAATTGTTGCATAAAATGATTGAAAATTAAAAAATTAAAAAAAGAAAAAAACTTTAAATCAAAAAATTAAATTGCAAACGCTTGGTACATTAAGCAATCAGTCTGCAGCGATGCGTAACGGTGATTGATGATATCTATATAGGTGTTGGTGTTGCGGTGAAACAAAGGCGCCATAGGGGAAGAGCTGCTAATACTGTTATAACTTCGGTAAAACAAAAAATAATATAAATTTAATACATAACATATTTTTTGTTTAAACTTTTGAAAGCAAATTTTAATTTTTTTTATTTTTTATTTTTTACGATAATCATTTTGTTTCTATCTGTGGTTAGTCGGTATATCGGTAGTTTCTGTGATGCGCATGGATTTTACGTTTACGTGTTAGCATTCATTTCTTTTTTTATGCTTTTTTTTTTGGATAATTGCGCAGCAACATCCGGCAACTGTATTTAGGCGAAATTTTGAATACTTTTTTTGTGGAATTTTGGTACTAATTTTGTTTGTTTAATTTAGTAAGTGCGCCCACAAGTGTCCATGTGTATGGTTCTGAAATGAAAGCAACCAATGGTACTAAACGTTTTAGCTGAACTGATTGATTGATTGATTGATTGTTTGATATACGAAAACGTTATTAAAAAGGAAAAACCAAAAAATCAAAAAAATGGCGGTTAATACAAATTATTTGCGCCTGCGCGTAAAGAAATAATAAAGAAAATTTAAAAAAAAAAAAAATGTATGTTGTGTTAGCATTGAGAGGCCAATAAGAATTTATAAATATTAAATTATATTAACATAAACCGAAACAACAAAAAAAAAAAAATTTATATAAAAGCATTGAAATAAAAAAAAAAGTTATTTTATATAAAAAAAATTTGCTTCTTGTTTCCACCACAATTATTCAGATATAACGCTAGCTATATAGGCATTTAAGAGTTTACAAAATGTACTTTGGAAATTGACATTGCATATTATCTGCAAAAATTCTTCAGAGAGAAATTATTCACAGTATTGTCGTCAAAAGCAAATTTTCCAATTTATTGGAATTTGTTTTGAATATATTTTTGTGAATTTCAAGCGGCCATTATTTAAACCTTAAAATTTTTACTTAATAACACATATGGAACAAAATTGTCTCAGCCCCTTGTGTTCTAACTTGCATGGGAGAAAATATAACGCAAATTTAAAGTTGGTTTATTTCGACGTATGAGCAACTTTAAATGCGTAAACAATGATAAATATTTCTTAATCTTTAGAGTTTGAGTCTGTTAAAGAAGAACTGGATACTTTTAACGCATACATAACTGTTAGTGCAAATATAAGGCTTCTATTAAGTATTTATATTAATAATCACAGCCGAACAGCACTATCAAATGTGACCGTCCAGTGAAAAAGGTACCTTATCTTCACTCACAAAATTTAGCAGTACAGCTAAAAATAAGAGATTCAGGCTTGTTCCGTAATCCGTGTGGTTTCAGTTACTTTTCATTTAGGAGGCTTTTTGATCAAAATGGCGAGTCACACGATAAAAATTATTATAATCTTTTTTGTGGAAAATTATAGGTTCTACAAGTAATATTGATTTGTATTTATGAAAAAGTGACCGCTTCGGAAATATTCGATAAAGTCGAGTTTTTCGACTTTTTGCAGTGTTTTAAGAATATTTCCTAAACGGTTGCTTTTTCGTTAATGCGAATTAATATTATTTGTATAGCCTGTAATTATCCGTAAAAAAGATTATAATACTTTTTATTGTGTAACTCACCATTTTGATCAGAAAGCGTCCTCAATGAAAAGTAATTTAAATCACCCGGATTACGGAACAGGCCTGATAGGGTAAATTTTACCGGTTTTCACTTTATGGTGGACTTCAGTGCTTAGACATGTTCTGAACATTTTACAACTGATTTCAGATCGATTATCAAATTGCAAATATCAATAAAAGCTGTCTTACCGAATTTTTTCAGAATTTTTTTGGACATAAAAATTTTTTTTATTTTGAAAAATTTTAAAATGTCTCTGAAAAATTATGAAAAAATTCACCCGTATTTCTCGCACAGTTCCGATCATTTTATGCCTCTCACACTTTTTTCGTACGATGCCTCACTTTTGAGTAAAAAAAGAGTTTTGCCGAACAACAGCCGGAAATTCTCATTTAACGACGAAGCCCCATATTGGGTGCTTACAAACTTTATGCATTTTACAGCCTAGTTCAATTTTGCAGAAGCAAGTTTTTTTTTTGAAAAATAGATATTTTGTGAGTTATGGTCAAAAAACTAAAAAAGACCGGATATTTTACATCAAAACACCCACTGTATGGAATTTTTTTACATAGTTTGTTAAGAAAAGTTACTTGTTGGATATTTAGCTTGAATTTTAATAAAAACAAAACCCTGTTCCTGGAATAGTGCACGAGTCTCTGACAAAAACTTTGGAGGTTTATAAAAACCGTTATGCACCTAAGTTTGCAAAGCCCAAAGGGAGTTTCACTCAGCCATGGTAGCGCTATCGTCCCAGTATAGCCAAGTCTTATCGCTATCACATTTTTTTTTTAATTGTTGCACAGTGTAATCTGAGTGAAAAAAATCTTCTGATCACGAACCATTTTTGCACAGGCTGCTTAATGTTGACGAAAAATGTTTAACCAATGATAATAGTGTGCGAAAAAAGATCATGGTCAAAACGAGGTGAGCCTCTGCCCAAACCGTCTCAAAGCTGGAACTGACGCCAAAGAAGATTTTGCACAATATTTGCTGGGATTGCAAGGGTCCTGTGTACTACGAGCTGCTTCTGCGTCACCAAACAATCAATTCGGAACTGAATGATGAGTTCAAGGAAAAACGTCCGGAATTAGTCAACAGAAAAGGCGTTGTCTTTCATCATGACAACGCTAGACCACATACTTCTTTGGTGACCCGCCAAAAACTGAAGGAGTTTGGCTGGAAAGTTTTAATACAAACATCATACAGCCCAGACCTTGCACCTTCGGATTACCATTTGTTTCACTCGTTGCCGAATTATATTGATGGCGTAAAATTTAATTTCCTAGAGACCCGCAGAAAGGTTTTGTCCGAGTTTTTCGAGCAGAAACCCCAGAACTTCTTTAAAGACGGTATTATAGTTTTGCCTGGAAGATGGTGGCGAGAGGTAGTCAATAACAATGGATAATATTTGACTCAATAAAGTTATTTTGATATATCAAAAAAAAAAAAAAAAAAAACTGGTTGAACTTAGCTCAGTTTTCTGAACTTTCTTTTTAGCCAACTTTATATTTTTGCGAGTTAGCAATTTTCTTATAAAATCTGAAGCGGCCATTCATTAAACTGCGTATTTTTATGAAATACTCAAAAGCGCATAAAAATAGTGTAGGCACATTGCTCTAAATAATATCGATTTTCAAAAGAATCGAGAAAAAATATATTTATTATACAGTGACGTATGAGTTGTAAGTAAGATAAGCACTTTTTCTACAGAGAACTTTAGGCTCCGATGCTATTTTGAAGTAAAAGACAATGAAGTTCTTTTCTAAAGTTTCATATTCTACAAAAATTTGTGAGTATCATTTGTGGCTGCTTTTCAAAAAACATTCACTGAATATTTCTCCAAATATTAACACAAAAAAAAAAGTTAACTAATTAATTAAAAGTGTAAAAGGAACGGTCCAAATTTAATTAATTTTTTCATTAAATCAAATTTTCATTTGGACCAACACAATTGAGCTGTAAAAGCTCTAATCTCCCCATAAAGAGTTCTTAGCACCGTTTACGTTTAAATTGCGTAAACGGGAAAGAGCGCAAGGATAAATTTTAGCATTTAGTATTATATATCGAAATTGAAATTATTTGTTGTTGGGTTTTTTTTTTGTTGTTTTCTTAATTTAATGGATGATGTGGTATTGTATATGATCTATTGATATGTACATGTGTTTTAATGTGTGTAGTGATAAGATGAACATGCCAGCCATAGCACCAATTCACCACAGTGATATTTATGTTTTTTTTTTTTGTTATCCCACATCCTTTATTTTTTTTGCTTGTTTTTTTTTCATTTAATTTATTTTATATTTCATATCATACAAATGTTTTTTTTTTTCGTGATTTATGTTACACCGTATACAGAGTTAAAAGTGTTTTTGTTGTTGTCATTTATCTTTGAATTACTTTTCTTTCTTTCTCAGCTCAATGTGATAACTTTGAATAATTTGACAGTTCAACAATTATTAAAAATACCGATTACCGATTACCGTTTACTGTTTACTTGCGCTACATACATACAGATAGTAGTACAGATTTTACAAGTATACAGTAATTATTATATATATCTATACCGTTTTATACAAATTTCAAAGTACAATATATAAGTTGATATAACATTCTTAATAGCTATTCACATTGTGGAAAACAGTTTTTTGTAATTTTTTTTTTCTTTTTTTTAATTTTTTTTGGAACGAATCGGTCCGGATTAAGTTAAACAAAGAGTAGTTTTACCACCTTCACCTATAAAGATAGAGATCAGTGCTCGCTTCAGTGTTCTTATATGAGTAGTAGTGCGTGCAACATAGTTTATTTGTGCATGTATCAAATTGTTTGAATGCGTTTATCGCCAAACACATTGACTACATCTACAAAAAGAATAAAATAAAAAAAAACGAAAAAATCAAGATATTTATAAATAAATAGTTTATGAGATATATAATATTGAAAAAATAATAATGATAATAATAATACTATATATAAAGCAAAAGATATTTTATAAAATAAAGCATTTTCACCACATATTCTATATATTAGCCCCCCTTTTCAAAAGAAAAATAGGTCAAGATTTCAAGTATCAGGAACATTTTAAACATAAAACACTGTTCAGCTATCGCATTCTCAGTTAGCAATTTAGATCTTACAGCAATAGCCAATGGTTTTAATCTTTATGTTGAAAGCCATTTTTATACCCTACACCCAAGGTATATTCACTTTGTCCTTCCGTTTGTAACGCAGGGAAGGAGGCGTGGCAGATATAGAAAAGTATACATATTCTTGATCAGCGTCACCTCCTGAGTCGATATAGCCATGTCCGTCTGTCTGGCTGGCTGGCTGGGTGGCTGGCTAGGTGGTTGTGTGTTGAAATACACTTTTTGGGAAAACTGAGCCAGATAATTCAATGAAATTTAGTACACTGCCTTCGTCGTCAAAGATAGCTCGGGGGATTGAAAATGAGCGAAATCGGTCAACGCACACGCCTGCCGCCCATACAAAAAATATATTCAAAATGCAATTTTAGGAGTATTTTTCACGACAATGCAAGCAAAATACGCATAAATACTAAGAATTGTAAGCGCAAGCTCTAAAAAAAACTGAACGAATTCGGACAAGAGGGCGTGGCACCTCCCACATAAGCAAAAGCTTTAAAACGCTATACTGAAAGCGTTTTTTGAGATATTCGAACCCAATTCGACTCAGACACTAAGAATCATAAATGAAAGCTCTCAACAAAAATTGGGTGAAATCAGACAAGGGGGCGTGGCACCTCCCACATAAGCAAAAGTTTCAAAATGCTATACTGAAAGAGTTTTTTGAGATAATCCAACCAAATTTCACTCAAATACTAAAGACTATAAATGCACGCTCTAAGCTAAAACTAGACGAACTCGGACAAGAGGGCGTGGCATCTCTTATATAAGAAAAAGCTTCAAAACTCTACTGAAAACGTTTTTCACTCAGACACTAAAAACTATAAATGCAAGCTTTTTTTAAAATACTGCAGTGTAGGGTATTTAATGTTTGGCCAGGCCAAATTTTACACCCTTACTAGTTCTATATCAAGTAGGGTTTATTCCTATTATAAAAGATTTTTCAAGGAATTTCTACATTTCTGGACGCTTTTATAGTTTATCCACGCTAGGTTCAAAAATTATTTCAAATTCAAGATTTTCCATTTAAAAAAAAAAACTTTCTAAACTTTAATAGCACAGTGCACCACAAAAAAAAAAAACACTGGGGACTCATAGTCTTTTTCTGATAGGTTATGAAAAATAAAAAGACGTATTTCATTTTATAGCACATCAAAGTTTAAAATTCGCATTTTATATGAAATTTTGACAATTTATGGAAAAACCATCTTGTTGTGTTTGGGGGTTGGAGTAACCCGGCAGAAGATAGTGTCAGTTAGTAGTCTCTCTTGTTTCGTAGTAGGTAGGGTCGTGGAGAAGATTGTCTCTTCCACAACTCAGAAGGGAGGCAATGGATTGGTCTGGTCCATGTGTTATGCACGGCCGGTTATAAGGGGTGTCAAAGTTGTGAACTGAATGGTCGCAATGGATGCGAAAGATGGTGACGCATTGGGTGGTGGAGTATCTACGTCCTCTCCATCCAGGTTGTCGAAAGATGGTGAAGCATGTGGTGATAGTGGGCCGGCCCCAACCTACCATCACCCTGTTATTTGGAGGGGGTTGAGAGATCTGATCAGACAATTCGGATGTCCCGCCGCCAAAAATCGATGGATCTGAAGGCGCAATCTTGTCTGTATGGTATAGAACAAGGGTGTCAGCATTTTCAAATCACTAAGCCAAGCGCAGTCAGCGCAAAATTTTCGCTTTTACAACAACTTTAAATTCCTCGAAGGACAACAATCACAAAAACTATTTTTTGTTGTTTTTTTGGTGGCTCATTTGCAACAACAACAATATTTCAATAATTTTTTGAATTTCAGAGAACTACAACACACACGAAAAATGTTTGTTGTTTTTTATGCGAAACAACAAAAACAATTTTTCATAAATATTTGAATTCCGCGAATTTTGACGAGCTCAAACAAACAACAAAAATTACTTCTGTGATTGTTGTACTTCTGGGAAATTAGCAAAATATTGAAAAATTCTTGTTTTTGTAAGCGAGTCAAAATTGGCTGACTTTTGTTCTACGCTGATTGGTGACTAAACGTTGGTTAACAGGAGGTTAACGGAGGAGTGATGAAACGAAACTTGAGAGGCTGTTAGCTAGACATTGTCCCATGTCTGGCCTCAAGCAGCCTGCTGTCTCCCAGCGGCAACCCTTGGTAATGGTGGTTGGCAGTGGCACTGTTACCATCCAAAGCAGAAAGGCGGAAGGGCGAAACTTTTGGAAGTATCCCAAACCTATCTCCAACTGTCACGTTACGCATATGGCAAAGTGGTAAAAAGCAATCCAAGACAGGATTTAGAGGGTTTTCCTTAGAATTGCGCATTTGGTAACGTGTTTTCACAATCTATAGTAAATCGAGTCGTACATGGTAAAGTGACCAAAGCAACCTTGGGTAGGACTACTTGTCCCAAAAAAGTCTTGAGCTTTCTTGAAGGGAGAGATGCACCAAGTAACGTTTTCTCACAATCCATGATAAATCGAAATGGGTGATTAGTCCCAGGAGGATCAGAGTCCTACTAACAGTAGCGTATTGCTACGAAATCTGACCAGAAATATTCTGGTAACACGGGAATCAGTAGCCCTTTGGAGTATCCGGTTCGTTGGATATTCCAACTGACTATTGGGATGGCTCTTTGGTGAGTTTGGAAGCTCGGTATGGAGTTGCATTCTCATCAGGGTGCCATGCCCCAAAGAATGGCAGGAGCTTAGAAAGTCCTCATTTCCCCACCATTGGAAGGAACTCTGTCTGATCGCATTATTCTAAAAATGGAAACCAACCATCGGCACTATCGACATTTTTAATTTTTCAATAATTGTACATGAAAAAAAAAATGAAAAAGTTCCAAAAATTCTGAAAAAAATCACACGTTTTTATTGAACAATTCTAAATGTTTTTGGCTTATACAGTTTTTTCGTAGGATGCCTTACTTTCGGGTAAAAAATTGTTTTTCCACCGCGTAGTTGAAAAACGGGAAAAAATACGATTTTTGAAACTGAATATGCATATCGTCATATAACACTTTTTAAGAACTCATTTTGAAAAAAAAGGGTAGTACTACATGATGAGCTAGATAAAAAAAAAATAAATAACGATTTGTGCAGTCTATGCATAACCTTAAAAATAGCCGTGTTCGTGTTTTTTGACCTCAAATATCTCAAAATCTAAAGCTGATGGGCCAATTCTGACCTCGAATTCAACGCAGTATTGGCGTATCTTCAGCGCTAGTTTTGAGTAAAAACTTGTTTGTGCTAAATAATACATTCGATTTAGAGAACCTCTGCAAAGCATTTCTATTGGATCTTCATTCTAGCGACACCACCTGCATGACTCTTTGAGACAAAATGGTTAAACGGAATTTTTTTTTTTTTTTTTGAGTCATGATATCTTAAAAATCTCTAATAAATGGAGATATTTTTTCAGACAAATAGTCAGATATGAAAACTGTGACCTATTTTATAATTCCCTATTAAGACCCACAATAGTTAAGTGCTTGTATCGGAAGTATGTACTTCCCACCTTGTGTGTGTTGATACAAGAACATTGAACTTGTTTTTTTTTTTTTCTTTATTTTTTTTTTTTTTTTTTTTTCTTATTCTACTTATATACTTATATACGTACTAAAGTTGTTGTATTTGAACTTATTGACTGACTAATTGTAAAATTTAATGGAAATATGTATATTTTGTGGACTCACCTATGTTGACGCAGATTATCTCGTTGTTTAAAGTATTTACCGCATACTTCGCAGGAGTACGTTATTTCGGGGGATTTGTGAGTACGCTCGTGTATCATCAGATTATACGGTTTTGTAAAACGCCGTTGGCAATACTTGCAAATGAACTCACACTTCGGACGCATCTTACGGCGGAAATCCGACCGACAGTCATCGTTGTCGATTCTCATTACAGCAAACATTTTGATGTATAATTACTTATATTTTTTTCACACACAGAAGGAACACACTCTGCTCAAAGCTCGCTCGCTCTCTCGGTCTGCCTGTCGCTCTCTCTCTCTCTCTGTTTGTCTATTTCCACTCTAACTCTCTCTCAGCTGGTGTCTGCTTGACTTGCACTCTCTCGTTGGGGTTTTTCGTTTGTTTTTTTTACCACAAAAACAGGCGTTTGTAGAGGAACCCCCTACCACTTTACTGCTGTAATTATGCTCCCTCGGAACTTTTAAATCGTTCAAATTAAAATCTACGGCGCAACTTTAACGCTGCAGTAGTAATTGTTATCGCCGTTCTAAGAGTCTTATCACCCAGTGGTGTATGGTGACGACGTAGAGTCACTGCGACTGTGACAGCAGTGACTGTGACTATAATGTTGCTGCAGCGCAGACGACGATGGGTACTCGCGTTTTTCCACGCTTTCAGCAGTAAAATTGTTGTTTTTATTAGTCGCTTTTTGTTTTTATTGTAATGAAGGCGTGTGGGCGGATCGCTGTTTTCCGATGAAAACCTATAAAAAACAGAAAAAAAGACGTAAGTTAGAGAAACGCCTTTAGTCAAAGTGGCGACGTGCGGCGACGATGACTTTTCATAGTCGCAGTTTTTCTACTCTGTGCTGTTGTGATCATTAATTTTTTGTTGTCTTAAGGGGGATCATATGCATTTTTTACAAAGTAAAAGGAATATCTCTGAGAATTCCTTAGAAGCGAAGGTTTTTTTGCAATAACTAGGTATTAAAGATAGCAAGGTGCCAAAATTAGATTTATTTGAAAAATGTAAATTTTATTGCGGATAATTATAAAGTGGCGTGCGATGAAATACATATGTAGAACCACAAACTTGTTTAGTACACGGAGAAAATTTTGAGCTAAAAATAATCCCAAACCAATCAATTTTGGGTGTGATTTTCAGCTTGTCCATAATTTTCTTGATGTCAAGTAATAATGTGCTTGTTTATCAAAAAAGTGAATATGCCCATTTGAGCTCAATTCAATTCAATTTGGGATTGTTCATCAAAAATTTATTAAACTCAGCCCTTTTGTACTTGTTTATAAAAAAAATAAATATTCCCATTTGTTCTTAATAATTTTTTATTCATCAAAATATGAATATGACCATTTTTGCCCAATGCAAGAAATGTCATTTCTTTTTCAAAAATCAATGTACCAAAATGTCCGAAGACACCTCAGTACATCGTAACACCCCATTATGGGATGTCAGCAGTATTAACTCTATTATAAATACCCAATTCACCTGTCGAGCAGGAATTATTTAAGCAGTAGATGACATAGTCATATTGAGAATCATAAACACACATAACAAACACAAATTAAAATTTATTTTTTGATAAACAATCTCAAAAGAGCTTAAATTAAGCAAAAAATGGGCTAATTTATTTTTTTTTTTTTTTGATAAACAAGAACAAAATGGATTGCATTGAGTACAATTGGTCTTAATTATCAAAATTTATATTATGCTCAAATTTGAGCTTGAATTGCGAACAAGTTGGGCGTATTTTGGGATGATTTCATGCTATTTTGGGCTTAATTCTGAATATTTAATTTAAGAACGATTTGAGCTAGATTTTAGAACATGTTTTTTCTTTCCGTGTATTTTATTTATTTTTAATAAGTTGTATATCAGACGTGTGTCACAGACTACCTATCTGTATTTTGTTAATGACATTCCAAACGAATATTGTAGCGCAAAATTGTTCTCATTACAATTTTGAATATCAGTCTTAAAATGGTGGTACCTGCCTGAACACGTGTGCGTTAAAATAGAGCCAAGCACAAAAACGAGTCCCTATGCCTGGGATTAAACTAGCCGGTGTCCAAGGTTCTTGCAAATAAGAACACACCAGTTCAGTTTTACTTCGATTCTTTATTGATTTTTCTTCCGGTGCGTTACAAAAATATTTATTTCCAAGTCCCTACCTAATTCTTTTTCCAAAACTTATCCTTGACGTCCTCAAAGGAAATACTAGCCCTTACTTTCACCTATAGTTTAACTACTTAGTTTGATAAGCTCCTTACAGCCTCGGAGAGACTTTTTAGGGTCACGTATTCCTGTGAAGCTTCGTCCAACTGGTCAACTGTGACTTCAGTGTCTTAGATTCAAGCTAACCCATTTGACAAGGTTCTCACAGGTTCGGAAATGCTTTTTAGGGTCACAAATTCCTGTGAAGCTTGGTTCAAGAAGGTAAAACCTTGCAAAGCAGTCTAGTGCGTCATGTCAAAAAAACCCCTTTGAAACATTTTTCGACCTTAAAAAACAAAATGGTTCAGATGCAAACACACGAAAAATACGAAACATGCTGAATAAAAACAGTTTGCCGGCAGGACCTCCCCGTTAAGCGACTACAACAATGCGTAAAATTTACTTAGGGATATGTTAAATTCTCTCAGTGCTATTGGGAGTATGCATTAATTTCCATCGTTTTTTAAAAGATGTCGCCATCAATACATGGTGACTTAAATGTTAGATCAGAAAAGTTATATCTGAAGCTTAGGCATCTGTCAACAACTCTGCATCATTAGATTTGAAAATTTTCATCCAAAATGTTCGAGTTCGTGCCGAAAAAGCAACATTTGCGGGAAGTTTTACTTCACTACTATATTTCAAAGAAAACAGCTGCCGAAAGTCATTCATCCGATTGAAGCAGAAAATCCAGGCAGAGCGGCCAAGGTATGCGACCAGACACGAGTCAATCATTTTCCACCACGATAACGATCGGCCACATATTGCTGCCCCAGTCAAAAATTACCTGGAAAACAACGGACGGGAAATTTTGCCTCACCCGTCTTATAGCTCAGACCTTGCACCATCAGACTACCATTTGTTCCGATCGATGCAGAATGCCCTATCAGGAATACGCTTCACTTAAGTTCAAGATATCGAAAATTGGCTCGATTCGTTTTTGGCCGCCAAGCCGTCGCAGTTTTTCTGGGATGGAATCCATAAAATGCCAGAAAGATGGGAAAAAGTAGTGACTAGCGATGGGCAATGCTTTGAATAAAATACATTGTACCATTTTCTTTAAATAAAGTCTCAAATAAAAAAACAAAAAACAATGGAAATTAATGCATACACCCAATATGACATATGCAAAATTTTACTAAAGATGCTTTACAATTTTATTTCATGTGTACTTATAATTCTCAACATGTTTATTTCAACTATTGCTTAAATATTCCCTGCTAAACAGACAAATTGGCAAAGAAACTCTTAAATAAATACGTGTGTATGTTAAGAACGAATATATGTAATGTAATGTAGTACTAAGACAAAATGTATATTTTAAAGTTATTAAATAAATGCCAATATGGACAAATTGGCTATTACTTATGTAGCAACTACCATTGGCATCCCATAACGGGATGTTACGATGCATCGAGGTGTATGTTAAGTAATGGGTATTTTGGTATATAGTTTTTTGTCAAGTTGTTATGTGACAAAAGAGACTTTATCTTGCCAGAATATAATTTTCAGTAAAGGTTAAACATTAGCTTATGTCAAAATTTCGATTTTTGACACCAAACACTACCTACATACATATCTCAAGATCGACAAACAAGTGAAGTAATTTTAAAATTTAGCCGCTAGATAAGCATAAATATCAATTTTTCCAAACATCTACTTCTACCAAACTCTATGTAATATTGCTAAACTATAACCTCAATTATCTCAAAACTAAAATTCGTGAACTATAAAATTTAAGCCGCCATTACTTCGCCAATCAAAGATATTTTTAAACGAACTTTTCCGCATTCTTTTCAGGATTTTATCTCTTATCCAACGGTATCAAAAACTTAAATTTGATCTCTGGTTAATTTTTTCAAGACGTAGTACATATACATAGTTTTTTTTATAATAACCGGAGTTACCGAACTGATAGAATTGTATCAAAGTGCGAAATGGTTTATATGGGCATATACATATATGAATTTTATATGAAATGGCTTAAAATACATTTGGATAAACTTCTATACAAATTTTATACAAATAAAACATAAAAGATTTTGTATAGTGATATTTATCACTTTATGAGTATACATTTCATACGAACAAGCATAAACGGTTTGCATACCAAATTGAGGCATAGATTATATACCAAGTTTGGTGTGGATCTGTATTCATTCCAATTTGGTTTGAATTTTACACCCAAAATTTTTGCTGTGTAGTGACTACTGTATGTTGTGGCTATTAAATAAGGCAAAATATATTAGAACTGATCTTTATTGATTTAACCAAAGAGCTTGTATTTATCAAATATTTTCAAAGAAGTTACAAAATCAGCTAAAATTGGATTGGATTGTATGCTAAGATTCTTAAGGAGCTCAACAAAACTACGAAGATTCTCAGCTTCAGAGCTAATTGCTTTTAGAATCTGACAACATATGCGCTTCAATCAGTTAGTAAACTCTTGAGATGCGCTTCGAGTCATACCAATGAGAAATTTGTTTCATTGAGGTAGTAAAGATTATAATCACATCAGCTCTAAAGGACAACTTCAAAATTTATCCTAGTAATTTTTAAAACGCTAGCATTGTGCAATGCCTTAGCGATTTTTAAACATAAAATCTTTTTGATTGTCTACGAAAATAAGAAAACTACTATATTCTCATTCGAAAATGTATGAAGTATAAAATAAAGAAGCTGAAAATTAAATACAATAAAAAAAAAATAAAAAACACCAAAAATATTCTGGTAGAAGGGTAAACCAACATTTTTAATAGATGCAAAACATTTCAGTCGCTGCTGGATATTCTGGCAAATTTTATTGTTTTAAATGAATGATATAAGCCAGTAACACCACAACAACAAAGAACAACAAAAAACCATATCATGGGTATCTCCTTCAACGATTTTATTGACTGAAAATTTTGAAAAATGTATAAAAAATGCAACAACAACAAATAAAAAAAAAAACAGCAAACAAAGAGAATCCAACCAGTAAACCAATATCGGTGATTATGACCGAAATCACAGCTGGAGCTTTTTCGTATATTAAAAATAAAAACGGACCACAGCAGGAAGTTTCGAAAAAAACGAGACGCGCGCACGTTCTTGTAAAGCTGTTCGCTGTCGCCACCGTCACCATCGTCGTCGTCGTCTTCTGACACTGACATTCCATTGCCACTACATGCGACGATTGGAACGATTATTTGACGACTACTACCAATTTTAAGGTTCAGCAGCGGCAGCAGCTCCTCCATTCAAATTGTCGTCCTCTGCTCCTACACTCTCTGTTGGTTTAAAAGACATTCTCGTTCTCGATCTTCTCCCTGACTGTTCTGACTGGCTAATATTATTAATATTAATGCTCGCTATAGTTATTCAAATGTTCGGGGGTATAATAACAGCTTTTTTGAGTTATATTTTATTTTAATGCGTCCAACGTTCACATTCATTAAACTCTTGTTGTATACACAATGTGGCGTCAGTTTCAATGTGTCCACAAAACCAAGTGAATAGCCATGGCACTCATAATACTCTCATACACCATCCATTCAAAATCAATAGCTATATCAATATTTATACCAGTTAATACACTGTAAAAAAGTTAAGCGAAAGTAGATATGTTTGTTTTAATTCCAAGTTGATGCCTGCACAAGAAATCTTGTAATATGGTGTACTTTTTTTTACTCGCACTTTTTCAACTGAACTGAAGTATTTGATATAAGAAATTCAAAATTCAGATCTTTTCTGTACACTCACTTCATTTTGACACTCAAGTACACTGTTATGGTTTATCAGTGTCAAAAAAATCTTGATTCTTACTAATACTTCAGTCTACTTTATTTTATACAGGTCAGGTCAGTGTAGAACGTGCGAGTAGAAAAACCACAGTAATATTTATAATTTGGTTACAAAACTTGTAAAGCATTGGTAACGCAGAATTTCAGTATCTTTTATACATTTTCGCGAGATAGAGAGAGCGTAAACCGAAAAGAGACACAGAAAGAGAGCGATTAACTACTTTTGCCACTAAAATAGCATTTTGCAGTGTACACCACAACTACATTATATGCAAAGAACTAAACTGAAGCAAATCAAACAACACAGGTGAGTACAGTATTTGGTTTTTTTTCCTTCATATCCAAGTACTGTCAAGACATTTCCATGCGACACTAAACTTAAATATATGATAAAAACAAAAGCAGTTACAAGACATAAGGTATCTTGAAATGAAATGTCTTAAGGCTCCAACAAGATGTCTTGTGTGTCTGCCCCTAATTTCAATGTTAGAAGTCTCTTGTGTTCTATTGTATTATGAATGCCTTCACAGTTGAACTTATTTCACGATGTTCTTCATTCACGCTTCAGTAGGGGAATAATGTCGCCTGCGGCATGGGTCGGGTGTGGGCACCCCCCTTAACTTTTGACAGAAAACAAATACGGCTGTTCTAACAGCACGAAGTTTTTTTGCATATACCGGAGCAAGCAGACTTTGCTTTGTGTTGAGAAGAAAAAGATTTTTGAATAAGCGAAAGTCAACAAAAAAATTGTTTCTAATCATTTTCCAAGTGAAATAAATCGAAGTTAATCAATTGAAAAGCTGAATGCAGTCTATGTTTATGCAGTAAATTTATTATATTTTGTGATTCAAAACCGAATCTAGCCAAAATGTTCACACAACACAATTTGCTTATTGCTTTTCAAAGTGGCTGTCAAAGTCAGTTGTGGGCACCCAGCTAGGAGCCCGAACTGAAGGAAAACAGTTCATCCTTTTCTTAATTCAGTCGATTGTTTCGTGAAGAATAGAATTTTCACAAAAATGAAATTTCAAACGACAACAGTGTTAGCAGAGCCTGGATAGACCAGACAGCAACTAGAGACACAAGATACCTCTGAGACACGGTTGTCTCGAATAGTCAATAGGTGGCATGAAAATGAAGACAAAATTGGAATCGTAGCTGACCGTCGTCCTGAAACATCGTTTATATAAATTATCCATACAAAAATAAAAAACTGAAGAAAAAATACAGTAAACAAAAATTAACATTAAATATTCATTTTCGATGAGTTTTGCTATGCAGAATTTGAACCAGGATCTGGACAATGTATTTTCGCGATGTGTCGATAAGATGATCAGTTACGATTTCGGCGTTTGCATTTTTTTTTTTTTTTTTTTTTTTGAACTTAAGATGAATACAAATGCAATCCCGATTTGATCTACATTTTCATCGCACCTATTGACTCCGAAAGTACCGAAACTATAGAGGCATTACCTTGCTCTCAGTACCATAAAAAATATTGACGAAAGTGCTTCTGAACAGGGTAAACGAAAAACTTGATTCGGCCATTCGAAAGCAGCAAGCAGGATTCCGGCGAAACCGATCATGCGTGGATCAAATCAACACTCTCAGAATAATTGTCGAACAATCATGCGAGTGGGGTACTGCACTTCAACTTGTCATCGTAGACTATAGCACTGCCTTCGACAGTGTCTCCCGAGAAAACATCTGGGTTTCACTGCAACGAAGCAACGAAGAGGTATTGCCGCAAAATATGAAGGCTTTAAATGCAGTGTGTTACACAACGAGTTGTTCTCACCGACATTCACCACTAATTCAGCGTACGGCAGGGGTGTCTACTATCACCATCACTCTTCCTTATTGTTCTTGATGATATCCTAGATTAAGCTCTTTATAAGGCCAAAAGGGGTATCCAACAGAACTTTGCCGAACATCTGGAAGATCTCGACTACGCTGACGATATCTGCCTCTTATCGTCCAAACATTCAGATATGCAAAGCAAAATTGAAGACCTTGTCTTCGAATCACTAAAGGCCAGCCTAAAAATCAACGTATCCAAGACTAAATCATGGAGTTTAACGCAAACAGGGATGACATCACGTTTAGTGCTGGCAGTGATGACATCGAAAACGTCGATAGCTTCACGTATTTAGGCAGCATTATCCCCATGGATGGTGGATCAAAAGAGGATATCAACTCAAGAATAGCAAAAGCAATAGGCGCGTTTGCTCAACTGAACAAAATATGGTCCTCACCCGTTATATCCACTAAAACGAGAGTGCGCATTTTTGATTGGAATGTGAAATCGGTTTTGTTATATGGGTGCGAAACATGGCTTGTTACTGAACAACTAACGAACAAGCTGCAAGTATTCGTCAACAAATGCTTAAGGCGTATTCTATATCAAATGCCGAGCTACATCAAAAATGCAATCAGGGAAAGTCGTGGCAAGGGATCGCGACGAATGGAGATGCTTCATATTGGCCCTATGCTTCTCCTAGGAGTTAAAGGAGAATACATACAAACATATTGACTCTTCAAGACAACCGTGGGGGAGCCTTTCAAAGTAACGAAACTTAAAAAAAGCAGCAAAAATTAAAAGCAACCGAAAACGATATTTGAATTTTGTCTCTTTGACTGTAACTTAGCAGTAAGAGTAGGACACTTGCGATTTCGTTGAACCCATCAACTGCTCAGAAATAATTTTTTTGTTTAGAGAAGTTTTCAGTTGTCTAATATTTCGAAACTAACCTTTGCCGAGCTACATGCATTTTGATCAAAATATCTTATTTGGTATATTTGTCCAAAGTAGAAGTAGTTGTAAAGCTTCAGGCCCATTTTGATGTACAGGAATTTATAGCAAATTAACTTGTTACACTTGCCGAATTCAGTAGGTGGATTAACCAAGAAATCTTAGAGCATTTTTGTTCTATTTACACTTCAACAGTTCCTTTCCTTAATCATACATTTTCACCCCCTCAATCAAGAATTTTCTCAGTGTAATACCGCGTTTATTGTCGCCATATTTTATTGTATTTTTCGCTTTCATAAAGTGTCGTCTCTATTGTTCAGTTATCCCTTTTGTTGTTAAGTTGTGAAGGCCGGCCAGGCGCCCCTTATTAACGCAACTTTGCGCGCTGTTGGAGTTAAAAATTTCGACTCACTGACTAACTGACTGCCTAAATATATTGTTGGTTTTATGGTACAAAGAAAGACAAAATGAATAAAAAATGTATCCACCACATTGTGTGCACTGAATTGACCCAAACGACGATTAAGTTATGTCGCGTTACCGTGTGAATTCTTTAAAGAAGCGCCCACTTCTTTTTTTTTTTTTGGTGTATGTAAAGTGACTTTTTAGAGTGCAGAAGTTGTCCAAGAACCGGCTCTTATAAAGGGGCTATAAATATTTTTTTCAAACTACTAGCGCCAGCAGTTATGGTTGTCGAACAGGAATGCAAAAGTTTTCAGTATAACTTCTGTATTTTATAAGTTAAGGGTCTTGTGTTTGTTCATATTGGAACATTACGAAGACATCTTCAGAACAATTATTTTTGATTAATAAAGAAACTGAAATTAAGGGTTTTTAAGTGTAGACTCGAACCGGAACATTTCATGTTTTACTTCGCGGCTGGCGAGGGTCCCAGATGAACGTATATCAATTTCACTAAGACTGATTTGCCGAAAACCCAAAAGTCTGATCTTTTATCTATATTGGACCAAAAGTTTAATGTTT
Organism: Calliopum simillimum; assembly: GCA_951812925.1. NCBI lineage: Eukaryota > Metazoa > Arthropoda > Insecta > Diptera > Lauxaniidae > Calliopum > Calliopum simillimum. The sequence goes on from OX638369.1 coordinate 6,482,755, forward strand.
TTGCAAATTTTTATTTAAAAGTTTTTAAAGTTTTTAAAGAATATCTTGTCTTAACTTTCATTGAAAAGGTCAATCAATATATGCTAGAATTGAAATAAATCCAAATCAGTCATAGGCCAGATAGTGCATAAGTAGCAATTCCCATTTTCCGTTACATGTACACAAGATCTATCTATCAACATAATGTGGCATTTGTTGAATTTTTTTGCGAGAAATCTAATGTTTTGTACTTCAAACATGTAGGTACCTTGAGTTGGCGTTATAATCGGAAGCAATCAAAGATAAGCACCGTGCAATTGGCACCTATAATTCATTGATGCTGCGCTGCTGCCCCTCTTCATTGTTAGATCCTTCATGCTTTGATATTTTAAACGTCGAATATTTTAGTTCGACAATGATGATGATGACGATGATGGGATAATGCGTGTCCTAATTGTTTTGTGTTTTCCCAGAAAAACCGACCCATTAACGACGCACTGCTGATGCTGCTATATTTTTTTGATTTCTTGTGTTTCTTTTTATTGTCTCAGAAGAGATTGTGAGATTCTTTTTCAACTTGCTACTCTGATCCGCCTTCATTCCATTCATTGCGCATGCGCAAGCGGACAGTGGCAGTGACGGCAATGACACAAACATGTAATTTCACTTTTTTGTTTCTTTCTCTTTCACTGTCACTACTATAAAGGAGCATCTTTTTTTTTCTTTTTTTTTTTTTTTGGGCTAGAGGATTTTAATTCCTGGAAGTTTAGAAAAAAGATGGTCCTCTTTTGTTTTCTTTGTTTATTACCAAATTTGGTTCCAACACCTTAAATGAGCGTCGAATTGGTGTTGCTACGCTGATACGTTAAGATGCGTTGCGATACGACTAATGTAATGTTAAGGATCAGTTGAATCGTTGCATTGACAACTGTTAGTGATGATGATGGTCCAAATGTGCATTTAGGGATGCAGCTCTCCTTATTCAGTTATAGTTGCCGCTTTTCTTTTACTTATCCGACTTTGTTTTCCAACACAAGATTGACCGCATTTTGTTGTATTTTTTTTCGTGTGATCCCTCAAGTACGGCCACAGTTATCAACTTGGGAGATTTCGGCGTAAATCTAATTTCACGCGGCATTAACTTTTTGCTGATCCTGTAAACTGTGACGCGTACCATTTGCAAATTTTTACTTCTTTAATGGTTTTCCCAGCGGTCAACACGAATTGACGTACTCGTCAATTCGTATTCGTAACGAACGGAGCCTTAAAATACGCATTAAGGGGTAGCGCAAAATAAAAGAACATAAAAATTCTTAAATTGAAAAAATCTTTGCACAAAATATTGAATTTTTTATATCATTACCCTGTAGGAACGACGAGGTCAATTGTCTAAATAGTCCAATCTTTGGTCTATTTTTTTTGTAAGTAGTCCATAATGAACTACACCTATAACTAAAATAAATTCACTCAAATTATCAATTGTATCAAAAATGGTCCAAGTGTAATGCATAATCTGTCATTGGTACCAAAAGTTATCCAATTGTGTATCGATTATATCAGTGAAATTATAACGTTGCTGACAACGCACTGTTTGGCAGTTCGTCGATTGGGATGAAGAGCAATTGATAGTGTATAGGTCTAGTGACTTGCGCTGCGTGGAGAAGCCCGGGTTCGAATCCTTCGCTCGGTGATTTTCAATTCCAATTTTTAAATTTCTGTTAATTTGAACACAATTTGTCTGAAGAGTCTTTGGAGTTGAAAATGAAACATATGTCCAATATTGCCGAGATATAAAATAAAAAAAAAATAACAAAAAAATTTTCATCCACACTGAGATTCGAACCCAGAACACAATGCTCAGAAATATAGAACAAACTCTTTAGCACATTCGGCTATGAAATCTTTTGCCATTTGTGTGTAAATTTTGAATTTTAAATTAAATTTGTCGAAATTTATAAATAAAATAAAAAATGGACATTTTCTGGTCCGAATGTAATGCATAAGGATACAATTGACCTTTTCTGGTCCGATTGTAATGCATAAGGAGACAATTGGTTGCGCCCAATGACGAACAATGTAAGACGTAAATAGAACTTTATATGTAATGGGACCAGAATTTGGACAAGTCGGTTTCTCCCATGGCGTAGTTTGCAAACTAGTTTTGGAATAGTCCTTGGTCCTGCAGAGTATAATTTCGAAAGAGTATTCAATAGGACAGATGTATGTAAACAGGTCTGGTTTTCAGTTTTTTCAATGTATTGGATTTTCCAAAAAAAATTCTACAGTTTTTTGATTTACATGCATTGCTACATCTTGTCTTGTACAAGGTAAGGGGCAACATCAATTTTTCCAAAGCAAGTAAATTCTTCCGATGCAGCTTATATATGTACCAAATCTCATCTATGTGCATTAAATAGCTTCAGAGTATAAAGTTTTGAAGGGCGTGGCAACGCCCATTTTTTCAATTGGTATTACTTGTCTTGGTTCTCTTAATACATATCCAAATCTCATCTATGTCCGTTAAATATTTTCAGAGATATGATGAATTAATTTCTTTGGGGCGTGACACCGCCCACTTTTTCGCTGAGAATTATTTGGTTACCGGACATAATTCCAACGGACATAATCCCCATTTCGTAATGGGGGTTATGTCCGAAAAATTTAATTAAGATTGAACAAAATTTTTGCCGAAGGCCACCGCGAAGCTGGTGTTGGATTTTTGGGAGTTTTAAATCCTGAGCGTCGGCCGCAGGCCGCCCACTTACCCCTGCTCTTATGAAAAATTACTGTGGCTAGCAAACTGGGTGTTGGATATATTATAGACTGATCAGCGGCTGAAGGCCGCCGCTGAAACGGTATTGGAATTTTTGGGAGTTGTAAATCCTGAGCTACTTCTGTTGTCAATAACAAAATATCGTTATGGGGACTATGTCCGTTTTTTCCTGGAGGTTATATCCGAAACACTTGCGGACATAATCCCCATTTTAGAAATGGGGACTATATCCGAATAACTGACGGACATAATCTCCATTTCGTGAATGGGGATTATGTCCGTGGGGACTGAAGTCACGGCACCGAATTATTTGCCCTAATTCAACTTAGAAACGTATCAAATTTCAATTACTTGCGTCAATTAGTTTTAGAGATACTACGAATTAATTTTTAGGGGGCGTGGCACCACCTATTTTTTTAGCCTATGACCTAGCTTGATACTAAGATGTGCTGAAAATTTCATTTAAATCGGTCAGTTTAATGTATTTTTCCAGAAAGGTCTGTTAGATTTTGGTAGAGCTCCTTTATTATATGTTCCACAATATAAATGAAAATAGAATAATTTTTTGTGAAAAGTCTAAGATTTTATCTTTAAAGTGGTGGAAAAATGGTAAATTTATCGTAATATTTACAAAAGTTATAGCCATTTCAAAATTATTTCACCTTTAATCACGTACAACAAGTCGTATGAGTAATTTTTGATTAACATGAAAAAGGAAAAAGCCGCAGCCGCTCATGTCAAAATTTTCTTGTTCACCTATTGGGAATTTTATTTTACACGCCTAGAAATACATGCCATCACATTTCGTTATAGAATATGAAAAAAAAAAAAATGTCTGAAAAGCTGGGTCATATAAGTGAAGGTTATTTTCGGATATGCCCATATACGTTATGTTTAGTGTGGTTTTTGAAAAGGGCTTTACCAAAATCTTACCCTAAGCACTATCTGTAATCTCTAAAAGTCAATAATTGTTGCATAATTTGATTTCTGGTATTTTTTTTTTTTTTTATATCACCCTAATACCCTCTGCTGCTGCTGCATGCCGCATGTTGCATTGGTGCACGCTGTGAAGTGTCAGTTCCAAAGGTATTTAAAAATACTTGTGTATAAAACATACTAATTGTGCTCACCAAGAATCATCAAGATTAATGGGATTTACTCAGTGTAAAGTAACAAATAGTTGTACAACATTGCGACTTAAGTACCTACGCTTATTTTACTTATGGAAGTGTGTGACAGCAGCAGCAGCAGCGTGCTTGGTCAGTACATGTGTCAAATGTCCATACGCAATATGTGTGGCATTAGGCTAAGACAACAACAACAACAACAACAACATATAACAATACAGATTTGGGACACTAACAATGAACAGAGTATTATCCATTAGGTAGTCGTTAATTTAATTTCCGGCAAGTCATATTATGATGAATTTTTGAATGACTTATCTTTTCTAGGTATATTCTAACAAAAAAAAAGGGCAGAATCTGCACCTCACAAAACTTCTGCCCATAGCAAAATTCTTAAACTTTTAAAAATGTTCAATTCGAAATCGAAATATTCTGAAAAATATTTATATTTATATATGTGCTTGGAAGGTCAGGAGCTTAAGCTCTCAGATTTCATTCAGACTAATTCCGACCTATTTTGAAAGCAAATAGAAGAATTTTTTAGCAATATTTAATAGTACCCATTTTAAACTGTCTTTCAAATGGTATAAGTCTACTGCATAGTTAGCTACCATTCAACCTCATTGTGTTTGAGTGAAATCTTTTGCCGCCATATTTAGAGATTCGGAGACTAAGCCGGCTAGGTGACGTAATTTCTAGCCCTTGTTGACATTGCTCTTTTGCCAAGTATGAATTTTTTTGTACAAATTCACGCCCACCAGCTGCTCCTCGGTTCACTTGTCTGGAAACTCAATACCGAAATTTTTTGCAAAGTGCCATGCTACCTTACCACCCACACTTAATGAAAACAATTTCTTTTCTGCTATATCTTTAAAAAACCTATTGGTTCTTTCCTTTCCACTGAAAAAGCTTAAAAGGGCATAAGAATACCATTTAAATTAGTAATGTTGCCATCCATGACGATATTTCAGTAAAACACACACTTTAAATACAAAAAAAGAGGGGTGCCCACACCCGACCCAATTGGGTGCCCACAACCGACTTTGACAGCCACTTTGAAAAGCAATAAGCAAATTGTGTTGTGTGAACATTTTGGTTGGATTCGATTTTGAATCACATTTTATAATAAATTTACTGCATTAATATAGACTGCATTCAGCTTTTCTATTGATTCACTTCGATTTATCGCACTTGGAAAATGATTGAAAAAAACTTTTGTATTGACTTTCACTTATTCAAAAATTGTTTTCTCCTCAGCACAAAGCAAATGCGTCTGCTTGCTCCTGTATATGTACAAAAACTTCGTGCGACACTATTCCCCGACATCAACTTAAACCACTTTAAAGTTAACTTTAAGATTGATTTAGATATGACATTACAGGTACCGTTTATTGCGAATAACCTGAAACATGAAATTTTGACTTATCTGACTTTTGTCAGATCTCATTAGATGCTTATATATATGTAAGGTTGCCTAAAAAGAATGTTTAGAAAAGTGAAATAGCAAAGATTAAAGTACGAAGTAATGGTCCGATCAGTCAACTCTTTATTATTAAGAGTAGTTGACAATCTAAGAATCATTGACATTTCTTCATTAATCAATTGTTTTAACGTCAATAAAATGAGTGCAGAATAGGAAAAATTAGTTACATTTTACTTTACATTTTCGAAAAGTACTATACGGTGACGGAGGCTCACAGAAAAGTTTGTGCACATTATGGAAAACGTACTTTATCAGAAAGAACAGTTGGAAAATGGTATGATCGATTCCGCTCCCGAAGTTTTGATGTAAAAGACGCATCTAGATCTGGTCAAAAATGCATCAAAAACGTGGACAAAATTCTTGAAAAGGTGGAGGAAGAACGACGCTTAAGCAGTCGCGACAACGCTACAAAATCTGAGTGAAAAAAATCTTACTTAGCTCACTTCAGCATGTGATTCTATTCTGAAACGGAAAGATCTCGAACCATTTTTGCACAGATTGGGTACAACTGACAAAAAATGGATAACGTATAATTATAATGTATAATTATTGGGCTATATTAAGCTCATTTTTTATATGAAGAACTCCACGCCAAGTGTACCAAAAAAAAATTTTGTTTTCTCCGATTTCGCTCATATTTGGCAATATGGTAGATCCGGTGTGCAAGAACAACAGTCCGGGAGGATTTGGTCCTAGTAGTATCTGTTGTTAAAATACAGGGTGTTGAAGTTGGCGTTTTTAGTAATTTTCATGAAAAGGGTGTTTTTTCAACAATTGATAGCTTACACTAAAGTTTGTAAATTGATAGATCTAAGTTAATGGTCCCATTTATTTTGAAATGTCCTTTTTATAAAAAAATATTTCTTGGTGGTTTCTGGAAGGTTTTTTCACCAACATTTTTTACACTTAAAAATACTTTTGATTTTTTTTTAAAAAAAGCCCCCTTAGATTTTTTTTGAAAGTACTTTAAATTAAAGCATAATTTATAAGATGGGATTCGGACGCTTCATGGGAGTTTTTGGATTTTGAACGCGCGTGCCAGAACAAAATCTTTTTTTACTCGAGAGGAAAGCATCTTACGTGTAAAGTGCACTAAGCAAAAAATGCTTAGAATTGTCTAAGAAATACGTGTGAATTTTTTTGGAATTTTTTAAAACTTTTTTTTTGAATAATTTTTAAAAAATTTTTTTTTATGAAAAGTTTTTGCAAAAAATATTGAAGGAAAAAAAAATTTTTTTTTTGCTTTTCAAAAAATTCCAAAAAAAAAAATTACACGTATTGCTTGGACGATTTTAAGCATTTTTTGCTTTGTACACTTTTTACGTAAGATGCTTACCTCTCGAGTAAAAAAAGATTTTGTTCTGCCACGGGCGTTCAAAGTTGAAAAACACCCATGTAGCGTCCGAATCCCATCTTGAGTCATACATCATTTTAAAGCTTATAAATTATGCTTTAATTTAAAGTACTTTAAAAAAAAATCTAAGGGGCTTTTTTTAAAAAAAATTCAAAAGTATTTTTAATTGTCAAAAATGTTGGTGAAAAAAAATTTTTTTCACCAAGAAATATTTTTTTATAAAAAGAACACTTCAAAATAAATGGGGCCATTAACATAGATTTATCAATTTACAAACTTTAGTGTAAGCTATAAATTTCTGAAAAAACACCCTTTTCATGAAAATGACTAAAAACGCATCTTCAACACCCTGTATTTTAAAAACAAATGGTTTTAGGACCAAATCCTCCCGGATTGTTGTTCTTGCACACCGGATCTACCATATTGCCAAATTTTTTTTTTTTTTGGTACACTTGGCGTGGAGTGCTTCATATATAAATACTACTAACTTTATATCAGACATAAAACATCATTGCTATACCTGAAATATTTTCGAAGCTATGGCGACTTTAAATTTTGAACTATAAGCGAGTTTGGCATGTCTTTAACCCTATCATTCCCATTTTTAACAAATTGCTATTTCAGATATTGAATTTATTATTGTACCTCAAATAGTTTTGCTGTCATTAGATTTACAAAACTGGAGCTTTGCAATAAAGAAAAGTCGGTAGAGAAATATTCTTTATACTACAAAATGCGATAAGACCAGGATGACTGATAATTGCACAGAACTTTGAGAGAACCTATTAAAGTCTCAAATGATTAAGCCGTTGCAATTTCATGAAAATTTTAAGCTGTTATCCACAGAGAGCAAAATTCATACATTTGGAAAACAAAATTTTAATTTGTATTAAAAAGATTCTAACACCTATCTAAGTTTGGAAATCTTCAGTAAATAGACCAAATAAAACTTACTATAAGCTTTAGTAGGTAGGAACATTAAGTTTATAAAAGAATTTCTGTTTTTCGATTTTTCATAATCATTATTTCTTTATGAACTTTTTCTATAGTTTTCAGAAATCCACCATAATTGATTGTGTTGATAACTTTTGGTTGTTCAAAATAATACTTTCTTTTTATGACTTTCCGATACATGTGAATGATTAAATTAATAAATTTTTGCAAAAAAAGACGAAATGAGGTATGGTATTTGCGGATATGATATTCTAATAAAACTAAAAAAACAATACAATAATCTTTTTAAAGATTTAAAACCAGGTAACTCTATATTACTATTTGTAAACTGTATTTTTGAAATAACAAATTTGATTTCTTTCTTTATAGGAATAGCGCCAATTTGTGGCAACTCGAAAAAAGAAAGTTTAAAAATTTTAAAACGATCTATTGCGTAACTGAGTACTAAACTTTATAAGGAATGGCACACGTATTTAAAACAAACTCTTGTTCTCATCACATAATTTTAGCATCCTTCTTTGACATGCGCACAACCATGAAAACCATACAAAACAATTTCACCTCAAACGAAAAAAAAACTTTCAATTCCGGAAACAAAACAATATAAAATTTTTTGTGCAAAACTTCCGCCATTTGAATGATGCACCATACCAATTTCAAACCTCCACGCACATACGTACAAAATGTAGATAAATAACACTACCGGACTACTCACCAAAATAGATGTCACGCGACGGATGCAAATGTTCCAGAAATTTGCAAAATCACGTATTTAAAAGGACAAACTCAAGTAGCGATTTCTAAACACAACACACACTCCTCTCCGCAACAATATTCGTACGTCGTTTAAGACCGAAGTTGAACTAAAGAATGAAACTATCTCAATTAGAACAGAAAGTAGAACGTACGCACTCACTCACTCATGCCTTCCATGCCATGCGTACGTACTCCTACTCACACCAAAGTCAAAACGAAACGGAAAAATACAAAAAGTGATAGTGAGCGCTGCACCCGAGCCGCCACCAACTGTGCGACAGGTTTGACCATTAAAATGCTTAGCACAGATAGCGCACAAGAAGATATCACTACTGCACATCACATTTTCCCACCTTTTTCGGGACGCGCCGCTACAACACAGAGAAGGTCAGTTCCGTACAAAATATGAAATAAGGGTTGCGCACAACATCAAATACGATTTTTCCCAGAAACGCGCACAACGTGCTAGTGTCAGTATTTGAATGTGTGTGCGTATGATATGGAGGGATGTTAGAAAAAATACGTCAGTGTAGTAGTGAGTGGTCTTCTTTACAACGTCTGTAAAGAAAGAAAAATGGAGTACATTTATTTTTCCTCCTATTAGCACTGGTAGCGATGATGCTGGTTAAAGTGGTGCTACTGGTCAACGTCTGCATGATGCTGCAGCCAGCAATTCTCTGTACAAACAATCCCAACAGAATCATCGCCAAGAAGTGATCATGTGTACGTTTTCTTCGCTGTAACTACTACGTACGATACGCACAAACAAAGCTGCTTGCTTGCTTGGCACACGAAGCTAGTGAAGATGTGTTGTTGCTGTGGGTATTCAATTGGGAAAGGAGGTGCTTAAGACCGGTAGCCGAAGCAAGTTTTTTACGTAACGAACTACTTCGGTTAGTAGTTACTTTCATTAATCGGCTGGCTACCGAACTTGCAAAAGCCAAAGAACAAACAAACAGCATCGGAACTACGGAAGACGATCGTAAGTAAAGTGTACTGCCATTGGCTGGCCGATCGGTCGAGAACGAGCGCGCTGCTCCCAAGTGGAGCACAACTACACAGTAGTTACATTAAATCTGGAGAGATCAAATAGAAATGGCGTCAATGAAATGTCAATAGTTCAATTGTTTCTAGATATTCCCAATGCTAACCAGCATAAGAGGATTTTGGGTTCCATAATATAATTCTACAAAATTTTTCCCACGGTCCAGTCTCATAAGGATCCACCACACGGAGAAAAATGTGTGTCATAATTTTTACTCCTGTCTGGTAGTAAAAAAATTAAAGTAATTAACACTTAATTTCAAGCATAAATTATCTTAAGTATGAACTATTTGATGGTTCCGTAAAGTAATGTTTACAATTAAAATATAGTGATATAAAAAAGTAGTATTTACTCCAATTTGGCTCCAGAAAAATATGTAACCATTTTTACTATGTAATTCTAGTAAATATATTTATACTATATAATTCTAGTAAAAGTGTTTATACTATATAATTCTAGTAAAAATATTTATGTTTGGATAGATTTTTGATCAACATACAAAATTTTATACCTCTTCATCAAATAGATCAGTAGTGTAGAGGTCTAACAAGTTTGTAATTGTAAGTAAAAATAATATGTTTATATCTATCACATGGATGGACCACGGTTCGAATCCAAGTGCGGTCATTTTTTTTTTTATTTAATCTTTACAATCTTACAAGTTAAATCGATAGCCAGATAAGGCGCAACACTTCATTATCATAACTTAGCCCAAAATTCTTCAACTAATGCCGTCACGTAACAATGCCTGATATTACAATTCCACCGGTGATTTATGAGCTGATTGACGGCTTTTCCAGATTTAGCTGTAAGTCTCATTCTAAATCATTTGATTTATCATACAAAAATAAATCTACTTTTGACGTGATTTATTTTAAATCCTCGTACAAATCTCAATAGGCCTACCATTAACTTTGACAACATTATGGATATAGAGAAAAATGTTAAGAAACAGAGGAATATCAAAATTTTGTCCATTTTTCCATATCTTTAATTTTTTTAATGACATTTAATGCCAATTGTCAAAGTAAAGGGTAGCCTTGTAGAGATTTATACGAAGATTTAAAATAAATCTTATCAGAAGTAGATTTATTTTTGCACAGAAGAGAAATTATTGAAAAAAAAAACATAAAATGGAAAATATTATTTTTATCAAAAATCACAACAATCATTTTCCCGCTTGTGACATATGCTGTAAAAAATAAATTTCTTTCGGCCGGTGAAAACGGGTAAGTTCTCTTGAACATTTTCTTGCTTCTCATTGGCGCTACACAGATAACACAGTGCAACAAATTGTTTGGAAACCAAACTGAATTTGATCTCAATAACTTTTTTTAACTGATTCAGGGTCAGTTATATCGGTTATACAAAATTGTGAGAAATTTTAAACTAAAAATCGAAATTTGGAGTCAGCTCGTCATTTCCTACAAAAATGGGAAAGTTTGAGAGTTTGCAAAACCATTTATAAATACTAGAATCGCCCGATCAAAATTTGACCACAAATGTATAAAATAATTTTGGTACTTTGTGGAAAGTTTTAGTATTTTTTTGCTATTTTGTACAAAATAGAAAAACTCATTTATATGTGTACCGAAAGGAATACAAAAAATATAAAGTCAGTGTCGGTCGGCTTTTTGTCTTTCTGACCGCGTATTTTGTCGTTAATATTGAAAAGTTTGTATATAATTTTAACTGACTTAATGGCATAATATTAAAATAATTTTAACTTTGTGCACATTACCACACAAATACATTTCTAATGATGTAAAATTCAAAGTCGTACTTCATTTTAAACATAGTAAAAAAGGTAGGACAAATTTTTGTCTTGCGTATTAATATGTAGATTAAAAAACAGTACCTAGCTTTTTGAAGTTTCAAATACAATGATTTTTGGTTACATTGCTCGTCTTAAATGAAAAAAAATCTCTTGAGCTATAGTAGGTACTAATAAATAAATGCAGGTTGTAAACGTTAAGGTTATGAAGCTTTTGGGAGGTGATAGAGAAGGCCCCGACTAACGAAAAGTTGTATGCAAGGTGGAATCTAAAATGTACCCCTGAGGAGTTATAAGGAAAAAAACTAAAGTTTTACAGAAAACTTTTTTATCGAAAACTTCTAGCCAATTACATGAGCTTTCAACTCATGAAATTCTTTAATAGGGTTAAAAGAATTTTGGTAAGTTCTAAAGCCCTCAATTTGAAATCTTGAAATTTTTTTTCTATTTTGTGATTTGGGTGGCCATTTTAGTATAAAAAAGGTCCTACTAACGTACCTTTTATAATTTTCTTTAGAATTCTCATTAAATTTTCTTCAATTTGGTAGTACATTTGTCATACTTTACTTCAAGTCAAAAGAAAAATTAATTTCGGAAGAATTTTTAAAATTTGGAAGTGGAATAGTTTTTTCTAACAAAGATTCTTTTAGGGAATTTTTTTTTTTTAAAGGAAATTTAACGAGGATTCATACAAAAATTATAAAAAGCTATGTTAATCGTATCTTTTTCATTCTAAAATGGCTGCCAAAATCAAAAATTAGAAAAAAAGTTTAAACTTCAACTTTAAAAGTTCAAAACTCTCCAAAATTCTTTTACCATTAGAAAGTCCATACAATAAGCTAAAAGCTTTTTGTAGAAAAGTTTTCTCTAAAATGTTAGGGTGAAGAAAGAAATTACTTTTTTGTAAAACATGTCATGTTCTTCCCTGAAGCTCCCAAGGAAAACATTTTTTATTAGTCCGGGCCTCCTCTATAACCTCCCAGAATCTTCGCTACCTTAAGACTTACACCCTGTGTATAAACTTTGCATATAAATCATGGTTAATTCAACTCACCTCTTTGAATTTTCTATAAAGTATCCTGCAAACTTTGCAATCCTCAAATATGCCACTACAAAGCTCCTTCCTTTCCAACGCTAAATGACTGATGATGATGATCTTCAGCGCTCAGCGAATGAATGTTTTGCATAAAAATTACACCGTCGCACTGAATTACACTTCAATGACGGACGTTGCACCGTGTTATGTTGTAGCTCTGCTTATTAGCAATGCAGCTAATGAGTCAAGAAATACGAAAAGTGTTAACACTTTAATGTCAAATCGTGTCCGAAACTGCAATTCAGTTTTCTTATTTTTTTTTTTTATTTCCTATTTGGGTATTTTTCTTTAATTTCCACTTTGTTGTTACCACTAACTACTCTGGTTACGCGCAATGTGGTTGGTACGTGTACGTTCCGTGCGTGCGTGCGTGCTTCCGCAGTGTTACCGCAATGTCGTATTACTGGTAGCTGTTTGAATGTTGCTTAGTGTTGGTGGTAGCTGGTTGCTTGTTGCTGGTCGCTCGATTGCTCTGGTGAATCAACAACATCAACGCTTTACGTTTACTACGTTGCGAGTGTAACTCAACTTCTTTCTTTCTTTAATATTATTAATAAAGTATTTTCCACTTCCGAACGCTTCCGTGCACGACAGTCAACTGCAAAGTTACGATCGAAACTTAAGCTTGATAGTTAACTGCTGCCTGTGTTCAACGGCGTTGTAGCTTCTGCTGCTGGCAATTCTGCTTGCTGGTCTTTTTTTCGTGGTTTTTTTACTTTGGTTTTTTTTGCTGTTTCTGGTTGCAGTTGTTGTTGTTGCAATGATCAGCAGCAGCAATACGCGCGATCACTCTGCTCTGTCTCGTCTGCGCTGATCTGCTTTACTCTGTTTGGTCGATCGTTTGCGGTGCCCTGCTCTTTTTGGCTTTAAGGTTCTCAAAAAATGAAGACAACACACGAGCAGCCAGCCACCACCACCAACCATACCGACGACGACGACGACGATCATCAGCAGCAGCCACCACAACATCAAAGAGTCATCATCATCATTTGCCCGTTGCTGCTGCTGCTGCCGCTATTTACAGCAGCAAGCAACCGCGCAATCATTGATTAAATGTTGGTAAGCGCGCATGCGCAAGAGAGCGAGTGAGAGGGGCTCAGAAAATATGTATATTGTGAGCTCTATTCATGCATACGGCAATGACAAGGTATGTTGCTACCAAACCAAGAAGCCGCCAAGTCTCAACACAAACGCTCAAAGCCAATGTTGTTGGCTGTCTATATGATTGAGTGAGATCGACTTATATACATGGGCACGCATGCGAAGAGGTGTGTGTTTTTAAGGGTGCTCCTTTAAAAAAGTAAATGTTTCAGTTGTTACTTTGCAATATATGTATTTGATATTTTTGCAATTGAGAATGAATGAAAATGAAAAAACTGAAACGTCCGACATGAAAATATCAAATAGGCAGGTAAGTGTATTTTGTAATATTTTAAAAACCAGCTTCAATTCACTTTAAAATGTTCTTTCTTAATGATTGTCGCGAACTAATTCTAAATGATCAATGGTGTCCATAATTTAAATATTAATCATGTAAGACGTTTCATTTTATAGAACGCGAGAGAAGTGTTGTTGATACGTAGCCCACCACCGTATTTCTTATCAATATTTGCATGCCGGAAGATCTTGATAACAACAGAGCGATATTGTTTGTGCGAACACGCATGATCCTCAAAAGTAGGGATAAATTCCCTGTAGTTGGCAACGCAACTCTATTGCTAAATTAAACAATGTTCCACTGCTAAAAGCTGTCAAATTCTTTTATTCTTCTCTTTCATATTTTCATTTGTTTTTTAATCACCTTTGAAACAGCCTTGGCAGCAGCATAAAATTACAAGTTTTAATTCTCATACTGAATATAGTTAAATTGTAAAATCAATAAATTAAAATTAAAGTCTAATACTCAATAAAGAGTTCATTATAATATTTGTACACCAAAACAGTATTTGTTTTCATTCGTGTGGGCGCTACCCGGTATGGGTTTTTTCCTGTTTTACATCAAGTGGCTAAGCAATTTCGAGGCCTTTGGATCACCAGCAATCCTCAGCGGAGGAATTTGTGCGACGTGCAGGCGATTTATCTCAAGCAACGTACCGGCAAGGTGTTAATCTGGAAAGACTGTGTATACTCCTAATAAGCAGATTTTTGGGGTTACCGGACATAATCCCAACGGACATAATCCCCATTTCGTAATGGGGGTTATGTCCGAAAAATTTAATTAAGATTGAACAAAATTTTTGCAATAATCCACTTAAAAAATTTATATAGTGTTGGATGTTATAGACTGATCCGCGGCCGAAGTCCGCCGCGAAGCCGGTGTTGGCTTTTTGGGAGTTTTAAATCCTGAGCTGCGGCCGCAGGCCTCCCACTTACCCCTACCCTCATGTAAAATTACTGTGGCTAGCAAACTAGGTGTTGGATATATTATTGACTGATCAGCGGCTGAAGGCCGCCGCGGAAACGGTATTGGAATTTTTTGGAGTTGTAAATCCTGAGCTGCTTCTGTTGTCAATAACAAAATATCATTATGGGGACTATGACCGTTTTTCCCTGGGGACTATGTCCGAAACACTTGCGGACATAATTCCCATTTTAGAAATGGGGACTATGTCCGAATTACTGGCGGACATTATGTCACGGCACCGATTTTTGGATTTTGGACAAGAGTAAGGTAACCTTTGACATTTCTGCCATATTTCCCAAAAAAAAAAAAAAAAATTCTCTGGCTCCTGGTTTATAGCTCAAGCCAGCGGCCAGAACATATATCATCGAAATAGACATTGAATCACATGATTTTTTGTAAGAGTTCAATTTAAAGTTGATGGTACAATTTGAAATAGAAAGGAAGATTAAATCTGTGTCATCTAGTTGCAAAACCCGATGTCTCAATGTAAAATTTATTTTGGGAAAATGACAAATACTCATTGTTCTCAAAGTCAAAACACTTGAAATTTGGAATCTTTAAAAAAAAAAATGTTTCTGGAATTGAAAATGAGTGAAATCGATCAACGTACAGGCCTACCGCCCATACAAAAAATATATTCAAAACGCAACTTTGGGAGTATTTTCCACGGCAATGCAACCAAAATACACACAAATACTACGAATTGTAAGCGCAAACTCTGAGAAAAAACTAAGCGAATTCGGACAAGAGGGCGTGGTACCTCTAATATAAGCAAATGCTTCAAAACGCTATACTGAAAGCGTTTCTCAGACACTAAGAATTATAAATGCAAGCTTTAAGCAAAAACTGGATAAAACCAGGCAAGAGGGCGTGGCACCTCCCATATAAGCAAAATCTTTAAAACTCTATACTGAAAGGGTTTTTTGAGATAATCGAACTAAATTTTATTTAGAAACCAAAAACTATAAATGAAAGCTCTACCCAAAAACTTGATGAAATCGGACAAGATGTCGTGGCTCCTCCCAAATAAGCCAAAACTTCAAAACGCTATTCTGAAAGCGTTTATTGAGATAATCAAACTTAATTTTATTCAGACATTAAAAACTATAAATGCAAGCTGTGAGTAAAAACTGGGTGCAATCGGACAAGAGGGCGTGGCACCTTCCATATAAGCAAAATTTTAAGAGTACTGCAGTGTAGGGTATTTAATTTTTGGCCAGGCCAAAGGTTAAACCCTTACTAGGATTTCTAAAAAACGGCACCACAAAAAACGGCACCCCATACGATTTTATGAAAAATGCGGTATTTTACTGATGGTCTTTAGAAACCAATCAAAGCCACTGAATTCCTGGTTCAAATCAAGATTGAATAAGACCTGTCAAACAAAAATTCAAAAACCACGAAAAATGTTTTAATTTTCCTGAATAATCGAATAAACTTGTTTACATTAACTCATTTTTTTTTTCTTCTTTATTCGCAACACCCTAGCGTATACATATATAAAAGAATATTGAGTTATTTGCTGCCATACTTGTGTGTGTGTGTGAGTTAATTGAGTGAATGTCACAGAAGAAAACCTGGAGTTTTTTTTTTTTCAATTTGATGTACCTGAAATGAATGCAACAACAACAACTAACACCGACTTAACACTGAGGAGGCGGATCTTACGGATGCGGAATAGTGTGAGTAATTAATTAAAAATAACATGCTTCCGTTCGAAAAGAAGGTAAACTGCTGCATGAAAGATGCGTTTCGTTTGTAAAAGGAATGAACAATTCATTAGTGTGGCTTTTATGGTGGTAGTAAATACTGTGGTGAATGCTTTTCCAATTTCTTCTAAAAAAAAACAAGAAAAAAAGTTGGAAGACGATGACTTGCGCTTACCCAGTAGCATTTGGGTGCGATTTGCCATCTCTTTCTGTGCTGCCACTTCATTGCTACTTCAGTGCGCGCTAAATATTTGAAACGGGCACTTTCTGCTATTGGCAGTTGCTGGTCAAAAATGGGTACCACCTCTTCCTAACATCAGCGCCATAGCGCCACTCTACACTGCCACCACCCCACCGACGCTCCCACTTTGAGCCAAGCCATTGTTGCTCCCTTTGAAAAGAGGCGTCATTGCGCATAGTTTTCTTTTACCAATCCGAATGCTGACATTTTTCCGCTACGTCTCTATTACCGCGCTATCCATCTAATCATTCAACGCCGCGTCGTAATGGAGTAGCTGTAGCGTATGCAGTGTGTGCGAGTGAAACAACCGCACGAACTGACGACGACAGTCATGCGAAAGAGTAAAGCTGCTGTTCATATGAGTCCACACAAAAAAAGCCCGGAGGCTTCTGTCAATAATTTTATTATGGGCTTCCATTGTTACGCAGCAACACAAAAACGCACACAGATACTCACACACACACACACACACACACACAAAGGAAATACGAATACTCGCACGTACGTCAGAGTATACCCATGAAAAAGTCAACTTGTGGTTTTTTTTTTTTTGATTTTGAGTGAGAGCTTTGTTGGACTCTTTCATCGTGGACTCTTTGTGGGTTTGTTAGTTGCGCTGCGGTGTAAACTCTCACATTAAATGCTATATATATATATAATCGTGGTGGTATTCATACATATATGCCACAGATCCATCTTTGTGTTGAATGTATCGACGACGATTATTTCTAGTCTTGGCAGCAGCAGAAGGCGGTTTTTATCAATGAATGCCTGAATGGTTAGACTTTTTCATTCATGCGACAATTAATAGCGTACGAATACAAAACAACAACAAAAATCAAAATCAAATTAAGGCATCCCAAAGATACTTTTTTCACACAAAACTTTGTGCATTTGTATATGTTGGAATACACTTGAATATCTTTATGCATACACTTAACTATACGTACCTTGGAAACGTATAAATTTTATTTGAATTTTTTTCTTCTCTACTTGACATATTTATTCGATTTTTATTCAAATTCTTTACATATTTACTAGATATTGTAATTATGTTATTAAGATTTAAGAAAAAGAAAAAAACTATCTATTTATGCAAGTTTCGACTTTACCGTTTACTATAAATGTGACAAGTGCAGAAGCCATTTTGTGACAGCTTAACTCCGTATTGAATTAATTATGCAAATTACAATGACAAGTCGTAAATTATTTAGCTATACAGCGTACATACATGTTAAATCAACTAAGATGATATATCTTTTTTTCAGATAGACGATTACTGATTTTGTTTTGATCTTTGCGACTTTACAACAAACTGTCCTCGATGAAATCAATATTTGTTTAAGATTATTGTTTAATGTGTTTTAGTAAAAACACCAACAAAATTACAAAATCAAGGCGAAATGCATTAACGAAAACAAAAAATTGTATATATATTGGAAGGCTAGTTTTCGTTATGTTTCAATGATCACCACATTCATATCTGGCGAATATGCCATCTTTCAAAAGAACTTGACAAGCATACTAAGTATATTTAACTTTTTGCATAGATCTGTTGAGAATCACAGCAAAAAGTAAATACAGCACACGGAAAAGTTCTAATTTTTTTTATTTTTTCCCATGTTATGCATCGCCCTGCTGTTGTAAGTAACTCGTTGATATCATACTTTTCTTGCACAGCGCCTTTGTTTGCATGATAAAAAAGTAGCAAGCATTTATATATCACCGTATATTTATCACCGTGTTGCTCTGTTACGACTTACAACAGCAGGGCGTTACATATCAAGAGAAAAAACAGAAAAAATTTAAACTTTCACATGCGCTGTATTTACTTTTTGCTGTGATCCAAGGTTTGAGACTGTTTTGTGCCTCCGGGTTGTTGAGCTCCTCAAAATACCATTTTTTGTGTGTTACCACCAAACCAGAGGTGGCATACCCTTCTACCCGAACAGATCTTTAAATCATAACGTCAAAAACTTATATATCATGGGGAATATTGCGAAAAAATAATCGCCTCCAGAGCAGTATGTTAGAAACTGAAAAGTACCAGATTTCGGGTTAAAACCATTCACACAACTTGAGAAACCTGTATCTAGCGTTCTACTGGAGGCACATCAACGGAATGCAGTTTTTCTTACGTCTTAACACCAATGTTAAAGATCCTGAAAGCTCCAAATAATCTGCTGAACCACCTCAAAAGTTATAGTTCAATAACGGAAGCGGTTTTTCAATTCACACTCAAAATTTGTGGATTTTGTTCGAATTTCGGCAAAAAAATTAAAAAATAAAGCTTTCAGGCAGTAGCACACGCATGTTTTCATATTAAGCATCATTCAGTAAGTGTTCCAGACATGTTAGAATGGGTGGGTAATACACGGGTGCTCACTCGGAAAACCAAGACCTGTTCACACCGAAAGTAACAATTGCTGAGATTTCCCCATATACTTATTAAATTCTTATTAGCATGGTGACCAAAGGTTAACCAAGTAAAGCCACAGAAGGAACTAAACAGGATCATCAGAATAGCCTGCTTGGGCGTCACAGAACTCAACAGTTGCTCTGGGAATGCTTACGGAACTTACGCCTCACTTCACTTTATGGCTAAGAAAGAAGCAGCCTGTGCGGCTCTCAGACTACCTTACTTACATTAAAAGAACGCCATCTAACAGGGTATATCAAAATACTGATTGTGTCCTGGGATACACCACAACTTTTAGTCTAAGATGAGTAAAAAGTTTATATTCTCCAGCAGATTCAAAGGCGGTTAATGACAGCGCCAATTGGAGAGGGAATAATATACAGTACCTGGAGACCGATCCCTGCTCGGTCAACAATCTGATTTTATTATTTTAGTCGATGTTTTTATTCATAGCTATTTTTTGTTATGAAACTTATACCTTTTCACCTCTAATGATCATGCTTTCAAAATGATAAATAAACCGATGAGAATAATAATAAGAAAAAACTCGGAAAATATCGAATGGTATAGAAAAATTTTAAAAACTCAAATTTTTTTTTGGTGAAATAGAATGCCCTAAAATAAATAAATTGGATATGCCACAAACCCAAAATATTTCGTCATTTGTATGGGGGCTGAAATATCTTATCTTCAAAGGATCATAACTCGGAAAATAGAGTCCTATTGTAAAAATCCGAAACTATATTTTGATAAGAAAGATTGTGGCATTCGATGCTATTAATAAAAAAGAATTTTACCTTTTCTTGTAGCTATGCTGTACTGACGTTTTCTTCAAATTCAAACCAGGATATTTCAAAATCCTGCAGGTGTAATGAAAGTTCTGCACTGGAGACGGATTCAACGTCAAAAGTATGTAAGGCTGCATATAAGAATTAAAAAGTTCATTCCATTGTTTTTTTTGTACCTGAGTTATTAACCAAAATTTTTATTTTGATAAAAAGTGGGCGTGGCAATTATTGAACAAAGCCTTCTTTTCGTTATGCTTTAGATACTCATGATAGGGGAGATGTGTGTACCTTGGTCCGAGTGTACCTCGGTTCGAGTGACTGTTGCCACTCAACAGTTGCACGTGTACAATAATGTTCTTCTATGGAATTTTCCACTCATACCGGTGACTCATATTAGTAGACTTCAGACCGTCAAGCTGTATGCGTGTATAAAAAGTGACGGAAAAAGTGTTTTTTGTGTGTAAAAATTTGTTTTTGGAGTAAACTATGAAACGTTTTGTGAGATACTTACTTGAAATATTTCAGTTTTACAACATTAGGAAGGAAGTTTAGTTATTGTTTAAAGCTTTTAGTGTGTTTTAGATGTATTTTAAATAATATATGTTATGTGTGTTGACAGTTTTTAAAACATGCTGTCTGTGTGTACCTTGGACCTATGAAATTGACCAGCGAGCCTTTTTCGACGGGCAACCAGAAAGCCATAATCGCCTCTCAATATAATTTTATTATTATTATTTACGTGATTAATGTATTTTTTTGCTACCCATTTTGTTTAATTAATTGTTTTTTACTAAATGCACTTTTTTGTGCTATAATTTTTGTTTATGATTAATTTTTTTTTTTATTGAAAAAAATGTTACTTTTGATTACATAATAAATGGTTCTTTCATAATTTCATACCTAAATACAATGTATTCTCTTTTATTTTTAATAGTCCAAGGTACACTTGCATGGTGTACCTTGGACCGTTTGAGATTGCAACGGAAAAAGTAATATTTCTTTTCAATGGTAAGACATAGAAATATAATTTTCACGTCATTTGATGCTGCAAACATTGTAGAAATATAACTTAATCAAAAAACTAAAGAAACTTTTTTGGAAAATCCAGCACATTGAAAAAACTGAAAAGCGGACCAAGGTACACACATCTCCCCTACAGATCCCCATACCAAATTTCATCAAAATATATTGTACCATTTGTGAGAAATAGCATTTAATGTGTTTTACTTGTATGGGAGGTTCCACGCACACCGGCGATATTTTGCCCACTTTCAGGTCATAGGTGCCTAATAGCAAGTAGACTCCCTACAGTTAATTTCAGAATGTTTGCTTTATTAGTTTTCTTTTTTTAGCGAATAATATTTTTTGTGGGCGGTGCCACGCCCTTCAACGTATTTTCCTAATATAACGTTATATCACATATTAATCCTTGTTTGCAGTGGTAACATCTCCTAAATTATCATTAAAATTGTTGGAGTCGTTTTCGAGTAATACTGAATTAAAATTTTCAATGGTTAAAAAGAGGGCGTGGCACTTCTTCGATACCGCCCACTTTCGGTTATTATAAGGAATTGATAAGCACCTACATACCAAAATTCATTAAAATATCTAGTTACATTTGCGAGATATAGCATTTTACGTTTTTTACTTGTATGGGAGGTTCCACGCGCAACGGCGATATTTTGCACTTTTTCAGATCAGAGATATCCTATAGCAATTAGGCTCCTCACAGTCAATTTCAGAATGTTTGCTTTATTAGTTTTCTTTTTATACCGTTTTATATTTTTGTGGGTGGTGCCACGCCCTTCAACTAGTTTTCCCAATATAACGGTGTATTACATAATAACCCTTGTTTGTAGAAGTAATCCCTCCTAAATTTTCATTAAAATTGTTGGAGTCGTTTTCGAGTAATATTGAATTAAAATTTTCAAGGGACGAAAAGTGGGCGTGGCACTTATTCGATCCCACCCACTTTTTGTCTGTTACAAGGTATTATTAAGTCGTACCCGCTCACCAAATTTTATCCAAATAACTTGAATGGTTTGCGAGTTATGACTAAATCAATTTTAAAATTTAGGGCAGCGCCACGCCCCCTGGTGAGCATTTACAAAGTTCAAACCTGCCTTATTCTTCATTGTATGCTAATATCTAACATTGTTCCAAGTTTCATTAAAATCGCTGCATCCTTTCTCGAGAAAAATTTGGGCACATATATATTTATAAATAAACATACAATTTTATCTCGTATAAGAAGAGAAGATATATATAAAACAGGGATCACAGCAGGGGTTGAAATAAGAAAAAGTTATTACTGCAGAATTTTTTTTTTTTTGTTTTTAATTGCAATTTTTAGCAAAATTTTTTTAATGTCTTATTCAAGTGATAAATATTATATATTAATTTTAAATAACAGATATCATGGCAACGGTTCAATTTAAAATTGGAAATTTATAGCGAAATTTTCTTCGAATGCATTTATAAAAATATGTGTAAAGTAGAGTTGCCGAGAAGTTATTGTGGTAGCTACATTTTAGCCCAAATTGGTGAGGTTAGACAACTAAAACAACGGTTATAAGCTTAATAAAATGAGTATTTAGTTCCAACGATTAACGCAAAACAAAGTAATATGAATTAAGGTGAAAATTATTATTACAATTTTTTACAATATTCTGAAGTTATTACTGCAAATTTGAAGTTATTACTGCAGAAATAGGGTATTACTACAGCTTATTTCAATGCCTGGATCACAGCTATGGTTAACTTATGTATTCAAAATGCAAGATGGCAGCGTAGGAACGGGGGGGTCGTAGGACCAAGATTCCAAAAAGCAATTGCAGTGGGAAAAAGAGCTTTCATTATTCTGGCGGAGGTCCACGCTTTAGAGAATTTTGAACTTCTTCAAGCCTTACGCAGGATAAATGATGTTAATCCTCATCTGGATACCAGAACATAAGAGTCATGAAGGCAATAAAAGGGCAGATTGCTTGCTTAAGAGAGGCGCACTAAATACTTTCATAGGCCAAGAACGTTGAAGCAAGCGAAAAGATTAATCAATTCAAAAGCTGTTTTAATCCTTACCAGAAAAGTTATAAAAACATACAGCAAAATCATGTCAGGTCACTGTAAACTTAATTATCACCCAAAGACGATGGGTTCGGTAGACGACGATTCTTGTAAACTCTTTTAAGAGGACTTGGAAATAGCAGAGCATGTGCTATGTACTTGCCCCGCTGCGGTGAGACGTTGAATTAAATACCAAGGTACCGAGATTTTAGATCCAAAACAACTTAATTAATCCCACGGCAGTGTCAAGATTTACAGATAGTCTGGAACTGTTCTGATAGGCATAGAGGCTGTACAAAAGATCGTTTTAAGTTGCAGTGCAATACAAAGCCTCTAAAAAATAAAATGGGGGTTATTGTGAATAAAAATTTTCCTGGAATATTTATTCAAAATAACCCCTAAAAAAATAGTAGGGGAAGGTGGGGAATCATGGGCCACGTTTTTATTTTGTTAAATATCTTCAAAAAAAATAAAAAATTTCGCAAATTGTAATATGGTATGTTATTCTACATGAAGTTAGGTAACTTTTGACTATTACACTTTCTAACAATTCTTTTGATTTTTCCGACTTTTCGTGGTTTGAAAAAAATTAGTGTTTTTGCAATTTTCAAAAATGGTGGGGAATCGTGGGCCACCCCCGTAATTAAGTAAAAATCAAACAATTATGACGCAAAACTTTATTGAATTAGTTGAAATGACAAGTAAAGTTATTTTAATCGACAAAATGAAGAAGAAGGGTTATGCACGATCAATCAGATACGCAATTTGGGAAATAGGAAAATTTGATACAAAATATGTATTTATTGTTTTATTTATTGATTCACAGCCTCCATTTTGCACAAAACTTCATAAACACAACATACAAATGTGTATTGATACGAAAACTGTCAAAACACGGGTGGCCCACGAAGTGGCTCACGATTCCCCACAAGCTACTTTTTGCAAAACAACGGCGTGTAATTGACTTGTTGAAGTGTCATGCAAAATTGCTTTTGTATGTTGAAAGGCAAAGGTCTAACGATAATAAAAAACATATTTACCTGTGTTTTGTCGTAGCAATTCGACCAAGAATGATGGAAATCAAACAAGCAAAAAAAGTTTTGCAGATACTTTTTTTTGGGCGAGTATTGTACAAAGCAAATAAAACGCATACGTTTGTCAACAACCAATGTAAAAATAAGTTGAGGCTAAGAGAAAACGATTACAGTTGCATTCAACTTTTTTTCTCGACATACTGCCAAAAGGTGGCGGTGGCTCACGATTCCCCATGGCCCACGATTCCCCACTTTTCCCTATTAAATAGCAAAAAAAGTAGTTTTCACGCTTTTACTGAAGTTTAAAGGAGAAAAACAGGGTATTTGTTGGCCATATAAAACTTTCTATGAATGTATAGTATACATTTTATATCATGTGCCAATACTACAAATAGATGAGTTTTCAAAAAGCCTTAAGGCACAAACTTTTTTTTTTTTTGTTTCTATAAAAAACTTAAATACCTTTTCTTAACTAAATATAACAAATTTATTGCAAAACTAAATAGGTTCATTTGCTCAAATCTTTCTGTGTAAATGCCATAATTAATGCCAATGAATTTAAAAAAACAAAAAAAAAACAATTTAAATATCTCCGATTTTATCAAAACTACCAGTTTCTTAACACTTTTATGTTATTTTTATGATGGTTTAATTTATTAACAAATACAAATCACATTAGTTAACTTAAAAAGCACTTTAACAAGTAGGCAAAAAATTTAAATTTATAATTTTTTCAACATTTTTTTTTTTTTTTTTTTTATTGTTTTCTGTTTTTGTTTTTTTATTATACCCCTATACGCTGAATTCGTACACTTTGTTGTATTGCCAACCTACACCCACACAAGCGATACAACACTCCCTTTTGAAACTCTGGGCATACGGTTGGATGGATGGTTGGATGAGTGAGTGAGTGAAAATAACAAAATTAAAATTAAGTAAACAAATAACACCTAAAATCATTAACTGTCCAGTTAGATATGAATATCTACATTTTGAGATAATTTGAATGGGTCATATTTGATTTTCTTTATTCATAAAAACATACAATCTGACAGGTCGTAAATAACGCAGACTCTCAAAACAAAAGCAGATACAGCAGATATTAGTTTTTTACCAAAAAAAAAAAAAGAAACCAACTGGATTTCGTATTCGATTTATGGTTGTGGATTTGGACGGTCCAAGCTGAAATCAACCGCAATCAACCCCACACAACTCAACAGCAACAGCAGTTTGATTTTTTTAAACGACCAGCAATTTAAAACATGAACCGAAAGCTATAAATAAATACGTAAAATGACAAAAAAGAACTACTGAATATTAATTTGAAGCTGTTAAAGATGCGTAGTATTTGCATACTTTTTCACTGTTTCACCGATGATTGAGTATTTTAATGGGTAAATATGACACACGGGTATACCGTACAGAATTTGGAATTTTTTGGCTTTTTGGAAGATGCAAAGGAGAAGTAATGGCTCTAATAAATATAAGCTTACTGTTAGTAAAATGCTAAGTTGCTAAGAACGTCGGTTCATTGGTGATATTTTACGAGTTTTTCGAAAATCCGATGATGAAACATAAGTTGCTTCATAAGTTTCTAGAATATAGAGTGATTATCAAAAATTTTCAAAAAAAAAAAAACATCAAAAAAAAAAAATCCACAAATATTTGGATATTTTTAGGTGGAATTAGAAAATAGTTCACCTAGTTTTTTTCAATCCAAATTTTTACGACAGTAGAAAAGTTTGAAAATGTTTAGGGTAAGTTTCTTCAAACCTTGTCTTTCATTTCGCAATGGAATGGAATGTAATTCATTGAAAAAATGGAATTATCTCATGAAAATTTTCATGTGATGATTTCTAACGATTTTCGAGTAGGTTTATTTTAACAAGAGTGTATAGATTGACTAAAAAAGTATTTTTGCTGACGAAGCAACAACCAAAACCAGAGTGTATGATTGATAGAAAGCGTTCAAACATGGTTGGATTTCGCTTAAAGAATAGTCATGCGAAAGTCACTCAAAATCTGCTATTCTGGCAGAAAACGAACAGTGCTCTAGAATGCTATTATAGCCGGTCATTTTAATTAAAAGAAAATATCAGATTTTATTTTTTTGGGGCCGCTGATTCCAAATCTAAAAACCATTTTTTAAAAATCGAAATGGCGAACACAAAATGGCGGACAATTTTCTCAAAAAATGATTATAAAGTATCACAGCAAAATATTGGCTATTGATTCAAAATTCGAGATCAATTTTTTTTGAAATCAGAGCTAGAAGAGTTTTTGTGGTCGCTGATTACATATTCGGGATCAACTTTTTCCAAAAAAAAAGTGATGAATTCAAAATGGCGGATAAAGTTACATTTTTATACCCTACACCCACCTATTCTCTTTGTCGTTCCGTTTGTAACGCAGAGAAGGAGGCGTGGCAGATATAGAAAAGTATACATATTCTTGATCAGCATCACTTCCTGAGTCGATATAACCATGTCCGTCTGTCTGGCTGGCTGGCTAGGTGGCTGGCTGGCTGTGTGTTGAAATACACTTTTTGGGAAAACTAAGCAAGATAATTCAATGAAATTTGGTATACTGCCTCCGTCGTTAAAGATAGCTCGGGGGATTGAAAATGAGCGAAATCGGTCAAAGGACACGCCTACCGCCCATACAAAAAATATATTCAAAATGCAATTTTAGGTGTATTTTTCACGACAATGCAACCCAAATACCCATAAATACTAAAAATTGTAAGCGCAAGCTCTGAGAAAAAACTGAACGAATTCTAACAAGAGGGCGTGGCACCTCCCATACAAGCAAAGCTTTAAAACGATGTACAGAAAGCGTTATTTGAGATATTCGAACCAAATTCGCCTCAGACACAAAGAATCATATATGAAAGCTCTCAACAAAAATTGGGTAAAATCGGACAAGGGGGCGTGGCACTTCCCATATTAGCAAAAGTTTCAAAATGCTGTACTGAAAGTGTTTTTTGAGATAATCCAACCAAACTTCACTCAAATACTAAAGACTATAAATGCACGCTTTAAGCTAAAACTAGACGAACTCAGACAGAGGGCGTGGCACCTCCTATATAAGCAAAGCTTCAAAACGCTATACTGAAAACTTTCTTCACTCAGACACTAAAAACTATAAATCCAAACTCTGGACAAAAACTGGGTGAACTCGGACAAGAGAGCGTAGCACCTCCCATATGAGCAAAATTTTAAAAATAGGGTAGGGTATTTAATGTTTGGCCAGGCCAAATTTTACACCCTTACTAGTTGTTACTTGCCTTTCGTCCCTGAAATCTTACACTTTATTAAATTATTAATTAAATTTCATAAAATTCTTAAGAGACGTTGACTCTCGTTTCTTGACAAAATCGGCTATCATTGTTTTGCTGCCAATATCACTACATTCTGGTACAGAAATGAGTTGAACCTTATTTCTGGAGATTGATTGAAGTTGATGATAGCCTCCAATCAGTAACGTTGTTATTTTCGAAGCAAAAGGGATTTGAGTCGAGAAGCTTAGTTCATTTCAGCAGAGAACAGTTGAGGAGTGATTTTTCAAAAGGGCGTAAAACCATGTTAAACAAATTTTCAGTAATGATGCTGTTTACAATATCTTATTTTTTGTTAATGTCTCCAGTGTTGTAGTGAGTTGACTAAAGATTCTAATCCGCTTTATATTTTTGTTCTAAAACGTTTGGAAATAAGCCCTTTTGTTTTGAAATCACTCTTATTTCACCATTTGGAAATTTGAACTGCTGTCTATAGGCATGGTATGTAAGCACCTATATAGCCGGGGGCATATAAAAAATATTAAAAGTTTTTTTGGCCACTATTCGAAATACGTCTTTCTGTATCAAACTCTAAAAATTTCTATGAAATTATATGGAAATATGCCCTTTTGTTCCGAAATGCTATTTCTGATCACGATTTTATCTTGGAAAAATGCATTTTTTGTGCATAGTAATGCCGATGGCATTCTTAGGTTTGTTCGAGGTTGGAGTGGTTTTACGCCCTTTTGAAAAATCACTCCTCAGTTGCCTTATAACAAGCATCGCACTTCCAAAAATCTTTAACTTTTACTTGAGCAAATTAATACGGGAGTTATTCATAGCAGAAAGAACCTCATTCATGTATTCTATGCAGATTTGTCATATTTTCAATATGTAGTAATTCTCAATGACCCATTGAAAATTACCATCTACACTTAAAAACATCTGTTTTGAATTCCCGAATATGCAAAACGACACTTTCTTATCTAAAAGATCTAGAAATCAGTTAAAAATATTCATATTAAAATCATCGATTAATTCAAGTTGACGATGCCATGTCGTCATACAGCTAAAATAGGGCATTCAACACAAACAATGGAATTGGGTGTTTGCTAATGACATATTTGGTGGTAGTTCGGTTCAGAAGCTCCGTATACAAGTTTGACAAGTAAATGATTTAAAATGAAAAACCGATGAGATCTATAAAATCGCCGCTTCATTGTCATCTTCGTAGCCGTCGTTGTCGCATCGATGCGGTCTATTCTCTGGTCTGGTCTGGTCTGTCACCTTTACTAAATGGCAAATGGCATCACGACTCATAAATTAAATCATAAATTATGCAAAGCTATTATTTGGAAATTTCATATGACAAAACAAATAAGTTTATAACTTATCTACGACTAAAATCTGAATGTTGAATGAATTTCAAAGAAATAAAAAGAAAAAAAACAAAACCGATCGTCATTATCATCAGCAGCAGCATTTCATTCCAACAGAGTGAGTGAATCGACGACGAACTGGAGTAACAGTCGAGCGCTTAACGCCCAAGCACCCGCTGTGTGATGATGCTTTTCAAACCATTGTTAAGCTTATAATTTAATAATTTCAAAAATTATGGACAGTTGGTTGGTATTCGGTAACGACGTTCAGCCCAAATTGATCGTCCTTTTTGGATCAGTTCATTCGTTCGTTCGCTCACATCAATAAAAAGTAATGATCGTCAGCAGGCGCATAGGTAGTAAGTGTAGTCTTGATAATGCATGCTTTAAAGATCGTTGAAATTCGTTAGTAATCAATAGAAATATATATACACGGAGAGTACTTAGAGCTGAGAACAATCCCGAAGCAAATAATTTTGAATGCCATAATTTTCTTCATATCAGGTCCTAATGTGATTTTTATCAAATATGCCCGCTTTTTCTTCAATTCAAACTTTTTGGAATTGTTTACCTGAAAAATAAATATGCCTATTTGCTTTTAATTAAATGCCATTTTTTCTAATATATCAAAATATGAAAATGCCCATTGCGAGAATTTTCATTTCATTGTCAAAAATAAATGTACTACAATGTCCATAACGACATCCCAGTATATCGTAACATCTTATGGAAAGTAGTTACTCTACAACAAAAATCGTCTGTCGAGCAGAAAATATTTAAGTAATAGATGACATAAACATGTTGCGAATCAATAAAGGGCCTATTAGTTCTCTCCTTTCCACTAAAACAAGCGTAAAAATGGATAAGAACACCATTTAAATTTAGTATGTTGACATCCACGACGATATTTCAGTAAATCGCACGCATTAAATAAGAAAAGAGGGGTGCCCACAACCGACCCTATTGCGTGCCCACAACCGACTTTGACTGCCACTTTTATAAGCAATAAGCAATTTTGTTGTGTGAACATTTTGGTTGGATTCGGTTTTGAGTCGCAAAATATAATAAATTCACTGCATAAATATAGATTGCATTCAGCTTTTCGATAGATTCTCTTCGATTCACTTGGAAAATTATTGAAAAAAACTTTTGAATTGACTTTCACCTATTCAAAAATTTTTTTTTTTCTTAGCACAAAGCAAGTGCGTCTAGTTTGCTCCGGTATGTGCACAAAAACTTCATGCTGTCATAACACGCGCTAAACATTTGTCAGGACAGCCGTATTTGTTTTCTGCCTGCGGGCATGGGCATTTTTATTCCCCTACATACATATAATGTTGTGTAAAAAGAAAGTTCAGAAATATTCATATATCAAACTAAATTTATTGAGTCAAATATTTTTCATTGTTATTGACCGACTCTCAACAAAACTTCGGGCAAAACCGTAATACCGTCCTTAAAGAATTTCTGGGTTTTCTGCTCGAAAAACTTGGACAAGACCTTTTTGCAATGCTTCAGAGAATTCGATTTTACGTCAAGATAATTTTGCAACGAATGAAACAAATGGCAATCCAAAGATGCAAAGTCTAAACTGTATGGTGGATGCATTAAAACTTCCCAGCCAAGGTCCCACAGTTTTTGCGGGTCATCAAAGAAGTATATGGTCTTGCGTTATTGTGATGAAAGACAACGCCATTTCTGTTGATTAATTTCGGACGTTTTTCCTTGAGCGCTTCATTAAATCTTGTTAATTGTTGACAGTACAGTTCCGAATCAATCATTTGGCCACGCGGAAGCAGCTCGTAGCACACTGCACCCTTGCAATCCTACCAAATACTTAGCAAAATCTTCCAGCGATGCCGCGGTTGCTTATGTGTAGGTCTACTTTCACCTTTTCAAAATTGTACATCAAAATTTCCAGAGCGATATCAATAATATAATTTTCCAACTATCCTTTCCGATAAAGTAACTTCTCCGATATACTAATTATTCCCGATTCAGCACTTATTTTATTGACTTTAAAACAAAACAAACAGGCTGTTCGCTTACTCCAAGTTTTTGCAGGTTTTACCCGAAAAGCTCTCGTTATGTACGTTTTATGCGTAATCGAGAGCTTTTCGGGTAAAAACTTGGAGTAAGCCCAGTGGCGGATCCAGGGGGGCTATGGGGCCGATCGGCCACCCCTCTCAAACCAAGTGAATAAATTTTTTTAAAATTATATGTAAAGATTTTAACATCATTCTGTTATTATTTAGAAATGTAGTCAATTGGCCACTGAGTAAGCCAACAGACTGAAAGAGTTGTCAGATCGGACTAGTACTTACAGAATTATCGTGCTTTAAAGTTGAAACTTTGCTATTTTACTTTTCTGTACTTTTTAGACAACTACATATGTATAAAAAAAATAGATTTAGAATAATCATATTTACATTTGTGCATCTATCGTCATTGCTGTTGAGACGATTGGACTTCAACCTGTAATATGACAGGATAAAGCAATTTTTAGATCAACGAAAAAAGTGTTAAGGCTTTCTCATAGTCCAGAATAATAAAATAACAAAAACAAATAATAATCTTTTGGAGCACCAAACTAAAACCTAGGCTTTCGAAATTCAGAAATCCGAATAATGTATTCTCCTGCAATCATTCAAAGGGAAAATTCCGAATAAAACTTTTAAATTTTTCAAACCAATGTATCCTAATGGTATACAATATCGCTAAGTTCTCAACATCTGGTAAATTAGCCAGCCAGCACCGACTGACTCTGTATTAACCGATTAGAGTGAGCTGTCGATTTATGCAAAAAAAAAAAAACAACAAAAAAATCCCAAAGTCAAAGCCGTAGTCGTCAGTAATGTTACTCTAACAATTTATTTGGTGAATATTCGAATCATGAAATTGGCCACAGGCAAATTTACATTTTTCGTTCATATGCGCAATCGTTCGTTTGCTTCCCTTGAATCGAACACAGCAGCGACTAACTGAGTGGCTGACCGACGACTGCACATGCTGCCGCCATACCGCGCATCAAAACTCTCCTCTGTGTAAAGCTGCAAAGTACCAGCCATAACAATGAAGAAATGAAATTCAGCAGCCCCCAATTGCCCCGATTTTACTCCACGATCATCAGCATCATCATCATGTCTGTATGTATTTTGTGCCTAACTGATTTTCTGCGCGCCTGCGCAGTAAAAGCACCAGCACCAACACAATAACTCTGTGTGTGCGCCATATCGTAACAAAGTTTACCGTGGGAAATGAACAGTAGTGGACTTAAGCTATGCTGTCTTCCCAACCCACCAAAGCGCTCACCGCGCCCGATACACTTCAATGAACAGTGTAAGATTTCTGTTTTCTATGAGAACAAGAAAGAAATTATGTTTTTTTTTTTTTTTTGTTAACAAAACTACATATCGTCGCTCACTTGTACAACGGCCCTAATTGCAATTTTTTTAAATCAATTTTATTACATATACCTAAGGGCCAACCTCAAATACACCTAAATATGTAATAAACTGGAGGCTGTTGCCTCATGACTATGCACAACGCCGTACATTCGCTGATTGGGCCCTGCAAATGATTGCTGGAGATGATGATCTTTTTTAAAAATCATCCTTCGGACGAGGCTCATTTCCTCCTCGGCGGCTGTGTTAACAAGCAAAACTGCCATATCTGGGGCTCGAAAAATCCACAAGTAATCGTGGAGAGGCCAATGCATCTACCGCGAGTCACTGTTTGGTGCGATTTATAGGTTGGAGGCATCATCGGGCCGTTTTTTCGAAGATGAGAGCCGAAACACCATAAATGTCAACTCTGAGACGGAGGTTGAAGCTCAGGGTCTGGACGATATGTGGCTTTAACAGGGCGGTGCTACACCAGACACAACTTGCCTCAATATGGACTTTTTGCGTCGCATATTCTCGAAACGTGTAATTTCTCGTCGCGGTGATGTGAATTAGCCGCCCAGATCATGCGATTTGACACCGTTAGACTTTTTTATGTGGGGTTACATGAAGGATAAAGTCTATGTGAATGATCCAAAGACGATTTCAGACTTGAAAAGCAATATTACTTCAGTAATTTGGGCCTTTCCGGAGGCCATACTGCAAAATGACATCGAAAATATGGCCGAAAGTGTGAGATATCTACGGAATAGTCGCGGTGAACATATCCACGAAATAATTTTCCTCACATAATCCTATTGTGTGACCTTTTGAACGAAATGAAATATTTGGAAAAATTCCGAACCGTTTACGTTTTATTCAAAATCAAAGTACCACACGACTCAATGAAACACCCTTTACTAATCAGCAGTCCTCCCGAATGGGACCCGCCTTGAAGCTTTAATTAATTAAACCTAAGCAATTGGCTGAACAAAAAAGTTCTAGAAGGCTGGGACGGTACTCTAGGCCGCAGACAAACAAAACAATTCATGCCAAGAGTTTCCAAACAAACAACAAAACAGTTACTTATGCTGAACAGAAACGGTATATAGACTGTTACAGGATTTCTCACGGGACATTGTCAAGCAGGGAAGCATCTCTCCAACATGGGATTAGTTCAAAATGAATTCTTTAGATTCTGTAATGAAGAAGCGGAAATAGCACAACATATTTTATGTCACTGTGACAGTCTAGCAAGACACATAACTCGTTACATTTCTAGTGTGTACCCCTCTACTTCTGAGATGGGTGCCTCACCCCCAAGGAACATACTAGCGTTCAATAATACCATGCGCCTATAGACTGACTTCTAATTAAGTCTTATCAGGGTTAGCACAATAGGCCTTATAGGCTGTACTCGAGTACCTGATGCTGGGTAACAACGGTCCACTTGCTCACAAATTTTTTAAATTTGAAATTACGAAAGTGTCCTGACGACTGAGTGGCAATCATACAGCGTACATACTTCGGGCTCTAACTATTTTGTTCATACGCCCGTTCGTTAGTTCGTTTGCTCGTTCCTCGTCACTTTGGTTCAGTTGTTCAACATTGATCGGAACGTTCCATTATAAGCGATAACTTTTTTTTTTGTTTTAGTATTTTTGTTTTTGTTTTATTGTTTTTGCTATTGTTGTTATTATTGCTGTCGTAGTTGTTGGTAGTGTCGGTAGTTGTTGTTGTTGTTGTTGTTTCTTTATTTTCATACATCACACGTTGGTTGTCGACAAGTCGTATCTACATCTTTTTTTCTTTTCTTTTTCTGTTGTTCTCTCTTTCTTTCTACAAAACTTTAACATGGAATGTGGTTCAATTTAGTTCAGGCAGCTTCTTATTTCTCATTTTAAATAACAACAACAACAACGAATACTAACTACAACAACTAAAGGATATTTAACTTTAATATTGCGCTCAAAGACGTGGGCAACTGAATTTGTCCAAAAAGTCCGCAATGATGCCTTCGTAATATTTTTTTTTTTTTTTAATGGCGTATGAAAAAACGTTAAGTGCAGCCGATTTTCAGCAATCTCTACCTAATTACGATTTCAAAGATCTGCCACCTGCAGGAAAATTATTTTTATACCCTACATATGCACATTGTCCTTCCGTTTGTAATGCAGAGAAGGAGGCGTGGCAGGTATGGAAAACTATATATATTGATCAGCGTCATCTCCTCGGTTGATATAGCCATGTCCGTCTGTTTGGCTGGCTGGGTATATGTGCGTGGAAATATATTTCACGGGAAAACTGAGCAAGATAACTCGTTGGATTGAAAATGAGCGATATCGATAAAAGGACACGCCTACCCTACAGGTATGTAACTAATATTCATCCAATCTCTAGAAATAGTACGTGCAAGTTGTGATCAAAAGCTTGACGAAGTCGAACAAAAGGGCGTGGCACCTCCCACACAACAAATGTCGTAGCTCATAAGTTGTTTGAGATAAAGCAACCAAATATCGTACAGAAACTTGAAATAGTCGAGCCAAGCTCAGGATGAAACAAAGTGAACTCGATCAAAAAAGTGCGTGTCACCTCCCCTTTTCGAAATTGGTTAATAATATTTAACGATAATTTTTAGTATATCACAGTGTAAATCCAAAGCCATTTCAGATTTACTTGTCCTTATCACTTTACGATATAACCTTTTATTCCCCACATTGAATATTTATAAATAGGAACGTAATTCCTCTTGTAATAATGCCGACAAGTGATAAGCAACGATGATGGTAAAATTTATTTATTTATTGTTAAATAGAAATAGGCAATAGTTAGTGTAACAGATAAAATTTTTATTTGTTTGATTAGTCAGTGTACGATGGTGCGCATGCGCACACCGACCACCACTTTAAGGATTCACATTAACAGCGTGCGTGATGTAGGTGGATATTTTTTATGCTTTGCTTGGTGATAGATGGATGGTTTATTTAGATTGACAGAGTGCAAGGACTAAACAAGTACAGACGCAGGCAGAATAACAAATAAACGCTACCCGCAAATTGTATTTGATTTTACGCGTATTTGTGGCTTGCATCCGCGCAGATAACAAGAAGGTGATAATTGAATATTAGTTTAGTAACAAATTTTGCTCAAATAGATTCCTAATGAATGTATCTAAATGTATAATAAATAATTTCACACAAACTCGTCATATTGTCGGTTAACTACAAAAAGGGAAGTTTTTTTTTTCAATTTAAGTAAATACATAACTTTTTATATATGCAAAGTAACCCCTTAAGGGGTTATTCTTGCAACATTAAGAAGGTCACAGTAAAAATATATCTATGTTTTTTCTTCTACTGAAAAATCCTATGCAGCCATTCCATGCCTAGCGTAACAAAATCTGCCGCACTCCTTCCGATTTTCGATTTGTGGAGGGGTGCAAAGGGTGAAAAATTAGGAAATTGTGACAAACTCTCCTCACATAATTGCACATTTCCTAAACATTTTTCATGTTCAGGCCACTTTCGGAAATACCATTTGTTAGCTATTTTTTCGTATTTGGTAAAAAGTACTAAATTTACTACTACATATTTTAGTTCTAAACTAGTAAAAACGCTAAATTACCTTCTTTTTTGACCTTCCAAAACATATTTTTTTGAAGAAAAAAAAAAATTTCATATGAGAAAGAGGGAAAAATTATGTGTCTCGCGGCTTAGAGGTTATGATTTTTTTAAAATTAAAAAAAAGGGCCGACAATATAATAAGGGCCGTTTCTTAACCCATTTTCACGCTATATGCACAAAGTAATTCTTTTTCTATTTGGTAAAAATTACTTAACTTACTACTATTTTAATACTAATCGACAAAAAACGCTATATTACGTATTTTCGGCATTTCAAAATATTCTTTTAGAAAAGAATACAATTTTATTTTAGTACTAGATCATCCCATAGCTTATCTATGAATTCACAAATCAAATTTCCAGCATGATCACACTTAGATCGATTGAGAATTTGTTTCCTTAAATATTTTTCCTTAACCTTGAAACTTTTGAAGAATTCTCAATAAATGCGATACAAATCTACTCGTACATATGTTTATTGATTGGATGACAACAATATAATAATAGTTTTCCTTTGAGCGGCATATAATCAAAGTACACTTACTTATGTGCATTCGTTAGTGTTTGTGTAAAGTTAACTTTGAGTTCATTAAAAACCTATTAGGGAAATAATTGATTGTCAAACTAATATTCAATTATCACCTTGCTGTTATCTATCAACTAGTGCACATATGCACACACTGCCTGCCCGCAAACAAATACTTGTGCAATCAAAATTGTAGTAATGTGTGTGTGTGTCTACTTCCCAAGGGGAAAAGCAGCGTTTCGGAAGGTTTTCTGAAGTGCTTCTTTTACAGCCATAAGCGCTTCCGGACCATAATACGCGTTCTTTCTTTTTAACACTGCATGACCACTGGAGGGAAGCGTTTTAAAGCTTGTCGCAGCCTTGAGGAGGAAGGTCTTTCGAAGCGCTTATTTTTAAATGCGGCGCTAAGCGTTCTGTCAATTAAAAAAAAACCAGCTGGTATTCGAACTGGAGTCTCATGTGATAGAGAGAAACACATTATTATAACATTACTATTACTATTATTATAAAATTACAATCCTTTAGTTTATTAAGCAGAGACAATCAGAATTTAATATTCGAATGCTTCATACAGCCTTGCAAAAAATTATTAGAGTTATTTACGATCTGGAGTAACGAGCTGAGTAACAGAGTAAAGGTGCACTCAGGTACTCTGAATAGTGAGCATACTCAATACTTTGCACGTATATTCGCTTTTTGTTTCTCAAAATAATTTTAGCTGACACAAAAAAAAAAAAAATTTTAAATTAATATTTTGCTCTCATTCTAATTTTTATTTTTGATGAGCGAAAATTGTCTCTCAATAATAAACAAGTTCAAACGTTTCTATAGAAATAGAAATAGTAAAAAAAAAGGCAAAAGTGTAAGAAAATAGCTTGACTAAAAGGGTAAAAGAGTAACAGAGTAACTTACATATATTTTGTTGTTGTGGTTGTGCACTGTTACCCTGTTACTCTGTTACTCAGGACGTTAATCTAAATCGTGAATACCCCTATTGTGTATTCAATTTCAATTCAATTAAATGAAAATACTATAAATAAACTAAAAAAAAGCAAAATAAAAAAAGGAAAAAAAATTTATAAAAAAAAAAATAGTCACGGTGGGAATCGAACCCGTGTAGGATTAAGGATATTGTTAATTATAAAATAACCTGATCCAAACCCTACATGCGTCGTTGTTTGTGTTCTAGGCTTTTTATTTTATTTTTTTTTTATTTTTATTATATAATTCCTTCCACTTGAGTCGGTTTCCCGTCTTCAAGTGTTTAGTGAATTATTTTTATTTTTTTTTGTCTGCTTGGTTGTTTTTCCTTTTTTTTGTTTTAATGAAAGAAAATTTTATTTTTTATTTTTTTTTTTTTATTTTTGAAAATATTTTATTTGATAAGCTCTGTTCCGTTCAACGACTAAAAATTGAATGAATTCAAATTCAGATAAAAATTAAATTATAAATTTTTCAAAATAACAAAATTCTCTTCGAATGAAATTGTTATGGAAACACAATAAAAAATTATTCTAAAGAGATTTCCATAGAAACATAAAAAGTAAATTCGAACATTACAGTAAAGGCTTGATAATTATATCCAAAATCAAATTAATAATTTAAAAATAGTTGCAACAATGAAATCTAATTGAATTTAATAATAATAACTACAAAATTCGTTACACCCGGATCTTATACTCAAACATTAAAAAAACATTGCTTAAGCGCTTCAAAATTTCTGTAGAGAAAAGCGCTTGATATTTTTCCCATTGGGTTGTTTCTTCCTTGGCAATCCAAGTGTTTGCGGCTCTGCCATAGTCTGTCAATCTAAATAAGAGCCAACAAACATACAGACACACATAGAGAAAAACGAACCAATATGAGTACAAGTATGTGGTGCTGGTGCGACCTACGCATTTTTAATCCTTAAAGTGGTTGCACATGCGCATTGCACGTTGATCAAATAGATAAGAATTTTTTTATCTGTTAAATTTACGAACGTCTAATTATGAGGTGCTCCGCGCATGCGCAAAAGTATATGACGAGTACGGGTATTAAGTGTGTGCGGTTACACAAATAATGTTCATGCGGTCTTCAAACCCGCCGGTGCTAATCGCATGTCAGTAAATACATATGTGTGATAGGTAAAGTCCGTCCGATATGTGACTGTGATTCGAATATTCAGTATAAGGCAAAGGAAATATGCCGCAATTTTTATGACTGATTTTGGAATCAATATATGAATGGTTTGCGAAAAAAATGTACTTAAATTGTTTGAAACTTTCCTCGATCTTCTTAAACAGGACATTATTTAGTCACGTGCATACTTAGTAAGTGACTAGCTTTCTAATATCTGTTCACTATTAAATTAACCCTAGAAAGATGCACATATCAAAAGTAATGTTAAAGATAAACATATGCCTTTCGAGCGCAATGACGGAACTTCGCTGTTACTGAATTGATGCAAACGTTTGATGAAAGTCTTGATCATCGACTGAGTAGGAGTAAGTTGGACGAACAGTCAATAAACGCGTCGGACGAAAAAATATAACGATATATTTTTTTGCGTGCGCTTCTGCGACGAAGCTTGTCTTTCTAGGGTTAAATCGTTGAACTTATGTTTGGTTTGTATATTTGACCAGATACATCTATCTAGGTGTATTTTGGTGCGCGAAATCCAAATCCGATGTCAGAACTGCTCATACACCCTCAAAATTTCAAGGTATCCTTGCTTGAAGTTTCGGAAAGTGCTGTTTTCTGGCTTATGGCAGTTCCAGGAATTTCCGATTGGACTTTTACTTTCCGATATATGCGTTGATAAAGATAGTTATTTTTTTAAAAAAATTATACTTGAAATTAAGGGTGCGATATTTCCCTATCTTTTGAGCTATCGCTTTTTAAAAAATATATTATTAAATTTTTAAAAAAATCGCTTTTTTTGTCCAAAAATTGAGTGTGTCACCACCTATTTTTTCAGCAAATATTATTTGTCTTGTTGTCCTTTATATTTGTACCAAATCTCATTCATATGGCTCAAATAGTTTCGGAGATATGATGTGTTTTATGGCACCGCCCATTTTCACATTGAGTTGATTTTAACTTACATGATTTGATTGAATACATATCAATTTGTTCATGCATCGGAAAAATTAAAATTAAAAAATATTCAAAAAGTTTCATAATTCTAATGAGTTCAAATTTTTATTATATTTTCATGTGAAATTCATTCAATCCACAAAAGTCGTTGATTGACGTAAAACTTCTTGATCAATGCTATGTCCAAGAAGTGCCACCTCCAAGTTTAATTGTGATACATCATCTTTAAGCTTTGCAATTGCCTTTTTTATATGCAGCAATGAACCTAAAAAAAAAAACATAACAACAACTTTCAACAAACTTTACCGTGCAAAAAAACTTAC
The DNA here is from genome assembly GCA_951812925.1 of Calliopum simillimum. Lineage (NCBI taxonomy): Eukaryota > Metazoa > Arthropoda > Insecta > Diptera > Lauxaniidae > Calliopum > Calliopum simillimum. The sequence continues at coordinate 6,522,342 of OX638369.1, forward strand.
TGCCATCAGACATAGACTGTCCGCGTTTTTCCATTTCAGTTTTCTTTATATCATTTTCAAGTACCACTTCCTTCAGTTGGGTCATAAAATCATCAGTATCCTTTTGTATTTGCATCTGTGCATACTGCAATGTGGACAATTCAATAGATGTCTCCTTAAACTGTCGTATGAGATTATGCAATTCGTTATTTAGATGCTTTTCACGACTTTCCACTTTATCCAGGCTAAATGTGAACTCGCTATGGAGCTTTTTTAACTGCATTTGGGTTTCATCGGAAATCTGAAAATATACATGTGTTTTTTATATTTTTGTTATAAAGATGTGACAAATTCATCTTACTGCATCTATGTTTGATTTAAGCATTTCCATTTGAGTTATATGAGAACGCCAATCTCGAACATCGGTCTTAACGAAAACTTTCAACTGTGGCAAATTTCGTTCCAATTCTAAACGCCATTGTTGCTGATCCGAAAAATTCTCCACTGTCGTGTATTGTTCGTTATATTCATTTTCATGTAGTTTCTGTTCATTGGCCGATTTACGAGAAAACCAATTGAAATTATTAAGATTATCCAATTCCATATCACTATCATCGCTATATGTGGTATTTTGTTCATCGACAAGCTTTTCCAAAATTATTTCGGCATTATCGTCTAAATATTCAATTGTAGCTTCATCTTCTTCAGCTATGTAGGGTCTCTGGCATGTAATCTTTAAAGAATTAAGGTATGATGTATAAGTTAAAAGTGTCAAACTTAACGTGGCACTCTCCGATTTGGTTAATATTTTGGATGAGACTTAGGAAAATACAAAAGAGCTTCATAATATCAGTTTCTCAGACAATGACTAATTTGTTCTTGGATAAAATATATATTTGTTTTCAAAAATTTATTATGGACATTTCTAACTTAGTAAGACATTGTACGTTGTTAATCATTATCATTGCCAATGTTAATTCAACTCTACAAACCTTAACGACTTTAAGCGCCTGTGTTGCTAAGCAATCTAAGACTGACAAACAAATTGGGCCAGCACCGCGTATAAGTTTATTGGGTTGAAATTCTATCGGCATATCCTTAAAGATAAATAAAAACTTGTAGAAGAAACTAAAGTACAACAATTACAAAACACTTACAATTTCTTCCAAAATTTGCATAATTTTCGATATAACGGTATTAGGATCATCAGATTCCTGTGGCTTTTCCATATCCTTACCCAATTTCCTGCATAACCACCAACATATTAAAGTGAAAAGAAAAAACTGTTCGCCAGGATTGATAGATTTTACAAAGTAAAATTTCGCCATAGATTTCATTTTATATTCCCTCAGTAGATGACTCTCAAAGTTTAACATTTTCAACTTTTCAAATAAATCATCAGATTGAAAAGTTGTCAAGGACAAATTGTTCTTTTGTTCTTTTTCGCGATTAGATGAAAAATCTTCCTGCATAATGATTGTGAGTTGTTTTACTTGATAGCTCCTTATTTGTTGTTTGTAGTGTGATATCCATGGTAACCATAATATGCATTTCTTGGTTTATGTTGAATATAAGTAGGTACATATGCAAATGTGCTAAATTGTTCAAAAATTATATAAAAGGCGAAGCTTCAGAAGTAATCTAAATTTTGCATGAAAGCCCCATTAAAGGGTAGACAAAATGGGAAAGTATGATCGGTGAACTTTTTTTTCCGCTTCCAGTAATGAGGAATTCTTTTGATGTATGCATTCATAAAAATTTTATATAGGAACTCTTTGAAAGGGTTAAAAAATGGGGCTAGTATATTGAAAAAAATATTGAAGAGAAAAAATTAATAATATCGGTGAACGTTTTTTCCTCTCCCGGTCATTAGGAATTTTTGTTTTGATATTTTTATGAAAATTTTTTATGGGATGCCCTTAAGGGGTGGATACAAGGGGCTAGTATAGTGTTGAAGAGAACAAAAATAATTGGGGATCGGTGAACCTTTTTTTCTATCTCCCGGTTATGAGAAATTTTTTGATATTTTAATCAAAATTTTGTAGGGATGGAAAATAGGGGGTAGTATATTTTAGAGAAATATTGGAGAGGAAAAGTAGGTGGGGTCGGTGAACATTTTTTCCCTCTTCCGGCAACGAGGAATTTTCAGTGCTCTTTCACTGACTTTTTTAATTAAAAAATTCAAAAAAAAACAAAAATCTCATCGTTTGCCCATTCCAATAGCCTGTTTCCACCGCAGATTTATGAAGTGATTTAGCTGCAACTCACCTCATTCATCATGTATTTAACGTCAAATAAATCTGAAAATAGCCGTTAATCACTTCATAAATTTCCGGTGGAAATAGGCTAATAGTTTTAAAGGTTGAAAACTTTTTAAAAATCACTTAAAAAAAAATTTTGCAATTTTTTATAAAAATTTTCTTAAAAATACAAAACTTTTGAAAAATAAATCACATAATTCGGCCGACTATTGGCGGAGTTATAAGCATTTCCGAAAATTAGTTAGTTTTCACTTCAACTAACCGACCGACAAACCTCGAAAAATTGCTCCAGTGCTTCTTTGCATCTCTTGGGTATAGGGTGACCAGATTTGAAATAAGAGAAAACAGTTCATCATGAAAAAAAAACAGTACAATTCAAAAAAAAAACAGTACACTCTTTGTTTATTCAATTCATAACTTTTAAACAAAACATTTTAATGAAAAACAAACTGTAGAAACAATATAAAAACACTTAAAACTATGAGAACATAATAAAAATTATTGCATTTTTTGCAAAAGGTACAACTCTGACATATTAGCCGTGTTTCTTTAGACGCGTATATACAATTGTGGATATTTTTAAATTGCGATAACTCATGAACAGTGAGTCGCACAATAAAAACTTTAAGGAACTTTTTTATGGAGAATCATGTTCTCTACATAAACTTTTCATTTTATATTAAAAAAATTTATCTTTTTGTAGCTATCTATCAGCAAAAACGGGAGCTCTTTTAGAAGACCAACACATTAAAATTCCAGCACCGCTTCAACATTTCTTCTCTTTAAAGAACGCTCAAATGTTCTCAGTAGCGAATAGACGCTGGGAACATTCCCCAACCAGCGCTATAACAAAGTATTTTTGGCCTTGTTTTCTCAAAGCAGATTTTTCCAAATATTTACTATCTCTGACGAGGAGTGAGTGCAGCCTGCTGACTAGAGTTGTGACTGGTCATTGTCTAATTGGTCATCATGCCTTTAGACTCGGCATAGTCTCCAACAACTGGTGCAGAAACTGTCACGAGCCTGAGGAAGAGGAAACAATTGAACACCTTTTATGTCTTTGTCCTGCTCTTGCAAGAACTAGACTGAAATGCTTTGGTCAGCCATTTTTAATTCCCTAAAAGAACTCACTAAAATTCACCTAAGTGACATTAAAAGATTCGCTGTGCTTACAGGATCCTTCAGTTTGGACAAACACCATATTGAAAGGACCAGAGTTTATGAATAGACGTTAATAAGAGAGTTTGTGGTATCACTATTGACCCTTGCGGTCTATGTGTGGCAATATTGCCACCACCCAAACCTAACCTAACCTAGCTATTTTATAAAAACTGGTTAAGCACCGATAAATGGCAGAAAATCACTTTTTTTAAATAACTTCTAAATAATTATTTTTTTTTACAAAAGATAAAATTATTTGTAGAGCATGTAGTTCTCCCTGAAAAAGACTCTTGGACTTTTTATCGTACGACTCACCGTTCATAAGTTATCGCAATTTGAAAATTACAATTGTATATACGAGTCAAAAAGAAAAAACACGGCTATTGTTTTCTTATGTGCTATTAATTTGTGCCCTCATGTGCCCCCTTAAATGTGGTTAAAGCACTTCTAAATATAAATATGTTTTCTTTTAATTAAAAAAAAAAAAGAAAGTTTATAAAAAGTATCTCACAAAAACTTATTAGAATTTATCACTTTTTTGTATAAACTTCACAATTCCTTTTGTTCCCGCCTCGGTTTTCAAAAAATTATTGAATTCGATACAGTTATATCCGTAATTAGTTTTTATAATCAGTTCACTTTCTAAATTTTTCAATAAAAACCTTTTCCGTTCCTTTCTCCAACATGACTACATTAAACTGAATATTCTTTTAGAGGCAGCATTTGAATGAGGTATAGAAAAAATAAAATTGCATACTTTCAAAATTCGGAAAGAAACCACTATTTAAAAAGTCTTTCCATTTTTCCTCAACTGGCTTTTCTTTTTGCACAGTTTCAGATAAAGTTTTCAAGTGAATGAACTCATCAAAAAGTAAATCCATATCAAAGATTTATGCGTTTTTTCAAAATGAAAATGTTCTCCGCAGTGTTGCTAGAAAGTTTAATAATAGACAGACTGGTCAAGGAGTTATACAGAGAGATTCAAAATAAATTATTTTCATTAAAAATTCATTGAGTACGGACATGAAAAAAATATATTTTTCAATACATAACATGTTATTGGAAAAAACAATACAAAAAACAGTACACCATTAAAAAAACAGTACTTTTGGGTACTGTTTTGGGTGTAGGTCATAAAACAGTACTTTTATCAAAAAACAGTACATGTACTGTTTAAAACAGTACGTCTGGCAATCGTACTTAGGTATACTTATATCTCTTCGAGCCGTGAAAGCATTTTTTCCATTTGAGGACGTGCCAATGCCCACTCTTGAAAAAGAAAATTCTATGCATTGCTCATCCTCATGACCTTTCTCACAAAAAAAAAAAAAACAAAAAAATTAAGCGACTATGATGAGGTTTAGCCATAGAAACAGAGGCTAAAACGATTTTTATAAATAGATTTAGCCAAAAATAGTATGCATCAGCAAGGAGTTATGGACAAATTAAAAACAGGTTTTAAGAGAGTGTGTTTTTACACGGGCCCATTGTATTCAAAGCTTAACCATATAATTACCATGTTTTATTCGACAAGCTAGCAGCGATAAAATCTGACTTTGTTTTGTTTTATTTTCATTTACTTTCTCGTAAAATAGAAGTAGAGGATTATTCTCTGCTCTGCCCTTATTTTATGTATTTTATGAAAGAAAAAGGAAGTAGTGGAAATAGAAAAAAATCATATAAAAAAATTTTACGTTGTCATTTTGTTTACTGGGACAATTTGTTTGGCAGCACTGCACTGCTCTGTTTAATGTGATTCTGTTTGTTTGATGTTTCAGTAGTTGACATTTCAAAAAAAAAGTACGCGGAAATTTAAATAGAAAAATTGAAAAAAAAAGATGAGCCAAGAAAAATTACCAGATTTCAGCATTTTATCTGCTGAAGAATTACAGGATGAATATATCAAATTATATGAACGATTCCAGCAGCTACGTGAACAAAGCGAAACAGACGCACAATGCATTCACGAATTGAAACGTAATCTGGACACTGCAACTGCGGCGGAGTCTTATTTATCTGAAGCGTTAGCGCAAAATAATGTCGAACAAGTTGAACTTTCCAAATTACAGTTGGAGTTAGAGCAAACGCGTAAGAAGTATAAAGAATTGCAGACTGAATTGGCTAACTCCCAAAACGAAGCGGATTTGGCGCAGATAGAAAATATAGATTTGCGAAAACAATTAGAGCTCCTACAACATAAAGAAGTTGCAGAACCAACAGAACCAATCGCATTCGGCATGACAAGTGCTCAGCAATTAGAAAGGGAACAACAATTACAACAAGAGAATACGGAATTACTTCAAAATTTGGAAGAATTCCAAGAGAGCACCATACGCTATACAATTGCCATAGCGGAGCGTGAGGTAAAGTAACTAATCCTTGAAAAAATATTAGAACATTTTCTATAACATGTACATTTGTATTTTCTTTAGAAAACTATTGAAATCTTACGAGATCAGGTGAATTGCTTAGAGGAGAACATGCAGTATAAGCGCGGTGAATTGGAGGAGGTCACACATCTCTTAGAAAGCACTCAAGAACAACTGATGGAAACCAAAGCTCAAATAGCAATGCTTACGGCAGCACCGGAAAATATTGGTAACTTCTATATGTGTATATAATAGGGGCCCATCCATTCAAGAGCAACAGTAATGTCATAAAATAAAGAGTCTGTCTATACGGGGGGACTCGCGTACGCGAAAACTCAATTAGCGTACGCGAAATCCAGTGAAGTTTTTTCCCAAGGGACGCAGCTTCATTACAACAGTAATTTTACATAAAAGTAGGGGTAAGTGGGCGGCCTGCGGCCGCAGCTCAGGATTTAAACCCGTCAGACATCCAACACCGGCTTCGCGGCGGCCTTCGGCCGCGGATCAGTACATAAATTAATCAAGTTCCCCGGGGGAAAAAACTTCACTGGATTTCGCGTACGCTAAATTGAGTTTTCGCGTACGCGAGTCCCCCCGTATAGACATTTCCTAAAATAAATTGGCTGATATTTTGTTAGAAATTAATTGAATTAGCATGGTTTCAAGAGCATAATGCAGACGTCCTTAAGTGGATAGGTCAATCATATTCAAATCCTTTGGGGAGACTTAAACGAGCGATTTCAAAGAAATGTCATGGAAAATACTCAAAAAGTTTGGTATAACATTCTTGGAGAATTTGTCGGAAGTTATCGTCTATGGCCGGAAAATCGAAAAAATTCAACAATAATATCGGATATTCAGGGTATTAAATGCATTCTAATCAATTCAGAAAAATACGGTACCGGTTACGTAAGTCGATTTTATTATTTTATGTGGCCAAAAAATATTAAATTCATTAGCTACCAACAAATCACGTGTCAAGTGGCTCTGTGGTGTGAGCTTACTGTTCTGTGTTTTTGAGTAAAAACAACAACATTACAAAAACAAGGCATAGGTAAAAAAACCAAAAAATTGTTGGTTTTCGATACGTTTCACCCATAACCATATGGGATCTTCAGTCGAATTCACCTACAAACCAAGAACTCGACCAAGCATGCTTTATTAATTTTTTGCATAGATTAGACGAGAATCACAGCAAAAAATTCAATGCAGCATATGCAAAGTTCTAATTTTTTGTTTTTTCCCCTGTTATGCATTGCCCCGCTGTTTGTAAGTCGTTGATATTATACTTTTCTTACAAAGCGCCTTCGAATGCAAGCTTTTTTGGCGAGTTTCAACCGAAGTAGCAAGCGCGATCGTATGTTTATCACCAGGCTCTGTGAAAACAACAAAAATATTAAATTCGAATCACCAAAATTAAGATTTGTTACGTTACTAGGGGGAGCAGGTTGTACGATTTGTTACATTGCGTTACGGCCGGGGAGGGGTGGGGGGGTCAAAATTGCGTTACTTACTTATCCTTTGCTGAAAATTACAGCCACTCTTTTTTGCTCACACCTATTATTTTATCCAGCTGTGTACACTTTGAAATATGACATAACTGAATTTTCTAGATCGCAAAGGAAACTCCTTATTCGCCGAGGTAGATGATCAACGTCAAGTCATGAAACAATTACTTGCAGCACAAAAGAAAAGTTACTTGGAAATGAAAAAAATATACAATGACAGTGAACATGAGATACGTCGTCTAAAACGCGAAAATATGGCAATGCATACGGAGCTACAAACATGTAGTACATTATTCTGCAATGCTGATAGAACATACCAAGGTGAGTTCAAATAATTTTATTTTATTTAAAAATAAACCCAATTCATATTGTACATTTATGTTGTAACCTACTAGAAAAGTTAAAAGCACGCATTCTTCAGCTAATGAACCAAAAGGAAGATTTGGAAAAGCAGTTAAATTGCACCCAAGAACGCCTCGGGGAAGTGGCTAGCAATAAAGGCGTGGCATGGATTAATTCAATGTTGAATTTTTGCAAGTATGCATTTGCCATAAGGATAGAGAGTATAATAAAGCAAATTAGTGAAGCGCTGTGGCGCTCAACAAATACGCATTACTTCTTACTGTAGAAACCTTAGTAAATATGCATTAGCCTAGCATACTTTTAAGTCAATTTAAAATACATTAAATTATAAATTGTTTTGTATTGACAATAAAACTATTTTCCTTTTGCACATGCGCGCATAATTTCTTATTTAGACAAGAGACCGATGAACTCAAAAATCAACTACATCGTGAGCGTTTTCAATGTGGCACACTTGAGGAGCAACTACGAAACTTACAGCAGGATATGGCACGGTAAGTTGAATTCGTTTACATGAAGGATTCATAAGCAAAAAGTCTCTCTTCTTAGTTGGCGTTTCGAGTCCCTTAAATCGAGATGTATTCTAATGGATAGAGAAAACTTATTGAACGAAAATAAGATAAGTTTTAAGCCAAAAAATGCAATAGAATTTCATATTAACGAGCGGCAATTAGAAAACGCACGACCGCGAATTTTGAATTCACCAGTTGTTACATCTTCTCTAACGCCGGAAGTTACGCTTGAAAAAAATGTTCTAAAAGAGATAGGCATTAAATCGAAGGAAATTCAAAGTACACACGAAATCGCCAACATAACGTCCAATAAAGTTGCGGAAAATTTTGCAACAGAAAAAATACAGAACGCAAGCTATATAGATCTGACTGCATGCAAAATTTCTCTTGGCAAAGATGCTGAAAATAAGGAAAATGTTTGTGAAATTGCCAACTTGTGCGTCGACGTTGATTTTGTTCATTCAATCGATGAAACTGCAGCAAAACCTATGAGCACCCTTCATGTAAGAGATATAAATGAACTTCAATCGACGGCACCTTGCGATAGAAAATCGTTTCAATCAATTCTTTGCAACGATCCATTCGGTAAGAAATCTAAAAAAACTGTAAAATTTTCTTGTAACGATAGTGACGATGCTAGTACTAGCTCCGGGAAGGCTGCTATAAAGAAAGTGCGCACAAAATCAAGTGTCATAGTTAAGCGTATAACAGTTAGTTCTAAAAGTAAACCATAAGTAAAGAAAAGAAGATTTCACTGCAGTGTTTTTATTTGTGTATTTAATTGTTTATCAACATTTAGCATTTGAATAAAAATTATAAATAAATAACAATTATTTCAACTCATATCGCATTCAAGATTAAATATTTTGAGACAATGTAAAGTTTTTCCACCCAAAACACCGATTTTAGGTTAATACGAGTATTATTCGTCTCTGCAACAGGTGCATATCCAAAAAAATTTCAATATGGCGACGTTTTAACACGCTCCGAAAGAGGGCGTAAAACTATTTTTTTAAATTTTTTCACACAAATTCCATAACTTGAGGGTTTTTGGGGTCGCTGATCATGAGTCTGAAGTCAAAACTCAAAAATTAGGATTTTCCCACAGTTCTAACTTCAGTTTCATAATCAGCGACCCCGAAAACTTACGAGTGATGAAACTTACGCCAAAATATTGAAAAAAAAAATTGTACGCCCTCTTTCGGGGCGTGTTACAACGTCGCCATATTGAAATTTTTTTAAACACCTCTCGGCTTTCGAAAGCTTTTTAAAAAACGTTTCGGAGATATTCTGCAAAAACTAATTTTTTCTAAATTTTAGGACTTTAAAAAATATCCCCTAAACCATAAATATAAAGGCCAACATATGCATGCATTAAGAACTGTCAAATTACAGTAAAATACATGTCCGCTAATGAGAGCGCCCAGATAAAAAGTATGCCCGAAGCATGCTTTTAATCTGGGCGCTCTTATGAGCTCTTCTTTCATGAATTATAGCAATTTTAAAATCAAAACATGATTATGAACACTCACTCATACGCCGAATGCATACTTGACAGATTTTCGGCACATTTTTTCGTAACTTAGGATATATCCTAAAATATAAGTCGTATGAAAACAAATCAGTGGCAAACTTTAAATTCGAAAAGAGCACATCGAAATCTATAAAATAACTCATTTTCAAAAATCACAAAAAACTGCCATTGACTGCACTATAAATAAAAAACTTAAAAAACTTTTTGAAATAAAAGTACCTCTCCAAACTTCTTAAGAAAATAAAAGTTTCAAGTTTTTCTTGACATTTCAAACAAAGTAAAGTACTAAAGTAAAAAGAAAAAACTTTTCTTTTAACCCTTTAACGACTAAAGGCAAGTATGTTTGCCAGAACCCCATTTGCTTGAATGGAAGTTTGATTAACCCCCATTTCTTCGATTTTGTCGTATTTTTATTTTAAAATTCTTTCGCGTATTTACCCCTGGTCGTTAAAGGGTTAAAAAGCAGGAAATTGTTCTCTTTTCTAATAAATGCATTATTTCGTCATCAAAATTAGCTATGAATTGGTATTTTACGATTTTCCTTGAAGAAAATCTTTTTTTTTTACTTTTATTTTAAAAGTTAGATTTTTTTTTTAAGTGTTTCTAAACTTTTTGGAATAAAAGTCTTTTCTGTAAAAACTTTTAAGACTAAAATTTTATAAACTTTTTTACGAAAAAAGTTATCAAAAACATTGAGTAACTTTTTTTATATATAAAATAAAGCACTGCTGTTGGCCAAACGTTAGGTGTAAAAATAGTTAACGAATATTTATCTTTAGAAGGACGTTTGAACTCTTTTTTTTTCTATTTATCTTCAATATGCTCGTATAGCGTTTCTGACTAGTTAATATGTAGATTTTTAAACTGATTTATGAAATTATTTTGCCTGCAAGCCCTCCACGTATGTTAAATGATCATAAAACGGATGCCCAAAATCAGCAGTGCAATCTTCATCACTATTCAAAATTTCTTCATAAAGTTTGTGCGGTTCTTCATCGGGCAAAGTTTCATAAGTTATATGATGACTCTTCTTGCATGGAATTTTATCGCAACTACCACCAACATGTGTACAATTGCAAACTGAAGTTACACCGTGCAATGGTATCTCATATTCCTCGTTTAAATTCGGATCCAAGTTAGCTGATGTTGGTGGAATCTGACGTATAACATCAAATCTTTCCACCGCTGCTGTCTTACGACCGAGCGGTATAGAACGATAGTACGATAAATGAAATACTTTCTGACAATATATCCACAAATAGAGTAAAACAAAAAGTATAGCTATGCCCAAGGGTAACATGAATACGATAATTAAAGCTTCAGCACGTTGATTACGTTTTGAATCACGGCCAGTGCCATAAATAAGCGTATAAGTTGTTGCATTCATTTTCATTGAGCCGGCAACGTCCGTGCCATTCAATGTGCTATTGTTGTCGGCATTTATTTTGTCCACACTCAGTGGTGTTTCAGCAGCGGCATGACACTCTAAACCATTGACATTAATTTTTGAAATAAATTTTTGATATTGGAATATGCGAAATTTATCCGGATGTATGTGTGTAAAATTGAGCAACCACAAACAATTCCATGGATTACGATCAACCAGTATATGTGTACGATCACAATCGATTTGCAAATCTTCGCCGGCAGCAGCAGCAGTAGCTGCATCATTTGCAATTGTATCCTCAAGTGACTCCAAAGCATTCTCACGTAAATCAATATAATTTCCAGCTGGCAAGCGAACAAGTAGCTCATGTAGCGAAAGCTGTTTCAAATTATTACCCATCAAAATTATTCTCTCCAAACAAGATAAGTTGTTCAACCACTCTGTGCGCATTTGCGTCAGTTTATTCTCGCTCAGATCGAGCGTTCGCAGAGCACAGTTGGTTGTTGTTGTTGTGAGATCCGAATTTGAGAAAATCGTTGCAAAGTGTTTGATCGCATTATTGCTGAGATTTAAATGTATCACCGTCGCATATGGGTCATTGAGTGTAAATGAGTTCAACGAACAATTTGTGATCGATATATTACGCAGCGCCATTGGATTAGTCAGCATCAGTTGACCTTCAGCGGCGCCGTCGCCGCCATCAATGCGTATATCAGCAATTGAGATATAAAGTAATGTCTCCGGCAAATGCTCGGTTAGTTTAGCGGGTATTTGCTTTAACGCTAGCAAACTCAAATCAGCTATACTTGTAAACTTAAAGAAATCCGGCTCCTTGATGCTCAAACATGATTCTTCCTTCAAATGTAACAATTCCAACTCGCCCAGACTTTCAAAGGCTAAGCGATTCATATAGCGTAAGCAATTATTTTGGAAATATAATTCATGTAACACCTTCAAGTTGATAAATGAGTTGGACGTTATAGTGGCAATTTCATTATTTCGAAATTGCAGCACTTCCATTTGTATTGGACTTTGACATTGGAATTGTTGTAAGCTATCGCCATAAAAATGCTCTACAGTCGCATGTAAAATGTGTCCACAATTCGGCAAAAACTCATAACCATAGGTGCGTACATTAAGCAAGGCATGACATCCATCCAAGGTAACATTCTGTATGTGTTCGAAGCCACGTAACATATATGCATTCTTTAGTCTTTGCTCCATTAAACCACCCGATTCTTTTTCCCCTACTTTCAAACAATCAATATCCAGTGACAATTCGGCTAATTGCGGCTGCTGAAGTTTTGCACTAATGACGCATAGTTCCTCATCAGTGTCCCAGCAAATGTTTCGTGCTATCGCAAAAAATGGCTGGCACACAACCATAACCGAAATACAAAAAAATACTGCATTTTTTGCTTTACACATTTCATTTCACACAAATTACTCGTGATTGGAAAATTCGTTTTTAGTCTCGCGCTATTCCAAATTCAAATACCAACTAAAATTGTTGACCAGCCAGCCAAAGTATTTTGGTTAAACCGAAAGGAATAAAAAAAAAAATCAGAATTTTCTATTAGAATTTAATAAACAAATCTCCCGTGTGTTTTCTCCTCATAATCATCTTGTTCCTCTCAGCGTGATGTGTGATGAACTTTCCTCTTTCTAATAATAGATTTTCATTTAAAATTTTCCTTTATCTTTTAACGTATAATTTGCAATACGTATGCGCTCTTTTGCAACAATTAGCTCTCAATTTTTGTGTTCTTCATCATTGGAGAATCCAGAATGTACAACAAACTGTTCACATAGATCTATTGCCTATGACGCCAACGCTAAAGAAAAAATTTTCAAAATCATTCGACATTACTTTACAGTCTCAAACTTTAATCCTGTTAGGAAAATAACATTTCATTTCTAAATTCCTAGTTTACGAAAAAAATTATTATGAACTTTTTTATGAAAAATTGTATGCTCTTTCCAATGGTATTGGCCCCATTCGTCTATGTTTTCTCTTTTACGAGATATACACAGAAGAGTTTAGAAAAGTACTCGTTTCCATATAAATAATACTAAAAACAAAGAAATAAAATGCGCCACCAGTAAATATTAATATTATGGGCTTTCCTTGCACCATAATTATCAGAACTATTATTTTCTATCCTTTCAACTAATAAATCTATTTGAAAGCTTGAAGCAGTCTAATGTATATGTATGTATATGAGTAGCAAACTTCATTTATCAGCCTTAAGTGGTGATAAATGTATTAATTTATTAGAGGGCGTGGTCTTACTCACTTTTTTAACCCATGATCTAGGATTTTTCGATATTACTAATAATGTCACTGAACTAGCGACTCGTAGCAGACAATATCAGTATTAATCACTCATGATTAAATCTTTTATGAATAAACTTCAGAGTGATTTTATTGTATGGTACCTGAAGGTCCCCAGATATCAGAAGCAAACGCGCTGTGTGTTTGTGGAAACACATCTTACAGGAAAACTGAGCAAGATAATTCAATGAAATTTGGTATAGTGCCTCCGTCGTCAATGTTAGCTCGTGGGATTGAAAATGAGCGAAAAAGGACACGTACCCATACAAGAAAAAAAAAATATTCAAAAGGTAATATTTAGAGCATTATTTGCGGTTAACGTAACCAAAGTACACATAATTACTAAGGATAGTAAGTACAAGCTCTGAGCAAAGACCAGGCGCATTCGAACCATGTTTGGCACCTCTCATATAAGTTAAAGTTTTAAAATGCTATACTCAAAGCGTTTTTTGAGATATTCCAACCAAATTTCACTTGTACACTAATGACTATAAATGCACGCTCTGAGCAACAACTAGACGAACTTGGACAAGAGGGCGTGGCACCTCCCATATCAGCAAGAGCTTCAAAACGCTATACTGAAACGTTTCTTGAGATTATCCAACTAAATTTCTATCAGACCCTAAGAACTATAAATGAAAGTGGCACCTCCCATATACCCAAAATTTTCAAAATACTGCAGTGTAGGGTATTTAATGTTTGGTCAGGCCAAAGGTAACAAAGTTTTAAAAAAACATTCGAACAGTTTATTATCAAATATGTGATACTCGTAACATTAAAAATTTTACAGATAAACTACGAATTTTAATCAGATACATCTACAGCGCTTAGAACTAGGAGGGTATTTTTCGCACATTTTGATGATTTTTGACCCTCAAACCAACCAAACACATTCCTTAAGTTATTTAACGAGACTTTGCGCACATGACAGTTGCGTTTAAAAATAATTTTCTTAAATTTGTTCCAAAACAAACTTCAAAAATATTTTTGCATAATCACGCAATATATCATATATCACCAAGTCATATTAAGCAAGAAATGCCGAGGTTGTCAGCACATGTAGTTGTACAAAGTGTTTACTTCACTTTATTCCAATAGAGGGGGGCTTAAACTGCATCGTTTAATATTGGGTTATTACTGCGGACGTTTCCACCGGACATCGAGTAAATATGTCTACGCAGCACGCGTATATGTTTTTGGGAGACTTCAAAATTATGCACCAACGTATTTAGTTGGGTTTGCAACTCCGCTATTAGACTATCACGCTCCTGTATCAAACTAGTCGTTGAGTTCTGACTGCGACTCAGTTTCAGTTCCAGCTCAAAGACACGCTTCTGTAAATCTCGTCGCTGTTTTTCCGTTTGTTCCTTTTGGCGCGCCAACGTTCGCTTGCTATTGCTCTGTACACAGTCCAGCTGTTCCTTGAGCTTTTGTAGTTCCTCGCATAACTTGCGCTTCTCATGCTTGAGAGCGGTATTATAGTTTTTAAATATTTTCAAATCCCGTTCGGCAGCCTTAAGTCGACTGATTGTCGCGCCTTTGCGTCGTGACAACTCGTCTAACTTTTGCCGCAGATCTGAAGACTCGGACTGCAAGGTACGCAAACGCTCGTTTAGCACGCTATTCTCTTTGTTCATTTTTTCGGTCTTAAACTTCTCTTCACGCATCATTTGCGGCAAATGTGAGACGTCACGCAGTTTGTTGTCGATCTTTACGCGCAGCTGATCAATGCCGCTAGTTATCTCGGTTTCCAGTTGCTGATTATTCGAATTAAGCTTCTCGATTTCAATTTGCTGCGTCTGCATTATCTTTTGTGCCTTAATGCAACGTGAGTGATAGTCTTGTAGACAACTCTGTTGCTGCTGTATAATGTTCCGAAACTGGGATTGCTCATTCTGCAAACTCGTTATTGTCGACTGAAGCTCTTTGAGATTAAAATCCTTTGTGCCAGCGTTACTTTTAGTATCGCCACGATTTTCCAACACATTCTTGAGAACATTATAAATATCCTTTAAGCCAGCGCTGGGGCTACGTCCTTGTGTAGCATCCAGATTGACAAGTGGTGGCTCGTTTTCTTTGTTTTCTGGTTTCCGTTTGGATTGATGGCGCTGCTGCGATGGAGCGTTATTCTGTATGTTGATATTGTTATGCCTGAGACAGCCGTGATGTTCCTGCAATTGTTGGTTTTGCTGATGGTGATGTGTTGTATGTTTCCGCTTCTTTTTCTCCTGACCAGTCGTCTCAGAATTCAATGGAGGATGTTTTAGATTACGCGGTATATTCTCGTTGGAGGAATTCGATTGCGCTTGTAGCAATGTGAGAAAACTATTCCCACGATGAAATACCTGCGTGTATTTACGCTTTAACGAGTACTCAGAACCAGTACTACTGCTACTCTCCTCACCGTCATCCTCTTCATTGATGATACTCGTAGTTTTACGATTTGCAACAAAACGATCGTGTTTTTGTTGCATTTCGTTAAGTTCAAAGTTAATCATTAGATATTTCTCTTCAAGATCTTTGGTGGTGTTATTGTACTCTTTCAGTTCCTTCTTATATTTTGTTAGTTCGGCCTTTAACTTTGAACTGACCTCACAATGTAAATTGTTAGATTTTCGTTTAACATTTGTGCAGATACTTTGTTTGGCCGGTGGTTCAAATGGATTTGGATCGAGATTCCCATCGGCTGCATCTACTACATAATGCTGATCGAATAGCTCAATTTCACAGTTGAGATCCTGATAGCTGGTATTTTTCGAATTACAATGCAAATTGCCAGGCGGTGGATCACCAATGTCACCTCCAGAAGCACATGGCGGCCGAGTTAAGTTGTATAAATTATTTGGATGCCTCTCAAAGCATTCATCTGATTTTGCACTCAACTTTTGTGAAAACTCCAAATTTTGACTTATTCGCTCCATTCATAAAATTCTTAAACGAATTTTCTGCAAATGGAAAGAAAACTTTAATGAAGAGCAACAAGGAAATATCAAAAATACGAGATAATATATAGATATTTACCAACAGTAAATTTAACAGGACTAGTTTTTTATTCAAAAACCTAAAATTTTTGATAAGTAACATAAATTTTTGTCTGATTTGATCTAAAATACGTGAACTATTGAATACAAAAAAAAAGTTAACTGCGAAAGGTTTTTAGGTAATTCAAATTGTATGATAAAAAGCATTGCAAGGAGAGTCAGAACCTTGTGGTAATGACGATTGATATAAAATGTTAAGAACGAATGCGGGAACATCTGACTTGTTTCCTAGGAAGATTTATTCATGGGATCGTAGCTCTCCCTGCTTGCTGGGCATATGTTTGTTTTTTTATTTGATTTGCTACAACTTTTTGGAAGAAACCCTCACAAAATTATTCCCAATAGTTTCGAAGATACAGACAAAAACGATTATTTAGGCCCTTTCCACTCCACTTAAAAAATTGTTAATTTAATTTCCTACAATTAAGGCTTGTTGATAGTTTGCCAAAGATATTCTTCGTTTTGACTATGAAGCCTTTGGATATCCCAGAAAACAACCAATTAGAGATAGTTGATAGTCCGCCATAGATGTTTTCCCTCTAGTATTCCGAGATATTCTTCGTTTTGACTACGAAGCCTTCTAGTAATCTTTGGAAACCTTTGGTTGTTCCTGTAAACATTCAATTGAGGCTTTTTGATAGTCCTCCACTGATGTGTTCCTTCTAGTATACCTAGATATTCTTCGCTTTGACCATGAAGCCTTTGGGTAAGCTTCGGGTATCCCAGAAAACTTAAAGCTTTTTGATAGTCCGCCATAAATGTTTTTTCTCTAGTATACCTAGATATCATTCGCTTTGAATATGGAGCCTTCGGATACCTTGGTATATAGCATGTGAACCTTTCCATACTGAGATTCCCTTACTACCAAATTTTTAGCTCCATTGGCCGAATAGCTTCTTCACCCCCTTAAGGCATGGTTTCAGGGATAGAATTTATCTTATGTCCTTGCGGTTTAGGCGTGAAAAGGTGACAGGCAGATAGATACGGATTTTCTGAGTGACAAAATTGTCGACAAGCATTTTTCTGTATAGAAGTATACGTTAGCGAGAAATTTGCAAGAAACTGATTCTCCTGATCATCCTCAAAACTTAAGCTTTGCTAAAATGACATAGATCTGGCTATTACAATTAGACCAACTGATTGTGCTTTGATCTTGGCATGTTTTACTAATCAGCCATACCTAGCGTAAAAAGGTTTCCCTTCACCGTCTCGGATTTCGCTGAAATTTAGTGCATGGTTTCGTTTCAGGCCAAAACCAATAAAAATGTAAAAAAAAAACGTTTTTTTTTCTGGATTTTTGGAGTGGAAATAATAACTTTTGCAAAAAGTTCAAATTTTGGAGAAGTCAATGGTATCAGGTTGCCGTCTTATGTATGCAACGGATTGATTCAATGTCAAAACGATCAAGAATTTGTTTAATGGAATTCGATTTGGCTATAAACTGCCATAAGCAATAGTTGCATAGTCGAGAAAATTATTGCCAATAATTTATTCAAAATTTTAAAAAATGACGTCAACCACCTCAATTTTACTTTAAGTGGCACAGCCCATTTGAAAACAAAAAGGGCATTTTATCGTTCCTCAATGTTAACCCTATCTCCATACCGAATTTGGTGAAAATCGATTCATCGGTTCTGCTGTGAAAGCGTATTTTCCATTTAGGGGAGTGGCATCGCCCACTTGCAACATAAAAACTATTTTGTACCGTAAAGGTAAGCCAAATCAATGGTACAAGTTTTACTTAAATCGGTTCATTAAATCAGCTGGAAAAGGGAGTCCAAGTTTTCTGCTTACATTATATAGATAATAATTTTCATTTTATGTACAAAAAAATGACCAGAGTCATTTTATAAAATCTTTGTTCGCGCTTAACTGGTTTTTATTGTATAAATCCTAAACGGTAATTTTTTTTTTTTTTTTTCATAAAATGAAAACTATTTGTAGAGCAGGTGATTCTCCATAAATAGACCCTTGGACTTTTTATCTTGTTATTCACGGTTCATGAGTTATCGCAATTTGAAAATTAACACAATTGTATATAGGATGTAATCGGTGAGGTTACGAAGCTTCTGGGAGGTGATAGTAGAGACTTAGACCAGCAGAAAATTTCACCTGGGGTGGTCTAAAATGTAGCCCTGGCATAAGAAGCTCTAATAGTTAAGCTTTCATAAACTTTGCAACTTTATCGTAATACAGAAAACAAAGATATTTGATTTAATACACTGTACGCAGAAACTTATTTTCAGCTACCGAAGGAAATTATGTTATTCGACAAAATTATCGTAGTGCCATAAACTTTAAATTCATTTTAAAAAATCAGAAAATTTAAAAAATATTCATATTTCATTTTTAAAAAAAAAAATTTTTAGTAAATTAAAACTTAATATTCAAAATGGCTGATGAAAATCCACCTGCCACTCCAGCTGCCGATGCAGCTGCCAATCCACCTCCTACTGATGTACCAACTACTGATCTGCCAACTACTGATCAATATGAGGAAGAAGAGGAAGGGGAGCTTGAAGAATCGCGTGGTAAGGTTGCGCAAAAGCCTTCAACGGTTTCTAAGATTGTAGCTCCTGCAGCTAAATCGGGATATCGTAGTGGTGGTGAAGAGCGTTATATATATTCTGAAGAGTGCGGTGAGGAATATTGCGGAGAAGAGGAAGAAGAGGAGTCACTCCTCACATCTGATGATCCTGAGCAAAAACGTCGTTATATGGAATATTTGAGTTTAATCAAAGAAATCGAATGCCAAAACAGGCTGATCGAAGAGATAAAACTACAAATCATGGAATTATGTGCAAAGCCATGTAAAACCAAATGTGAATGGAAGGATATTAAGCGCTTGCGTAGATGCATGGAAACAGAGTATCTGAAGATGCGTTGTCTAATGAACAGAGCAATGCAGTTGCAAAATTTCGGGTCTAAAAGACGCTACCGTGCCATTCCGATAGCAACAACGATTGACGAAGAAAATCTAACGCCTTACGTTGGTTGCATTCCAACTCAAATAACCAATTGGAAAGGCAAAGATGAAAGCAGCGAAGCCGACCAACCAAGTAGTTGTCAAGACTCAAGTCAAGCGGATAAAGAGCAACAAATTAAGTGTTTGTGCCAAGCAATGGGTAAAATGAAAATCTGCTGTCCCGAGGATAAAAAATTAATAAAAGAAATAGCAGCAGCGCTACTATGCGGCAATAGGAGAGAACAGCAAGCAACATGCGATCCATGTACTACGCCACCACCATTTGGTGGTTCTAGAAGAAGACCATGCGGTGGTGTAAGAACGGAGCCGTGTGGTTCTAAACCGGATCCGTGTAGCCCATGCGGTAAAAATAAAAAGGATAAGCAATCTGTGCGTAGGTCTAAAAGTCATCATGAGTCAGACTGTAGTCGTTATCAAGGGACATCTTCAGTTGGTTCTCTTGATAAACTTAAGCAAAAAATTATTTGTATGCAGGCATCGGTAAATACATTGAAGCAAGAAATTAGCAAACGTGAAAACAAAGGAAGACCTTGTGGAAATGCAAATATGGATAGAGGTGAGCCGGATATGGGTATAATAGGGGAAACGGTGAATATTTCAAGGCCACCATGTCCGTGTCCTCCGTCTCCGTTTCCTTTTCCTTGTGGCGAGAATGCCAAAGATCGAGATGAGGGTCCCGATCCAATTCTTACATGCACAAGCAAGCGTAATACGAAAGCAGATCAACTGGAAAAGTTGAAGGAAAACTATTTATATCTTTTAGCCGAATTTGGCAAAAAGGATTGTCAACTCAAAGAATTACAAAAAAGGTAAGCAAATGGAAAAAAAACGGACTATGTCATTGTGATATATTTTATTGTCAAATAATTTAATTAGTCAAATCCAAAATTATATCTGATTAATCTAACTTTTCCGAAAATCACGTCAGACTTTCAGAGATACCCAAATATAAATAACTGCTACAGTTTTTCTTGGGCGGTAGAAAGTGACGTCCACTAAAAGAAAAAACGACATAAAGCCCGACACTATTTTCATTTAAATGTGAGCGATAATCATTTTGGGAATAGATGTAATGTGGGCTTTATTTCATACTTATTTCCAAAATGGAATGGTGGCCTTCATTTTAAAATTGATCATCGCCCACATTTTCCATTGGGAGTTATTTCCTGCTGCCTTTTTCTTTTTACATAAATTTCATTTTGAATCGTATCATTTTTTCAGAGAATTTGACAAAGAATGCTCCATTAAAAATATTTTCTACTTTCAACCAGGTTTAAAGGCGTATGCGGTAGCTGTGGTAGCAATGGTGCTGGCGGCGGTGCAAAACCAGATAAAGCAGCAGCCGATGAATCTGAACTCATTTTATTGCGTAGCAGAGTTAGCGAAATGAAAGAGGAGCAAGAAGAGTTCAAGTGTTTAATGAAGGAACAAGCAACACAATTAGAAGATTATCGCAATAAATATTTAGCAGCCCAACAAAAAGTAGAAGAGCAAAATGTCACTTTAGAAAAACTCAACCTGAATAATAAGCGCATAGAGAAACAAATTAATACTGAAATTAAAGAGTGCCGCGCCAAGTTCCAGGAGAAATTGAACGAACTGTTACATTTCCCAAAACTATTGGAGAATGAACAAATCAAATTGGCAACAGTTTGTAAAGAGAAAGAGGATTTGAATGCCAAATTAGCATTGGTGTGTAAGGAGTTGAAAGCACTTAAAACTACTACAGAAGGTCCAAAAGAACAAGACTGCAGACCCCAATTGCTGAAATGTCAAAACGATTTGACCATAGCACAAACTAAAATTGAGGAGCTGGAAAGGCAACGTGATTTGTTCTGTGAACAGTTAAAGAAAACACAAGAGGACCTGGATACAATGCGATGTGAATCGGCGGGTATAATTGCACGCACCAAAGAGCGTGCAGAATTGATAAGACAACAGCAACAGGCACAAATTAATCGTGTTGAAAGAGAGCTCGCACAATGCCGTGCCACGGCGTGTCTCTCTGTTAGTGATCGTGAAGCAGTAATACGTGAGATGCAAGGACAACTTAATACGCTCTCGTACAGCTTTGATGCAGCACAGAAACAAATTAAAACCTTACGGAATCATGTTGCTTATGTATCCAATGAGAATTGCTTCCCTCTAAAGTGCTAAAAAAAAATTGGAAAAATTGAAAGGAACAAAAAAAAATACTATTGGACCAAAATCTAAATTCTTCTTCAAATATATTCGCATAATATATTAAATATATATTGGATGAATTTAAGACCTTTTAAATAACCGATTTAAATAATATCGGATTATCTCTATACGGCTGTAGCCTCAATTATTGCTTAGAGTGATTTCACAGCCAATCGCTTCATTTTTGGTCCTTTCTTTTTGGCCTGACGCTTCTGTTCCTTCAGTTCCCAACGACGTTGTTTTTCTGGATCGTCTTCAGCAAGCACGCGCTCTTTTTCTTGTTTACGCTTGTCCTCTCTACGTTGAGCTGCCGCTTCAGCACGTGCAGCATGTGTACTCTTAAGAAAATCCTCTTCGACACGTAAACGGTTTTTTTCAGCTTTAACTTTTCCCTGAAAGATGTTAAAATTTCAATATCGTTAGAATGTGAATTTATGTAAATTTTTGTGATTAAGTATAAACAATTGATTTTTCGAGATAATGCAATAAAAGTTTATACCAATTTTTGTATGAAAAATTATACCGTCTTTTTTTCGTTCTCAATGGTCCTGCTTTCATGGAATTCCATCCATGCATAAATCTATACATAAATAAGTGAAGGATTTTCTTTGCCACCTTTTTACGACCTAACCATTTAACCGATTTTCTATATGAAATGTAATGTGGTGTAAAATGCACAAAACATAAAATTATTCTCAAAAGTTGCTATTAAGGCATTTAAAAGCAGGATCAAAGTTTCCCATATAAACAACAACTGCACGACTTCCGATTTTATTAGATACTAATTTAGATGTTTTCGACACTTATTTAATCATTCCAATATTTTCGGTTAAACGAAACCTACTTTTGTTCTTTTACCGATATTTTGGTTGTCTTTTGATACTTTTACCGATATTTTTGACTTAACGATATTTTGGACTTTTACCGTTATTTTAGATGTTTCAAGATAATTTTGTACTTTTACCAATATTTTGAATGTTTTTCGACAAATTTGTACTTTAACCGATATTTAAGATGTTTTTTGATACTCTTGGACTTTTGCCGATACTTGGAATGTTTTTCTATACTTTTACTGATATTTTTGACTTACCGATATTTTGGATGTTTTCCGATACTTTTGGACTTATACAGTTCTTTTAGATGTTTTACGATAATTTTGTACTTTTACCGATATTTTGGATGTTTTATAATACTTTTGTACTTTCACCGATATTTTAGATGTTTTTTGATACTTTTGTATATATTTTGGATTTTTTTTTTGGTACTTTTACCGATATTTTGGATGTTTTTCGAAACTTTTGGACTTTTACCGATATTTAAGATGTTTCAAGATAATTTTGTACTTTTACCAATTTGGATGTTTTTTCGATACATTTGTACTTTCACCGATATTTTGGATACTTTTCGATACAGAGATACGATACGGTTTGAAGATACACAAAGCCGAAAAAAGGTTACTTGAAGTATTGTATTTTGTCAATACTCAATGTTCTGGCTTTCTTATATATGTACAAAAGGGCGCTCTGAAAAAGTGGCGATACAGGTATATATATCTTTGATAGCAAGTGTTTACTCTAAAAAATAAATTTTTTCTGCAACTTACATCTTTGGACATGCGATATGACTTTAGACGTTCCATTAGATAGAATACAAGAATAAGCAAGGGCTTCAACGACTCCATATCGCAATTCGTTGGCAAAATAAAACCAACCATCAGCATACACTTCGTTTCGGGTTGTTTTAAGTTATTTGTATCTTCTTGTTGTACAGGACCACTAAATTGGTCAGAAATATGTATATAGTCAATAAAGTTTTGGTATTTGTTCAAAGCGGCAATCATGCGCGTCTCCAACATTGCTGACGTTGCTTCAGGTATTTCGGAGAGAACACTATAGCCATTTGGTACATTGTAACGCTCCTCTGACTTGCCTACAAGACTGCAAAATTTATTCTTAAAGGAAATAACATAATTAACGCATGAGCTTTTCATTTATACATCAACTTTTAAACAAACCAGATCCGCGTATTCCTTGAATATTTTTGTAATAGTCTTTTTAGAACCAACACTAAATACAAATGTATCCATTACACCTTTAGACATTTCAACTTTTATATGCACTTGATCCTGTGTAGGGCGCATCAATCCAGAAACCAATGCAACCAAATCCTGTCGCTTTATCATTTTCAACTCAACAAGCATACCTTCGCAGCAAGTGCGTCCCGAGCACCACAGAGTATAGAGACTCTCACTTTCCTTCATAAGTCCCGGATTATCGTTGTCAGCTTTGCCGTCGTCACCTATAGAAAAAATATTAAATTTTTTTGCCAAATGAAATATTTGCTCCATTCAATTTGAAAAGCAACCAACCAACAAGCACAAAATTATCTTCTAAAAGTCCTTTGTGTGTGTTAAACCACAAATGGGCTAATTTAGAGTTTTTCGATTTTCCAACGAAAAAATTTGTAAAATAAGTTAAAAGTCCAGCAAGCATTAACATTTCCATCCAATATGAGTCCCAATGTGTGCTGTAAAAGAAAAGTTGATCACATTGTGTTGAATAATATACAGGGTAACAGACTAACAAAAACTTGCGTTTGAGGGAGGGTCTTAAATGTACCTCCGGGGAAGTATTAGCGTTAAAACTGATTTTTTGACATGTTTCAGAAAAAATAAATTTCTTTGGGTACCCTAGCGTGTTAGAGAAAACTTTTTGTTAGGAAACTTTTAGCTAATTATGTGAGCTTTCTAAAGGTTTATTTGGTTTATAGGGTTTAAAAGTACATCGCAAAGTTCCGGGAATTTAAAGTTGATATTTTAAATGTTAATATAGTCAATTCGTTGCATCTGAGCTTATCGGATAAAATGGAACAATTTCTGTAGTAACTTTGCAGATAGACAAGATAATCTAAGCCAAGAGAAGTTAGATTGAATTTTACAAAAGCAATTATAAATGTTAAATTTGAAAAAGGCCTTGAATGGAACCAGCCGATCAAACACATCAGTGTCCCGTATAGTTTGCGAAAACAAGAGGTTAGCTTAGGTAATGTAAGACACTTATGTAGATCAAAGCTGTTTTATTGTGGCACCTTAAAATAGAACGCCTCTTTTATTCCTAGGCCCATAATTATGGAATTTTTTGACCAATTTTTTTCACATGCAGGCTGGGAACTGAAATTTATTCAAATAAAGCAAAGATGGTATGTTAGTATTGTTAAAGCTTCTAATTTCATTCCAATCCTCGGAATTTGTATACCTATTCATTAACTTTTTTGTAATTTTAAGCTCATTGCAAATTTAAGCCCATTTCTTTTTTTATTTACCGAAAATGTATGGGAATTTTCGCTACGGTCAATTTTGGTTCCCCATTCATCTTATTATCTATGGGCACTTCTTTTGCATCTCCCGCATCGAATCCTTCAAATTCTTCCTCATCCTGAAAATGTTCAAATTCGTTGTCGTCTTCCACAACTCCATCGTCATCGTCCGCGATGTCTGGAAAATCACTCTTGGAATCGGTTGTCGATTTTGATTCCTTAATTCCAGATTTCTCTTTATCAGGCTGAGCAGATTTAACTACTGGAATTGGCACCGAAGTGGTGGTGTCAATAAATTCCTCATCATCATTGTCGAAATCTTCAAATTCCGCAAAATCACTGTCTTCAAAAGAAGAAGCCGAAATCGTTGTCATTTGAGTAGCAATGCATACTAATCCTAGTATTAGTGTTATGGCCACGGTTAATTTCATTTTCTTTAAATTTTTTTAGAATATTTCTTCTATTAAATATAAATTAAACATAACCTCAATAAAATCACAAAATATATTGAGGTCAGAATTAAATTAAATTGTAAATATCAGGTGCTTATAATAATCCAATCTCAACTATGATACCACTGGGTTATATCAGTTTTTTCCAATGTTGAAATGTGTCTTTATAACAATTTTATCAATTTTATCTTGTTTTTTTTTTGTTTTCCACCGATTTTGATTAAAAAATATGATACAATTACTAAGGTAACGACAACTTATCCAATAGAGCAAACCGTAGACGTAGACAAAAAGAAACAGCCATAACTGTCAAAAGAATAAAGTGAATTTCACAAGACTGTTGCTGTTTTCTTCTTTGATTTTGACATTTGTGGCTCGAAAAATGAAGAATGAGAGACGCCATCTGCGCTGTCATTTCCTTATTGTACCCTATAAGAAAAGCGGCACGAAATCGTTACGCCGGCGAAGACGTACCGCGTACCGTAAACGTACCGCTTTGGCGATACGAATGCGAACCGTAAATGTTAAAATAAGAGCAGTAGAATTAAAACGTAGTAATCAGGCATGTCGTTAAATCCGATTGATTTCAATTAATTTTCATTTACAAGACTTTTTGATGAAAACGGTGAGTCGAACGATAAAAAGTGGAGAATAACAGGTTTTACAAATTTGAATTAACGAAAAAATAACCGTTTAGAAAATATTCTATAAAATCAAATTTCCGACTTTTCGACAAAAAAGTCGAAAATTTGATTTTATCGAATATTTTCTAAATGGTTATTTTTTCGTTAATGCAAATCAATACTATTTGTAGAACCTGTTATTCTCCACAAAAGAGATTCCTATACTTTTTATCGTTCACCGTTTTCATCAAAAAGCCTCCCAAATGCAAAGTAATTGAAATCAACCGGTTTTCACGACATGCCTGATTACTACTACTAAAATTTTTTCCAGCCTTTGTTTATTTATCGTGTCGGATTATCGGATTACCCATGGAGCGTTGGCCGACCAATGGGATGCTTTAGAGCAGTGGTTCTCAACTGGTGGAGCGCGCCCCCCTAGGATGGAGTTAATACAATTCTGGGGGCGCGAAAAATTAAAAAAAAACTATGAAAATAAAGTAAATATACACAAAGTAGAACCCTTATTTCAGAATCAAGGCAACATTTTTCTTGTCTTATTTTATCCCGTTCTAACTATGTATATTGTTGATTTTGAAGTTTTGAATTATTCATAAAACGTTAAATACTGCCTGGTTTTGAAATCCAATTTTCTTCGATATCGGAATTAAATAAAATTTTACGTGAAAAAGATGAATTCGGATTTGTATTCCAATAAACCAAATTTGCCATCAACTACAATCTGTTTTACTGAAAAGTAATTTCGATTTGATGCTAATTATACAGAGCAACATAATGAGGGAAAAATTTTGATTGAAATCTCGACATGTTTTTTTTTTTTTTTTTTGTTGCGGTAGCTAATTACAAATCTGCCAACCGTTTTTTTCTCTCAGATCTGTTATCCGAATAATACTTAATTTAAAGTTTAAAAAACGTTATTTTCAGACATTTGCCGCATATCCTCAATAAACCTTACCTTTTAACATTTCAAATTGGATCACAACTTTCCATTGGTAAGGTATCTGAATTCCGTACAAATTTAATTTAGTCATTATTTCAATAGAAGATATCGTCTATTGTAAACTATTCTATCTTTTTTTTAATTTTTAGGAGAGTTAGGTTAGAAATCCATTACAACTGAAGTTTGAAAAAATGTTTTTCTTCTATATGGTAGATCGTCATTCTATTTATTTAATAGAAGACAAAAATTTTTCCAAATATTAATAGAAATGGAGTTCTGCGCTGTTCTTTCACCTCTCCAAAAAAAATTTTAAAAAACTGATTGGATAGTTTACAACTGACTCAAATATGTCTCGGAAAGTTATGATTCAATGGGAAAAGCTAACAGGTACACTACACTTCTGCCTGGATGAGCGCCATATGCCTGAAAAAAGCGTGTTCTGCAATTTTGAGCAAGATAACTAGAATCCCAGGGCTGATAGAGAAAAATAGTTGTCAGATTTGGATTCAGCAACCGCAAATTAACTAAAATAAATCATCGAAGTCTAATTCAAAACACCGTTCTTTTGGATTCTACAGAACATGGTTAGAAAGTTGATTTTATAAAAACCCTATTTAAGTACCTATTAATCATTTTCGAATAAGAAGTAAATTTTTATGTTAAAAAAAGTAATTTATTTAATTTGTTTTCGCGTTTTTTATCATTTTCGAATAAGAAGTAAATTTTTATGTTAAAAAAGGAATACATTTAAAATGTTTTCGCGTTTTTTTTTTTATTAATGAATGACCAATTTTCCCACAGGGAAGATGTGACTTGTCTCAATCAACCAACAATTAATTTTCTCGCTGGGATATGTGACTTGTTTTTTGGTTTGAGAGGTTTGATGCATGGCACAATTATAGAGGTAGCGCCAAATTGTCAAAACGAACAAAGCGGAGACAAAATTTGTAGCAAGTTCTGTCAATAAGAGCAAAGCGGAGAACGAAATCAACCAATCAAATCGCCTAGAGACAAATGTCAAAATCAAAATTGTTGTTTTACAAGTTAATTTTGACCGTACTTGCTACCAAAAAAGAGAACAAGAAACGTGTCATATACTGACGTTACATTGTTAATTGTATCATGGTTTGATGGGTTTGATGATCTCAAAATTAGTTATGCCAAACAAGTTCGATCTCATCAAATTAATTTTTGTAAAAGCAGTGTACACATGTACACACTATCAAAATTTGTCGATATTATTTTGATGAATTCGAACTTGCTTGGCATCACTAATTTTGAGTTTTGAGTAGTGTACACAGCATCAAATCACTCTTCAAATTTCAGTTTGCTTTGTACGCCGATGAGGTAACATCGCAAAAGCGGATGAATTCTGGCTATGAAAATTGAAGCGTCGATGAAAAACAAGGAAACTAATTATTAAAATGTAGTGGAAATACCATAAATGGAACAGATACAGTTTAGTCTCCAATCGAAATTGATTATAAACCATATATTTTCTTATGTGCTTTTAAAATTTAAGAATAAATATGGAATCTAAAAGTGTCGCTCGGATCTGGTTTCGGAGATATAAACATCGGAAGTTCGGGGTATAGCTTTTCTAAAAATCTATATAAGTTGAAAACGGCTGCATTGATTTTCAAAATCTGGGTGTCATATGAAAGGTAATATAATAAGCTACAATATTGATTCAGAAATTTTTGAAATCTGGATCGTAGTTTTCGAGATATTACGCATTTTCTGAAATTTGGACCGATTTAGAAAAAAAACGGTTTTTTTTTCAAAAAATTCGTTATTAACCTACAGTTTTACTAACATATTTATAAAGCGTAATTCATCCCCTTCAAAATGATATTAAATTTAAACAAAAATTTTATTAATCCATTATAACCGAATAAGTTATTTTAATGAATTTTGGGAAGTTTTTTTAAATTTTTTTGATACGATGTGTTCTCTTTGACAATATGAACATTTAAATGAATTTTCATCGATTATATCTTATAGTATATCAAACAAGGGCTTCGCTAGCCACAGTAATTTTGCATAAGAGTAGGAATTTATCAATAAAACGCTTTTGCTTTATTTTAATTTTTTATTTATATGTCCAATGGTCCAAATTTGTAAACCAATGCTTGATATAGTATAAATATAAACATTTAAAATATGTATTAATGCTTATATTGTCAAAGAGAACACATCATATCATAAAAATGTAAAATACTTCTCAAAATTCATCAAAATGATTTTTAATTTTTTCTGTTATAAAGGGTTAATATCAAAAATTTTTATTAAAGTGTTACATCATTTTAAAGGAGATAAATTGAGCTTTATAAATATGTTAACAAAATTGTACAGTAATAACGGATTTTTTGGAAAAATAACGGTTTTTTTTTAAAAAATCTGTCCAAATTTCAGAAAAGTCGTAATATCTCAAAAACCAGGAGCCAGATTCCAAAAATTTTTGAATTTATATTGTAGCTTGTTAAGTTACCTTTCATATGACACCCATATTTTGGAAATCAATGCAGCCGTTTTTAACTTATATAGATTTTTAAAAAAGCTATATCCGCAACTTCCGATATCTATATCTCCAAATCCAGATCTGAGCGACACTTTTAGATTCCATATTTATTCTTAGATTTTAAAAGCACATAAGAAAATATATGGTTTCTAATCAATTTCGATTGGAGACTAAACTGTATCTGTTCTATTTATGGTATTTCCACTACATTTCAATAATTAGTTTCCTTGTTTTTCATCGACGCTTCAATTTTCATAGCCAGAATTCATCCGCTTTTGCGATGTTACCTCATCGGCGTACAAAGCAAACTGAAATTTGAAGAGTGATTTAATGCTGTGTACACTACTCAAAACTCAAAATTAATGATGCCAAACAAGTTCGAGTTCATCAAAATAAAATCGACAAATTTTGATAGTGTGTACATGTGTACTCTGCTTAATAAAAGAAACACAAGAAACGTCAGATTAAAAGAAGAAATGTCAACAGGAGCAAAAGTTGCAAACAAATTTGTTAAATTAAAATGTCAACTTTTCGTAAAAAGGTGTTGCATTATTCTTGTTTATCCACTCACATATTTAATAAATAAATTATTTTATCTTCAGAGTTCCAGTAGTACAGATGAAACCAGTTCAAGTTCTTCAACAGGAAGCTCATCCAGTGGTAGCTCAAGTGGCTCGGATTCTGGGAGTTCCTCCTCGGACTCTGATTCAAGCACTGTAGAAGAAAAAAATGTAATTAATCAACAGAAGGCAACAAGCGAGTCCCAACCAAAATCGCAAGTGACAACAAGACGGAAGAGCTCTGAAGTAAAGTCAGCAAGTAGTTTTAAATCAGTAGCCACGGCCGAAAAAGTAGTTCCATTTCAGGGAACCTCTAAATTACGTTCGACCAATTTGTCGCAAAGATTATCGCGTAACCAGGAGTTCTCAAGCGATGACGAAGTGCCACCAGTAAAGAAAAACACAAAACTTCCTCATAATGCTGGTGCAAACACTATAGCAAATCCAAGAAAGAAAGGAAATTCAACAGCAACACAACAGCACTCGTCGCAAAATGTCGCCCACGGTGAAGGCGGGAGTGTTGCTGGTGGTGGCGGTAAGGCACCTCCTGCAATCGTAAAGCAACATCATCAGAAGAATTTTTCCGCAGCTGTAAAAGCAAATACTAATAAAACTAATACCGCACAAAATCAAACATCAGTCTCTACCAACCCATTCAAATTGGATGAAAGCACTATAAAAGATAACATCTGTAAGTCATGCCTTTAAAAAATTACCCTTTTTACCGTTAATGACATTTTCCTATGTAGATCCGCATTTCTCAACAGTTGTTTCATCTGATAACACAGACAATGAATTTCCGAACAATGAAAAGCTGGACAAAAAGGCTGTGCTTAAACCTATTGAGATCAAACAGCATACTTCTGCATCAATATCTTCAAACAGAGTAAGAACAACAGCATCTAAGGGTCATCCTAAACGCAGTGTTTCAACAAAATCCATCAGCGCTACTGCTCCTGCCATTGTCAAAAGTTCCGAAGAATCGGAATCAGAAAGTGGTACGTCATCTGGCGAAGGTTCAACATCCACTAGCGGATCAGACCATAGTGAATCCAGTAATTCTTCAGCTTCACAAACTCCCAAAAAGACTAGTAAGCCTAAACGCAATTTGGAGCTAACATCAGAAGACAAAGATGACAAACAGCAAGAAACGAAAGGCCGCAAACTAACACGCTCACTCAGCACGCGACGTTCCAAAAATTATTTAATTCGTGGCGGTGATGCTGGTGGTGCTGCTGGTAGTGAAACCGATTCTGATGTTGATGCATCCGATGTTTTTGCTAAATTTTCCAAAAGTCCAACGAAAAAAAATCACAACACTGTTGCTACTTCAAAAGCAACAACAAAAAAAGAATCCATTCCAAACACAAAAAACAGATCGCAATCACCACAGCCAGCAATGGAAAAAAAATGTCCCATAGAAGGTTGTGATTCTTCGGGTCATCTTTCGGGAAATCAAGATAGACACTTTTTATCTGAAGCTTGTCCTATATACCACAATATGTCTGCTTCTGAATGCAAAGAAAGGGCAAATGAACGTAAGCAACGTGAAGAGTTTAGACAAAAGACCGGTAACGTTGGCGGAGTACAGCAAGAACATTCCACACGCAAATCATTGACAGCAGAACAAAAAGAGTTTTTGTCAAAAATCCGTGAATCACGTATGCGTTTTCGCCCCACTGCCGCTTGCTCAAGTAGCATTAATACGGAGAAAATAAAAATAGAAAAAGATTGTCCGGATGATGATCGTGAGCCAAGTTTATCTGGGTTAGTACCTGACTACGACCTGCAGCTATTTCGTGAAGCACAAGCGATTGCAAGTGAAAAAATTGAAGAGGAACTTAAAGATTTACCCGTTGGGAAAGGCATTAGGTAGGTTTTGTGAAAAAGTTGCAAATCTTATTGATATCATTTACATACTCATTCGTATAGGTACATCACAATGGGTAAATATAAAATGAAAGTTTGGTATCAGTCACCGTATCCAGATGACGCTGCTCGTTTGCCGAAAATGTATATTTGCGAATTTTGCTTACGTTATCAAAAATCGGAAACGGGTATCAAACGTCATGCTCAAAAATGTGTTTGGCGACATCCGCCTGGTGATGAAATTTACCGTAAAGGAAAATTACAAGTTTGGCAAGTCGATGGAAAACGCCATAAACAATATTGTCAGCATCTTTGCCTGCTGGCAAAATTCTTTCTGGATCATAAAACTCTGTATTACGATGTTGAGCCGTTTTTATTCTATATAATGACATTGGCCGATATTGATGGATGTCACACAGTTGGTTATTTTAGTAAGGTACGAGTCTTTTTTATACATACATATATTGCTATTGGCAGCCGGTTTGAGCCATAAACTTCTATCGAAAAAATTATTATATGTGCAAGAAATCTATGTGGGGAAAACACTACAATTTGAGCAAATCTTGTCGAAATCCTCAATGGTCGAACTTGGCAGCATGCACTTCGGATTTGGAGCAATGCACAAAATTTTTCTTTTATGAAAAGTGGCCGGCGCCACGCCCCTAAATGGATAAAACGCTCTCACAGCTTAACCGCTGCATCGATTATTATGAAATTTGGTATGGAGATAGGGTTAACAGTAAGGACTGGTAATATAAGCTTTATTTTTTTTTCGTAAGCGGTGCCACTCTAAATAAAAAAAATGCTCTTACTGCTAACCCGCTGCATCGATTTTCATGAAATTTGTTGTGTCACGCCCCTAAATGGAAAGTAAGCTCTGACAGCGAAACCGATGTATCGATTTTTATGAAATAGGGTTAACAGTAAGGAAGGATAATATTAATTTAATGTTTATAAGTAGGCGGTGCCACGGCCCTGAAGGGGAAAAACGCGGCTAAATCGCTTAATAGATTTTTATAAAATTCGACATGAAGATATGCTTTATACCAAGGAATGATAATATGACCTCTATATAGAGGTATGTTTTAAAGTGGTCGGTGCCACGCCCCTAAATGGAAAAAGCGCTCTCACGGCACGATAATATAAACAGTCATGGTTACTAATGAGAGTTTGCATAGTCTTTTGAAAGTCAAATCGAAATGGTCGAATTTTTGCCACGAGGCAAACTCTTGTAAAAATTAAATATCCAAAAAAATCTAATAGAGATACAACATTTTTGTCGGTTTTTTTCAAAAAAAAAAAAAAGAAAATCTTATTAAGGTACTTCATGTGATTGACAATGTGAAAGCCCCTTATAAATACATTTTTGTTTCTTTCATTTAATGAATTACATGCATTTATATAGTAAATATCCAAAGTATTAATTGATTCCAATTTGATTTAAATATCCACCCATTCCTATTTCAGTCTGTCATCTTCCTTTTTGGAATACATTGATTTTTACTACGTTGTGCAGTAAATACAGATGGGTCTGTTGTCTGGTAAAAAAAAAAAAAATGTGCAGACTGGGTTTGTGTTACAAATTGCGCATGTCGTGCCGTTGATTCTCAGTCGGCATTATTGTTGTTTTTATTTTTTACGTTATTGTTTTGCCGTTTGTGTAAATGCAAAGCTTTTAGGGAAGCGCAATCCCAAATTGTATATAAAGGTATATGTTCATTTGAACTAAGGATGCTGGCTGCAGTCGCAGTCACAGAGTCGCTGAATAAAACTATTCTCATCCCTTAGCGGCGCTTATTGAATAGACTTTATATTGCACAGTAGGTTTCTTGACATTTATTAACGAGGATTTATTAAAAATTGCATTTTAAGAAATTTTTAAAATTATTTTTTTTTACATGGAGATAATGCCGCAATATAAAAGATATAGAAAAACTCAAGAAGGATGAGATGCGATTTTGCTAACATTATATTTTGATTATGCATGGTCTAAAGATTCAAAGTGCGTACTTGGTTTTTGGTGACATTTTTGTTTTGGTTTGTTGTGGTTTTTTTAAATGCACCTTTTTTCGACCTCTTTTTAAAAAATGGTAAATAAATGATTTTAAAAATTTTTTTATTTAGTTGTCTTTGCTCACTCATTAGTTAACTAAAAACGAGGGTTTAACCAACAAAATTGTATTTTTAGTCATTAGTTCACCATTAGTTAAACTCCCAAATTTAATTTTTTACCTATTACTTCACAAATTTAAGCGTGCTGACATATTTTGCTCTTGTTCATGGTTTTAGCTAACCAAAACTTTTGTCACCATTTTAGTTAACGAATGACTGTGAATCAGGCATTATGTTACGATATTAAAAAATGAAAAGTGTTGAACAAAAAACAAACTAAAAATTTATCCTGCAATAAAAAGGAAATATCCCATGGTATATCTAGGGTTTTCAGTTACTATACAACTATTTGCATTTTCCTTGTCTGTGAGAGTACTAGACGATTTTCTCCAACTATGTTTTTTTTTTTTTGTTACAGTAAATGCGATTTATTTTTTTCCCCCCTTAGGACTGTACACATTGTATGTATAAGAAAAACCAAGTGCGTTTTTCAACAACTTTTAAAAAAACCAAAATTATTTCGGTTTTTATATACTCATAGATAGGTAGATTCTATAGCTTCAATGATTTTTGTTGTCCAGACAGAATAGAAAATCACTGAAATATTTTGGAATAGGAATGAAACAAACAATTTGTGGTAGTGTAAAACAGACAAAACAGAGTATGCGCCAAAAGTAACGAGTACAAAAGTTATTTTATCACCCTAAAATAAGGTCGTAAACCTTTCAATGAATATTTTTTGGGGGTGAAGTGGACATTTATCCTTGTGCTAAAGGCTGAGGTTCGGCTTATAAAGGGGGGCCCAGCTGTTTAACTTTATTTACTTCGCCCCATACTTCAGTATTAAGGCTTTGAAGAAGAATAAGGAAAAAATGTAATTTTATACTTCTTGTATTTTAAATAAGGATGCTGAATACGTTTCGTTTGTATTTTTGTTTGGTTTTTTTTTTTTTTTTTTTTGGAAATTTGTTTGTCTGGTCTAATGTATGTATCCAAAAACGTTTCTGTTTCTTTTTTTATTTTATCGCGTAGACATTGCCAGACGATTTTTTGTATTGTTAATCGAAAATGTGGTCATTGAACTTTATTAAATACTTACACTGAATAAATTTATTCTTCGTTAGCTTGCCTATAGTACGTATTTAAGGTGCTTCGAATATATATGAGGCGCTCACTGCATAATTCGAATAACTTCACAAAATAAAATGTGGAGAAAAACTATTAAATGGTATATATCGTTGTTTTAATAAAATCTAATTATGAAATAATCTTTTTATTTGTCAATTGCCAAACAAATTTCGTAGATTAATGATCGTTATTATCTCTATCATTTTTAAAATTTATTAAATATATAATTAGCTATGACTAAGACACATAAATTTAAAATTTTTGGAAAATGAAGTTAATTGAACTGTGCTGTGAACGGCTCAAATGCACACCTATCCACAATCAAAAATAAGTCTAATGAAAATGCATAATGAAACGGTTCACGGCAGTTTCAAAACCTATTCTGAATGAAATCCTAGCTAATCTTTTTTTGAAATGAGGTCGAAAAACGGTGCATTTGAAAAACCAACACAACAAACCAAAATCCAAATAGTCATTTTCGATTATTTCTTGTTGCTGAATCCGAATTCAGTCTCGGAATAACTCTATCACTTATGATTTTTGAGATTTTTCAGATTTTCTTATCTAAAAGTTCAAAAATACAATTTTTTAGGAAATATAGAGGACGCACGAAATTGTTTTGCTCTTTTCTACTACATAAGTATAAGTTCTAACATATATAAATAAATAATTTTTTTGCAATTTTTTTTTTTTTTTTCAAATTAAACTACGTACATTTGTAACGCATAATATGTAGCATCGGGTAGACGCCTCAGATGCATATAGATGTGTTAATATGCTTCATTAGCAACACCTTTTCGTCTGTCCGTGAAAATCACGATTAAACGAGATGCATTTATAAAGCCCGTTTGCCATATTCAATTGAATCTATTGTGGTTAATGAAAATAAGAGAAACAAACAGAAATCTTAGTTTATTTTGAGGTTTTCTCTATATTCTTTAAATTTAAGCGATTTGATATTTTTTTGAGATATTGCAAGACCAATTGTTCTTTCTGAATCAACGTATTTAAAAAAATAATATTTCAAATATGTTATTTTGTAGCTTAAATCCTCAAAAATAACGTATTTTCGAAATTTCACCAAACTGTAAAACTTTAAAACAACATTTTTGATAAAATTTTTTATCCCAAGATCGTGACGAAATCATACAAGGAACATTTTCGTAGAACATATTTACCCATTACATTCTGATTTTCTTATGGGTCCTCTTAACCCTTGGTTTTTTTATTTTTTTCCCCTCCAAACACTGGCTTATAATGGGTTGAAGCATTTTATACAAATATGCTACGGAAAATTTCACTAGGGGTCACTTTAAACGAAAAATGCTTAAAACTTAAGAAAAATGCGTCAAAAATGTAATAAATATGCAACGCGAGAAGTCCTCATTGATTTTAACGATTTTTTGACTTTTATGATGAAATTTTGAGTTTTTAGAGTTCAGCAACATGTGGAGAAATTTTATAGCGAATATTGCTCTAGTACATACTAAGGATTATACAGTTAAATATGTCGATTTAATTCGTTATTTTTGCTATTTTTTTGTACGGTGGATTTAAAAACTTGAAAAATCTATTAAAAAAAATCAGGCGTGCTGGAGAAAAACGATGAAAAATTGGTATTTTAACGTCTATTTTAAGAATATTTTAGAATTTCTCATGGGTTCGAAAGTTTAAATTAGTCGGACAGTGTTATCACTATACAAAGAATGGAAGCATTTTGAAGATTTCTATACATTTTATGTGAAAAGGTGAACTGATGTATGGAATTACTTTTTTCCAGTTTTAACAGATGTTCATTAAATTTGTAAAAATATGTTTCTTTTAGTTAACGAATATTTCTGATTTTCACATGCTTCTTTTTATTTATAGGAAAAAAATTCATTTTACAATGTCTCTTGTATATTGACATTACCGCCATATCAGCGTAAAGGATATGGAAGGCTGCTTATAGATTTCAGTAAGTATAAATATGTTATATATATACGTACATTTTCTTTAAGATAAATACAAAGTTTATTCATTAGGAAAATCAGCATCAATTAACTATTTCCGTACTAATTCTTTATATGTTGAATACCTTACTATATTGACTTTACTAACTACCCAACTCTTTGCTGACGTTAAAACGACATTGACCTTAGATTGACTCCTTTAGGAGGGAATATGTAGTGTAATCGTTTGCTTGTGCATACTGATTTAAATTAGTCAGCAGCACTCCTTCATAAGTAGGTATTTATATATGTGTGTATGTACATACGTTTGTATAAACGACCGACGACACGTCATCTCTTCTTGGTCGGTTACCTTTTTATGGCAAAAAATAAAACCACAAAAAACAAAAAAAGCCTAAATTAATTTAGACTTATAATACCATATGAAATTGTGCTAAAATATACAAAATATTGCGAAATAAAAATTGCTCATAAAAATTTTTTAAGCTTCCTAGAAAAAAGCAAAACAAATACAAGAAAATGGGAGAAAAAAAAAACAACAACAACTGAAAATGACTGCAAGTCAACAGCCCTTGTATTATATGCGTCACAGCAGACGATAAAGGTCAGAACAGGTCATTAAGAAAGGGCGTCGTCCTTAACTAGAGATGTAAAGTTTTGTCAAGTTTGTGTTGGAAATGTTTGTAACGATTTTATTTTAATTTATTATTATTAAAGAAATTCGTAATTTAGCGTGCTTTTTCCAACTTTTTTTTTGTAACAGAGCCTAAAGAATTGAAATACTATTAGTAATTGGAATATTAAATCCAAGACTTACTGCCATACCTAAATTGGAGCGTCAGCGTTATTTTTCTGTCAAAATTTTCTCATGCACATACAATTTGTATGGCGTATACCGAAATTGCCAGCGCTCAACGCTCAGCTATTCGAGTTTTCAATATTGACAAAGCGTTATTGAGTGAAGTTAGCTGCAGAAAAGTAAAAAAAAAAAAACAACAATATGATTTTGACAAACAAATGACTTCAACGCAACGCTCTTTATTTCAGTATGGCGCTTGACGCTTTTGTGTAACGTTAAATAACGCAACGCCTGACGCTCTAATTTAGATATGGCAGTTAGTCTCTTTAGTGTTTCTGTGTCAAAAAACCGAAGCACATATGTACATAACCATAATTTACTTTTGCTTAGCTTGGCTTTGCTCCGCTTTGTATTGCTTTGCTTTGCTTTGCTTTGCTTTGCTTTGCTTTGCTTTGCTTTGCTTTGCTTTGCTTTGCTCCTTGCTCCTTGCTCCTTGCTCCTTGCTCCTTGCTCCTTGCTCCTTGCTCCTTGCTCCTTGCTCCTTGCTCCTTGCTCCTTGCTCCTTGCTCCTTGCTCCTTGCTCCTTGCTTCTTGCTTCTTGCTCCTTGCTCTTTGCTTTGTTTTCCTTTACTTCATTTCCTACCTTTCTTTCCTTTCTATCCTTTCTTGCCATTCCTTTCCTACATTTCCTTCCTTGTATGTATTCCCAACAAAAAAAAACCCATCGAAATTATAACCGAAAATACTTTCCAATATGAAATGGGATTTTTGTTGAGTATGGTTAAGGTTGCACTTCAAAGGTAACTTGTAATCATTTCAAGTGCAACAACACTAACAAGCTTTATGAATGAATATTACACAAAGAGAGGGCGACTGCGCTTGCTAACAGATCGATAAAGTCGTCTAGTCGGTTCTCATTCTTATTTTTCAACAACAACAAAGAAATGGAAGCTAACATTAATTTTCCCAGTTTATTGCACATATACATACATACAGGCACAGCGACAATGACACAACAACAACACACACTTGTGCACCAAGTCTTCAACCCCGAGCCTGCCACAGTATTTTTTATATTATGTGGGGGTTTTTGGCTCGTACTCGGCGTTGTCGTATTTCGTATTTCAGACATAACACTCGGCAAAATGACAGGACAGACTGTGAAAAGGAGATGCTTTTTGTATGGGGCTGCTACGAGTACAACTTGCTATGCTGTCATATCCTCGTACATATCTATATTTGTACTCGTACATATCTATGTATGTATGTAGTGTATCATGTGGACGATATGTATGCAACATAACTCACCAGGAGTATCTCACTTCGATTTTTCGTTTGTCAGTCTAGACAATATACCATATACTATGTGCAATATGTACTAGGAAAAATAATTGATAAGAACAAATTAAAGCGGTCATATACCTATATGGTCATATATGTACATATCCATATATA
Source organism: Calliopum simillimum (assembly GCA_951812925.1). Lineage (NCBI taxonomy): Eukaryota > Metazoa > Arthropoda > Insecta > Diptera > Lauxaniidae > Calliopum > Calliopum simillimum. Next base: position 6,561,706 of record OX638369.1, read on the forward strand.
GGAGGTGCTACGCCCTTTTATTGGAATCTGCTTGGCTTTTGTACAAAGTTTCCACAAGCCATTTCTAACATTTGTGTGCAATTTGGTTGTCTAATCTCAAATAGCTCTTTCAATATAACGTTTTGAACAGTTTTTATTTATTAATTACCGAGCTACTTATGCAAACGTACCTAGTCATTAGAATCTAATGCAGATCCGCCCTCGCTGGCCAACATATGAAAATAACTTAACTACGCGAGCCAATGCAAATCCAAATTATTGGATTGTTGAAGCGATTTAGTTACTTTACAAACCATATTTTGCTTTGTTCTCACTGTCTTGGTTAACCAGACTGAAATAAGAAAAAAAAAGTTGAAAAATTCCCAGATTGAAATTATGAAATTTCTTTCTTTAAAAAAAAAATAAAGATATTAAATAAATTTAAACTTTCGTAAAAAATGCTTATAAATACCCTATCCTCACTTGCCTGGTTAACCAATTTAAAATAAAAAAATCCTGATAAACATAGATCCACGTTCACACCGTTTACCTTGATCAATGATTTATCATTTCACCAACAATTTATTTGATGTTTACCAAATCACAACATTATTTTAAATTTTTCCCCCAAAATTTTTTGAAGAAATAGTTTTTTAAAGTAATTGAGACTGATACACTTTTAATTTTATCTTTAATTTGTTTTTTATTATAAATTGTTTATTTGCTTACATTACAAATGTGTCAAAAAAATAAAAATTTCATAATTTCCCTGTGACTTTTGAATCTGGAGATGCCACCCGCCGATTTCTTGTGTTAAACTATATATTCAAACTAATCGAAAAACTTTTTATACTCCATTCTCACTGTCCCGGTTAACCAGATGAAATAAGAAAGTTTTAATGGTTAACCATCACCGTTCAAACCTTCTACCTTGATCAATGATCTGTCATTTCACTGACAATTAATTTGCACTTTTTTCACTTAAATTTTTGATTTAATAGTTTTTTGAATATTTTTGAATATATTTTTAATTGGGCGGTGCCACGCCCTCTAATGGAAAAAAAACGCCCTCACGGCGCGCCGCATCGGTTTTTATGAAATTTGTTATGGAGGTAGGGTCAACAAAAAAGAAAGATAATATGACCACAATGTTTTTAAGTGGGTAGTGCCACGCCCCTAAATGGAAAAAACGCTCTCTCTTACACTTAGGCACGATAATATGACCTTTATGTTTTTATGTCGGCTTTGCCACGCCTCTAAAGAGAAAATGCACAGAGATGATAACTGATGAGAATTTGTTTGCTTAAGTTAACAGTTTGGTAGCCTTTTTAAAGTCAATTCGAAATCGACGAATTTCGACCACAAGGCAAAACTCTTGTATATATATGTAGATAGGCATATCTTCCGAAAATGATCAGCCACGATTTTGGGAAACATAGCGTTTACATCAAGAGAGGTTGTAGAAAAAGCTTGTATACTCAGAAAATCTTTACATTTAAGGCTAATAATAAGTTGCTTCCTACAAGGTGTGTTCAGAAGCAAATTTGTTTGATTGACATCTTAACCTTTTTCGACTTTCTCAACATTTTTTTTTTTTTTCAACATATTTCGGTTACTTGAAAATAAAGGTCGACGTTTTTATTCGACCACGTTATTACATACATTTGTGTGTTAAAAACTAATAGTTAAAATTTTAAATTTCAGGTTACCTCTTAACAAGAGTTGAAGGTAAAATTGGCTCGCCTGAGAAACCACTATCTGATTTAGGCCTAATTTCATATCGTTCGTATTGGAAAGATGTTTTACTTGATTATTTGTGCAGTCGTACCGGTTCAACACTTAGCATAAAGGATGTTTCACAGGTTGTATACATTGTGTGGAGAAAATAATTAGAATTTTTGATTTTGGGCTTTTTTTCTTCTAGGAAATGGCGATTTATTCGTACGATATTGTTAGTACGTTACAGGCTCTTGGCATGATGAAATATTGGAAAGGGAAACATATTGTTCTAAAAAAACAGGTACGTTAACGAAAAAAAATTATGCTTATAATAAGTACATATTTAAAAAAGTATCAAACGTATTTAAGTCTAAAGCAGTAGTTTCGATTTAATTGACCTTAACACTTGGATCAATATCAATTTAACTTTAAGATGCCTTGACCATCTCTTCAACTTGACTTGACATTTTCTACAGTTTAACTTGAATATAAGTTGAATGGAAGTTAAATAAAGCTTTTTAAATTGACTTTAAGATGCCTTTAACTTGACTTGAACTCTTGTTCAGCATGACTTAAATATGACTTGGAAGAAACTTAAACATATTTTTTACATGAATTGATTAACTTAAAAATGATTTGAAGTTGGCTTGAAATAAATTCTTACTTGAATTTACATTTTCTTCGACCTAACTATCACTTGAGGTTGAGCAGGAACTTTTATGTATTTTATTCACACTTATCATGTAATTCGTTTTCGATGCGAACTAAAGCGAATCGAAATTTAACTATCATATACTTTGATATCTAGAATCGAAATCGAAAATTTTTGCAATCAAAATCGAATAAGATTATATTTTCGATTTCGATTTTAGATATCAAAGTAAAGGGTATAATCAATAAAGCTACGAAGCTTCTGGAAAGTGATAGAGGAGGCCTAGACTAACAAAAAATTCCACCTGGAGGTAGTCTAAAATCTATCCCTGAGGAGTTATAGGGTTAAAACTGATTTTCTTGTTTTGAAAGAACAATTTTCTTGGGTCACCGCAAAATTTTGGAGAAAAGTTTTTTATAGAAAACTTTTAGCTAATTGTATGAATTCTGGACCTTTAAAGTTGATATTTTCAATTTTTCCCCCTTACTTTTTGACTCTGGTGGCCCTTTTGGTATGAAAAAGGTCCCATTAACATACCCCTATATAATTTTTTTCGAATCCTCGTTAAATTTCCTTTAATTTGGTAGTACATTTGTCATACCAGTTTTTTAATTTGTGGTAAGAAAAAAGTACTTTTCAAGAACTAACTTTTTGAAGGCTCCTTTCGATAAAGGGCACCGTGCATCATATGCAGCACAACATGCGAGTAATGTTTGTGTTACATAAAAGTATTTTTTCTGATCTCAAATCAAAAAATTGGTATTACAATTGTATCACCGACTTGAAGAAAATTTAACGAGAACTATTATAAAAATTATATTATAAAAAAGTATATTAATAGGATCTTTTTCATACTGAAATGGACGCTAAAAATAAAAAACGGGGAAATGAATTGAAAATATCAATTTTAAAGGTCCAGAACTTTGTGAAATCCTTTTAAACCCCGTTAAAGCAAACACACTCTTAGAAAGCTCTTACAATTAGCTAAAAGTTTTACTTAAATAGTTTTCTCTTAAATGTTGGGGTGACCCAAGAAAATTGTTTTTGTAAAACAAGTCTAAAAATCAGTTTTAACCCAAAACTCCTAAACGGTACATTTTAGCCCCCATCTTCTCCAGGTGAAAATTTTTGTTAGTCTAGGCCCCATCTGTCACCACCCAGAAGCTTCGTAATCTTATCGATTACACCCTGTATATGATAGCAAAACCTCGATTCGCTTTAGTTCGAATCGAAATCGAATTACATGATAAGAGCGATTATTTTTTATTAAATTGACTTATATTATAGCTTTATACCATACTTATATCAATATTTCAGGATGTACTTGACGAATATGATGAGCGCGTTAAGCGGAGAGGTAACTTTCCAAAAATCGATGACAGCTGCCTTAGATGGAGTCCTTTTGTGCCGCCACAAACAAATGTATCACCTTAGAAGTTGCATGCAAAATTTTAATATTGAATTTTTATCTGTACTTAAGTTCATGGTTTTAAGCAGACGTACGTGTACTTTATCATTATGTAGCTGTAAGTTAAATGTCATTAAAAAATCATATGCTATTTATTGAATAAATAATAAGAAAAGTAATATTTATTAGATGATAACCACTATTGAAAAACACGTGCTCTGTTGAGGAAATTATTGTACATGAAATATTGGATTTCTGAATGAATTTTAGCTTAATTCATAAATGAATTTTATCCATTGCTTTAGTGGAAAAGCTTATTATGGATAGTTAAGGAGTAACTTCTTATTATTCAGAATATGTATGTGACAGTGTCTATAAGAATTTCAGATATTTCGGAATTTTTCTTTGAATTTGAAATAGAAAACGTTAAAAAGCGATAGATGCTCTTCATCTTAGAATTTTCCATCAGAGCATGAACTTCTGCAGTCTCATTATTAAGGCTAAAACTTTAATTTTGTACAATACAAAATCATTGAAAAGATTATGCTATTAAAATATATGTATTTATTAATTTTGCAGAGGTTAAAAGATGCAAAGGTCAAACTAGCTGCTGTCATTCAACACTTTGTCAAGAAAAATATTCCAAAAAAAAATAATGAAATGCTACTGAAAAATTTTTCCTCAAGATTCGTTCGATTCGATTAGTTTTTGGTCCGTCGTCGTCTCTGTCTGAGGATTCTATAGCTAGGCAGACATGAAACAACAATTACGAGTGCATAAAATTTGTAAAATTATTTCACGGTGAGTAGTAAGAGGTTATTTACCTGTGAGAGTATCTATATATCGTTGCAGCCATATACTTCGAGTACATCGAGTATATATAAGAATGAATTCATTGTTCTTTTTGCACCCGTACCCGAACCGTCACGTATATAAGAGGCGACGGCGGCGGTGGCGGTGTTACTGCAAAATGCAGACAAGAACTCGCGTGCCGATTATCATGTCGCTGGCTCTGTTTGTGACTCAACCGCACAGAATTAAATTTTTTTTCTCACATCTGATTGTCTGACTGCTGAGTCCATTAACAAAGCCAGCATATGCATTTATATTCCATGTATGATATGTACATATAGATATTTATTTTTACAACATTTCGAATATTTACATTGAATGTATGTACTCGTAGCTACCTCATGAAGCATATGAATGATTTGAAGCTCTTCTCGCGTGCTGATAAATAAAAAGTAATAATTCTTAAAAATACTTAATCTGAGAAGAAAATTTCAAGTGAAGCCACCATGCAACTAGGCGGTGTTTCGTTTATGTCCAAAAAAAAAAAAAAAATAGAAAAGTGAGATACCACGTGCAATATTTTCTATGCAATTTTAAGTCCATAGCAACCAACCACCATTGCACTTCAAAGAAAAAATAAAAAAGAACTTGTAGATACAATGAAAATTAAAAGACGCTTTCAAAATACTTCTGCGTTTTTTTTTTTTTTAAAAAGTTCCCTAAATTTTTTCGTAAAAATATTTTTAATAAAAGCTCAATTGCTAAGTTTTAAGTTGTTATATCGTCGGGTTAAAACTACAAGTAGTCTAAGTACAGCTTGGGTCTTTTTTGTTATTTTCTAAAACGGGCCGATCAAAAAAATAAATAAATAAAACCCAATTATTTAAGTTTCCATGAAACTGAGGCTGATGGACTCAGCGGAGGATTTTTACATTAAAATGCTATGAATTTGTAATCTATAAATATAATAAAAATTTCTTACGAAATATATTTTGAACGAAAATACTTGACAGAGACTTGAAGATTTCACTGGCCGCAACATAATTTCACACAGAAAACTTGGCGTATCGACTAAAATATCCATGATCCGATACTCATGAAAGCAATTCTAAGACAGCTTTACTTCTTTCATTTACTTCTTTCATTGACAAAGTTCAATAACAAATTTTTTATTAAAATTGAAAATAAATTACAAATTTTGACAGTTAACTGGAAAGACTATTGATTACATAATATGTTACACATTATGTATCTCATTTTTAGTGTAGGGGAATAGTGTCGCTTGCGTATGGGTCGTAACTTTTAACAGAAAACAATTACGGCTGTTCTGACAAATGTTAAGCGCGTGTTATGACAGCACGAAGTTTTTGTGCATATACCGTAGCAAACAGACGCATTTGCTTTGTGCTGAGAAGAAAACAATTTTTGAATAAGTAAAACTCAACACAAATAATTTTTTAATAATTTTCCAAGTGCGATAAATCGAAGTGAATCAATCGAAAAGCTGAATGCAATCTATATTTATGCAGTAAATTTATTATATTTTGTGATTTAAGACTGAATCCAGCCAATTTGTTCAAACAAAAGAATTTGCTTATTGCTTTTCAAAGTGGCTGTCAAAGTCGGTTATGGGCACCCCTTCTTTTTTTATTTAATGCGTGTGATTTACTGAAATATCGTCGTGGATGTCAACATAACAAAGTTATATGGTGTTCATATCCCTTTTTACGCTTTTTTAATGGACAGGAAAGAACCAATAGGCCCTTTAAAGATACCGCAGAAAAAAGTTGTTTTCATTAAGTGTGGTTGGTAAGTTGGCATACCATTTTACAAAAAACCTCGGTATTGAGTTTCCAGACAAGTGGACCGATATTTTTAGCCCATTTTCTAGGGGTGCCCACAACCGAAGCAAATATTTTTTTTTTTTTTTTTTTTGTCAGAAATTATCACTATTTTTTTGGTATAATTTTTCCAACTGACGAAATCAATTTACTTTCTTCAACAGTAGTTAGCAAAGGTCTCTAGCTTTCCACTGATACTTATATGTTTGCATAATATACATTTGGACAAAAGTTATGAGTCGAAAACAAAAAGGTGCCCACCCGGCACTCTTCCCATACCGTTTTAAGTCGTGGTTTTGGAAAAATCTTATTTTCCGAAAGTCATAGTGACATTACATAAAGAACATACTTTATGGCATATTATATCCTGTTTTTATGGGTCTTTTTAACTCCTTCCAAAAACTGGGATATAATAGGTTAAAGTATTCTAAATAACATTCTACGAAAAATATCACTTAAGACGAGAAGTGCTTAAAACTGAAGAAAATGCGTTAGAGATATGATTTTAGCCATCAAATAACGTCATAAAGAATATCACCGGCTTCCTAACAACTTCTAAGCCGGTTTTAAAGAAAACCAAAATACACTCAAAATACTTTTCAAATCACTTGGGATTTTCAAAAGCGTCAAAATTGTTGTACAGTCTAATTGATACATCCTGGCGAATATTGGGGGTTATCGTGAATCAAGATTCCCGGGGAATTTCCTTAAATTGCAATAGAGAATGCACGGCAGTCTGCGAAAATTCCCCGGGAATCTTGATTCACGATAACCCCCATTATCTTTTTGGCATTTTTTCAAGAAGTTCGCCATCGATGAGTTTAGAAATTACTAAAGAAGAGTGTTTCTTTGTCTATTTGGAGAAAAACTAAGAGGAATAGTATGCTTAGCTGTAGCTGATCTCTGGACAATAAAAGCGCCTGCGCGTCCATATGATTCCAGATGCTCATCCCTCTTAATTTCTAAGTTCGTGACATTAATACCACAGACTAGTTAGCATTTAATATATGACAGATTCTAATATCTTTACATTTTCTCCAGACCCAAGAAAAATCTTGGGTTTGACATTATTATATTTTGGCGATAGGTATAACTCTTTTTGTCACAACACTGCGTTTTTTGTTTTTGTAACTTTACGTTAGAGTATATGAGTAAGTTCTTCTCTGGTGTAGTCAGCAAGCAGTTGTGTGGCGCGGCGCGTGATGGCACAAACATCGCCACTCACAACAAGTTCACAACCACATAGTAGCTTAGTTAGTCACACTCGCAGTGAAGTCAGAAAACAGACAGACGACGACGACGATGGAACAGAGACACTATTCGTTTCTCCATACCAGCCAACTTTATCCAGCCAGCCATCCAACCATACGACTACTATCCATCTATCTCCTTATACGATGGACGGGTGAGTACATTCTACATAGGCAAACGACGGCGAACAGCGAACGACAACGCCAAATAAACGCAAACAAGCAAAACAAAGAACAGTTCACGCATGTAGTCGTGTCGTGGTCGTGGTCGTCATCAACGGCATTCGGCATATTCTACCAGACCAGACCAAACCGCTAGCACTTGGAAGAAACGTAAGTAGACAGGGCGGTATAAGCGCGGGTAACGACAATACTGCAAAGCATTGACTGGCGCATTGGCTACAATCGCAGTCATGTGTTGTCGTCTCCGCCATCATCGTTGCACAGTGGAGCATTTTTTTCTTGTTTTCGTTAATTTAGATAAAATTATTTGCAGTGCTTTTCTGCAAAATTTTTTTTTTTTTAAAAGGAAAAAAATATAATCTCTTTATAGTACAGGAAAATTAAATATCTAAAAGGAAAAAATGTCTTTAGTCTTGAAACTTGGCGCAGTTGTTTATTTGACTTAACAAAAAAATTCCACCGCTCAATAGGGGGTCAAACCACCCCTTTTGGGGGATAAAAGATCAAAAAATTCAATTTTTGACGAAAAACTTAAAAACTATTCATCGGAAAAAAAAAAAAACATAACATAGAAAAATTTCTCTTACTTAAAAGTTACATAAATCGGTAAATTTTTATGCTAGGGAAAAGTTTAAGAAACGAGAATGTGCAGAATTACGTCTGCTATAAATTTTCTTTGGAAAGTTTTTTTGTCCGACGCAGAGTTTTTAAGAAATAAGTCATAAACTGACTTTTTTTTACCTTTGAACCCCCAGAAATGGGGCTTAGACAGACCTCGCATTGAGCGGTAGACTTTTTTTTGTAAAGTTATTAAAGTTCAATAAACAACTGTGCCAAGTTTCAAGTCCGCAGCATTTTTTTCATTTTTCCATTGATATTTTAGCTAATTTTATTGTTCAATTACATCATATAATTAAAATCACTCATACGTCCTGTAGAACACGATTGTATTGTAAGCATTATTTGGTGTCACACCTTAAAATGGTTATAACTTTTCAGTGATAATTCGTTCTTGACCAATATATAGCTCATTTTTTACATGTTAGTAAAACAGAACAAAAAAATTTTTAGCGTACACTTTTTTAACCCTTTGTGTTGGGATATTCACCCAACGATGGTAGAACCAAAAATAATTTTTTTTTTTATATCGTTTTTTTTCCTGTTTTCTACGCGTTTGATGACTTTTTGGGACATTTTAGAGGAAAAAATGATAATGCCGGTTAAAGCCACAGCCTTTTGCTTCAAAACTTAGTTTAAATTAAATCGATATATTTTTTCGCCTTCGAAATATCGTTTACTGAAATATCGCAAAAACGTGGGTTTTTCCTTTTTTCACCTTTTAAGGTTAGAATAATTCGAAGAAGAAAACAGTAATCGCTATAATTTGAGCTGGGTTTTGAAGTAAAATAATAGGGCTGCCTATAAAGCTATATAGGTTAGGATATCCTTGCTGTATTTTATAACCTCAAAAGTATCAAAAAAAAAAAATATATATAATATTAAAAATCTCGACAAACCAAACTTTTAGGTTAGGATTTCTCGAAAACCAAACAAAAATTTTTCTTTTTCTATTCAACAAAAAAAGTAAAAAAAGTTCTTCTTAAAAATACATTCCGGCCTGTTCTGTAATCCGTGTAATTTCAATTACTTTTAATTTCGAAGACTTGTTGATTACTTTTTATTTTCGATGTGGATTTGAAGCCTATTCAACGACTGTTCAAGACGTTTAACTTTTCACAGTAGAAACATAAACTTTTTAGCTGTCAGTTAAAAAATACACACAAGTAAACAAGATTTATGAATCAAAATGCTTTTTATTAAATTTATTAACTTTAATTGAGTTTCACGTTAACAACGGCTGCTGCAATGCACTTGAAATTATAACTGCTCGCAATTTTGTATTAGGCGAGATGCCCAATTATGGGGTTTCCTCTGATTTGAGGGAATTTCAGAAAGTTTTTTTCATACTTTGTGCATTTTATTGGGTTAATTGGATCTTCTATTACAATTTAAGAAATAAAATCAGGTGGCATATGGTTTTCGAACTATTCTTACTAACACCATGATATAATGAAATGTCAAATAATTCACACAAACACTGACTTCGAAAATGCCAAAACGCCGACTTTTTACTTGTCATCGGAAAAAATATTTTTTTAGTTAGAGTTTTTTATTTTATCAATAGCCGTGTTCACAATCCGGAGCATTTAGACTTGCAAAGTAGCAAAATAGCAATAATTTCCACTTGATTGTGAGCATTATTAAAAGTATAAGCATTGCAAGATACGAAAAAATTTATTTCTCTGAGAAAATCGTATGAGCAAAGAGAACGAGAGCATAAACAAAACATTTTTATTTGAAAAATGACATGATATTTTAATGCTATAGGTTTTTAGTATAGAAAATGTAAATGCAAATGTAAATTCAATCCTATATATTTTGTTGTTATATGGCAAAATTTTTCAACACTTATTTACAAATGCTATGATGCAAGACCTTTTGCACCGAATTGTGAACATGGCTAATATTTTACAATATTACATTTGTCATGAAAATTAGAATTACTCGATAAAAAAGGGAAAAACTCTGGAGCTTATACGTGTGTATTTTTTTTTTTTTTTTTCCATTTGATCAATAAAACAGCTTTAAAGAAGCAAAATAAATTGAAAAGTCGTAGCATAATGCCGACTTTTCAAAAAGTTTTGCATTCCACTTTATACCCACTTTCACGTGAAAGTGAAATTGGGAACAGGGCGGATTATCTCGTTAGTGCAATCAGCTCGAACCTTCGAAAATACCACTTTTGAATTTACAAATAAACAGAAAACTAACCGCATACTCAGTTTTTTAGTTACAATAATTTTTGTCAAACCTTTTTTTTGATGCAGAAACAATGTGAAGACCATTTTGTAATCGAAATTCGACCTTGAAAATCGATTAGCTAGTTGTTGACCGATCTTATAAAAAACTTTTTCTGTATATTTGGACCTCAGTAAATACAGTCGACGTCCAGTAATACGAATGCTCCGTATTACGAATGTCCAATGATACGAATGCAATATTTCGTCCACATGTGATTCTATAATACGAACAGCTGTAAATTTTATGGTTCGATAATACGAATGAGATTTTTTTCTTAGTAGGCTTTGCTTTTTTGCTAAGCGTTAAATGCTTAGAATGCATGAAAACATACGTGAGAATTTTTTCAGAATTTTTAGAACGCTTTGAAATGCTTTTTTTTAATATTTGGACTTAAAAAAAAGTGGAAAAATTATAAAATGTTTCGTAAAATCTGAAACAAAATGTTTGAGTTTTTAAAAAGCAGTCTATCTAAGAAATTTACAAAAATCACCAACTTTGCGACCATGAGTTTTGACAAAAAATAATACCAGAGCCAAATTTTAGCCAAATCGGTCAGATTATGCTTTTTTAACTGGTACAATTGGCGTGTTTTACTTCAAATTTCTTCTTTTAATGGCAAAACTGATTAAGTATTTTTTTTTTTTTTTGGAAATTAAGCTAAACAGTGTAGTATGTTTAGCTCAATTTCCATATTTTTTTCCATCAAATATTTTTTTTGTTTTGTATCAACATATGTATTGTGTTTTCCGTTTCTCTACCATAATACTCAGAAGAAAAATTCGTAAATTTCCCATTTTTCATACATTTTTTTTAGTAAACTCATGATTTCTCTCAAATAAAATATTCGAGCTAATGAGTTTTATCTCTAAACCGATGATAAGTCTTTATATAAAAGAAAGAAGCAACAAAACTTCGTTGCGATAATACGAATTTTTCGATTTTACGAATAAGCCTGACATTATATAATTCGTATTATTGGACGTCGACTGTAATAAACATGGAGTGGGACGACATCTAAGTAAAACCGAGCTTAAGCGAGTTTTATTTTAATTTTTATACTTTGAATGTTTCATTTTGTAACTGCTGACTCTGTAAATAATCATCACATGCATTTTGCTTTTACGTCTGACTCTGAATGATTCATTCCATTGTACTTTTTGTAGTTGCTATTACCGTGGTCGTGCTCGTCGTCGTTGTCGATGATGTTATGGCGGTGTAGGTTAGGTATCAGACTAAATATTGAATCCAATTTCGAGCACAACCTATACGAGTGCGAGTACTCGTCGTCGTCGTCGTTGTCGTCTACTATACTACTTCGCGTACACAAAACGAAATATACAAATGAAACTTCTCACACCTTCTCATAGTTGGAATCATGACTACCAGAAAACGAGAAAATGTTGGTTGGTACGTTGCTGCTGCTGTTGCTGCTGCTTTTGATTGAACAGTTGAGCAAAACAGCACCATTTGATCGCCATCAGCCGGTCTGAACGGTTCGGAATAGATAATACGCTCTTAGATATCATAAATATATATATTTATACATATACATAAAGTATGGCTAATTTTGCTGATTTTCTTATTTGTTCGTATATAATTTTTCTTGAATATTTTGGAGAGTTTTAAGTGTTAACTAAAATGAAGAAATTACAAAAAAAAAAAATTACAAAAACTATAGTTAAAATTAAAAAAACCAAAAAAAGTGTGTTGGACTTTATAAAGAGCCTTAAAAAATCTCAAAGGAAGTGTGTTTTCTACAGTTTAGATTGTGAAATTCATATGGACTCATATGGTCTCGTCGTCAATGTGATGATGATGATATATTCATGGAATTTTCCTCGCAAGGAATTTAAATTTTTTTTATATATTTTTCAATGTGTTGTAGCTAGATGAGCAAAGATATTTTTAGCTGAAAATATTTTAGCTAAAATGGTGACGCAAGCCCCAACCAACCAAGCCCCAATAACCACAAGTTATTTGTCGTACGGTTCTGTTCTGAAAAAAGACGACGAACAAGACGGCAAAAACGGATGGATGGCGGAGTACTCACTACTCACAAGCACAAGCAACAGAGAGCAAATGAACATATTAAACATTTATTAATATTTTCGAATAATAATAGAAAGTTGCTCAAATCAAAATTAATTATAGACCACAAAAAGACGACAAAAACTACGAAAATGAAAGATATGTAGGAAAAAAAGGTCGAACATGAAAAAAATTTGAGATCCGGCATATACGAATTTGGTTTTTTTTTTCTGCAGTGTAGCTCTTTGAACTTTTCATACAACTACGAGCACCAACCACAACGACAAAAGTTTTCGACTCGACCCGTCCGTCGACTTGTCGAAATTTGTAAAGGTATGCGGTGCAAATATGAATAGGCGGCGGCGTCTCCCTGCTACGCTGTCTCGAGTCCCACAAATGAACGTACGAGCGACCAACTGTCCGTCAGAAGACGACGACTCAAAAGCAGCTGGTAGTTTTTTCACTTGTTCGAGGTGGCAAATTTTATGAAACGAAACGGAAACGTCGAAATGATGACGGTCTGCGCGAGCTGCTAAATTCGCCGGTCAGTACCCAAGTAGCTGAAAAATCGACATGCGCGTGTACATTGTAGAAATAATTTATTAAGAAATTATTGCAAAAAACTTAATTTTTTGTGATTTTTGAGTACCCTGCGACAACGTGAAGTTGAAGAAAAATACCTTTGTCTTCATATTAGCGCTTCTCTCTTTCCGTTCTCGGTTTTTTCTTCTTCTTCATATGATTCTTTAAACAGAGGTTAAGAGTGCCCCACCCAAACTAATAAAAGCAGAAGAAAAAAAAAATTTCGCGTATGTGTATACACTCTTCTGGTATGGTATTCCATACCGTTTACGTATACGCAATTATTCATACCAAAAAAAAAAAAACCCAATATTGTCGAAACAATCGTGATTTGTCGTTAAAATAACTCTAGGTTAGGTCTTTTGAGCACTACCAGTTCACAGCTGTTTCAAAAAATTCACGAACTTCAGCGAAACTTCTCTCGCCGCAAAACTTTGCTCTTATCGGGGATTACCACAGGTATACACTTTTTGATTGTCTCGTTGGAAACGGTGCAAAGTTTAAAATGAAATGGCAAAAAAAAAAAAATTCAGAGATTCGCTCGTCCAGCTTTTTTTTTTCCTATTTTTTATACCTGATTGTTATAGCGGAGTGTTGGATCGGGGATCGGCAAGGAACCAGACGTAATCACGATCACGGCTGCAAATGGTGTGCTGTGCGCGACAAGAGCAAAATTTTGCAAATGTAGTGGGGCACGTGTGTTCTCTTATCTCTGTGTATGGTATGTGGTTCGTCGGCATTCGCATACGCGTTGGTTTAAGTGCAAAATTTGTGTGTTCGTTTGCTTGGTAACAGTGGAGACCATAACCATAAGCTCGGATAGCGTATGCCAGTCAGTCATTTCAATCGAAAGATTTTTTTTCTTTTCATGTGTAGCGTTGGAAATGCACCGCATAAAATTTCAAATTTAGAACTAGCAGGGTCTCCCATTGTAAAATTGTCGCTCGAAAGGCCTATGTTGCTACTGTCTTACGGACGAATGCATATTTCATGTAAAATTCAATTTATTTACATGCTAACTGCATTGAGAACGATTTTTCGTGATGTCATATCCTGGCATTGTTGGCGTATACGAAGTATACATTTTTGGGGAGAGGGCAAAGGGCCTAGTCTTGTCGAGAGCGAGAGAGACTTATTACAGTTCAGTCATCTATGTATATAACACTTACCAAAAGCTTTACTTTGGAATATCTGTAGTAGCGAAAATCACGGAAATCCATATTTTCTCTAAACAAACGCGATGAGAGCACAAAGAGAGCGAGAGAAACGCAAGAATTCCAAACGAGTCCAACGGCTGTTGACTCTCTCAATATTTGTGCAAAGAGTAAAGTTGCCGGTTGCCGGCACAGTCACCATGAAAACACATCATCATCATACATAGTTTAGATCACCAATGCAAACCAAAGTTTTTTCGAAACATATATGAATTCTCCTCACGTATGTACGTACATAATTACATACTTATGTATGTGTACACATTCGTACGTATTTCCATTATATTTTGTTTTACTTTGGTATAAGCGTTTGCATGAAATCATCATGATCATCATCATCAGCAGCAGCGGCAGCGCAGATCGTTAACCTTAAATATTCACATGAAAATTCTACAAGGTCGTTTCTTTCTCTCTGTTATAGATAGAGTCAAGTTCATCCAAAGTATGTTGCTGTTGCAGATTCCCAACATAACATCAATGTAATAAAAAAAAAAACTCTAATACTTTGCGCGCTAATCAGTGACCGGGGCTGAATAATTCAAAACCAGTCAGGTACCTGAAGTAGCGCGCGGAGTGCTAGACATATAGCAACGATAATTACATTGCTTTATTTTAATGAACATTTCGTCATATCATCAACATCATCATCTATAAATTACTGAAGCTTTGTCCCATGTCTATTGTACTTCATCAGGTGCTCTGGTGTAGTGTAAACCCGGCACATGTTGAAGTACATTCAATATGAGGATATATGATAATTCAAGCAGAATCAAGTTTTAAATTTAAGATATAGGCGATATTTGTTTCTTAAGTATGTACCTATACAATTTATAAATAACAATAACAAAAATTTTACCGGGAAATTACACCCAGTAGTGCACTAAATGACCATTGCTCTGTACATAATATTGAGACAATTTTGAGACCAACATTTCATTCACTAAAAAAAAAATCTGGCCTGTTCTCAATTTTGATTTCGAACGGAATCGGAATTGAATCAGATTTTAGGTGTTCCGCATTTCGATATTAAACACCACATGTGAATAACTTTTCGTAAATCGGTTTGAAACCAGTAGCCAACCTATTAATTAAAATAAAATAAAGAGCACCTAAATATTGATTCCATTCGAATCTAATCGAAATCGAAATTGAGAACAGGCCTAAATGAATTCTTAGTTTTAAAAGATTTTGAAAATTTGTTTCCAGCTGAGCACTTAAGATGGAATAATACTCTAAACATATTTTCGTATAATTTACAGTACCTGGAGACCGATCCCTGCTCGGTCAACAATCTGATCTTATAAAATAATAAGATATAAATAAGTCGATGTTTTTATTCATAGCTATTTGTTGTTATGAAACCTGTACATTTTCATCTCCAATTGTCACGCTTTCAAAATGATAAATTAACCGATGAGAATAATAATAAGAAAAAACTCGGAAAGTATCGAATGGTATAGAAAAATATCAAAAACTCAAAACATTTTTTTTGGTGAAATAGAATGCCCTAAAATAAATAAATGGGATATGCCATGCACTCAAAATATTTCGTCTTTTGGATAAGGATAATAAGAGTCCTATTGGAAAAATCCGAAAGGATATTTTGATAAGGAAAAGTGTGGCTATCCGATTCCATTAATAAAAAAAAATTTCACCTTTTCTTGTAGCTACGCTGTAAGACTGAACATAGCGTTTTCTCCAACTTCAAGCGAGGATATTTCAAAATCCTGTAAGTATAATGACAGTTCTGCTGATGAAGACGGATTCAGCGTCAAAAAGTTCATAAGACTGCATATAAGAATTAAAAAGTTAATTCCATTTTTTTTTTCTAAATTTTTATTTTGGTAAAAAGTGGGTGTGGCAGGTGATATTTTGCCTACTTTCAGTTCGTAGGTGACTAATAGCAAGTAGGCTCCCTACAGTTAAATTCAGAAGGATTGCTTTTGTAGTTTTCTTTTTATAGCGTACAATGGTTTTGTGGGCGGTGCCACGCCCTTCAACGAGTTTTTCCAATATAACGGCATACTACATATTAATCCTTATTTTCAGGGGTATAATCTCTTAAATTTTCATTCAAATTCTTCGAGTCGTTTTTGAGCAACATTGAATCAAAATTTTCAATGCTTAAAAAGGTGGCGTGGTACTTCTTTGATACCGCCCACTTTTCGGTTATTACAAAGCATTGATAAGAAGTACCTATATACCAAATTTCTTTAAAATATCTTATAACACTTGCGAGAAACAGCAATTAAAGTATTTTGCTTGTATGGGAGGTTCCACGTGCAACGGCGATATTTCGCCCACTTTCAGATCAGAGATGCAATATAGCAATTAAGCTCCTCACAGTTAATTTCAGAATGTTTTCTTTATTAGTTCTCTTTTTGTACCGTTTTTTTTTTGTGGGCAGTGCCACGCCCTTCAACGAGTTTTTCCAATATAACGGCGTATCACATATTAATTCCTGTTTGCAGAGGTAACGTGTCCTAAATTTTCATTAAAATTGTTGGAGCCGTTTTTGAGTAATATTGAATCAAAATATTAAAGGGCTAAAAAATGGGCGTGGCGTGTCTGTTACAAGGTATTATTAAGCCGTACCCGCTCACCAAATTTCATCCAAATTCCTTGCATGGTTTGCAAGTTATGACCAAATCAAATTTAAAATTTAGGGCAGCGCCACGCCATCTGGTGAGCATTTACAAAGTTCAAACTTAGTACATTCTTTATTGTTAGCTAATATCTAACACTATTCCAAGTTTCATTAAAATCGCTGTAGCTGTTTCCGAGAAAAATATTTGGCACAGAAATAAGTACAAAGAAAGAAACAAACAAACAATTTTAGCTCGTATAAGAAGAGAAGATATCATTATCGCGCATTTTTAATTTAGCTCTCCATACAATCTTAAGACTGTCATATCTTTTTGTGACCTTTATCTTCTCACGCACAGCATGAACCTTCACAATGCGTATAGTGACTAGCTAGTGCACTAAATACTCTAGATTGTCTCTCCGCTACAAAAACTTTCTTTTCCTGCGTTCGTTTCCACGATGTCTTCGGATGGTCATACTTTAACCTAAGGGTGTCAGCACAGAGGAAAAGTAAGCCAATTTCGGCGCATCTACAACAAACTCAATATTTAAAAAATTTTCAAAATTTCTCATAATTACAACACCCATAAAAAAACAGTTTTTATTTTTTTTTCTACGCAACCAACATAAAACAACAACAACGACTGATCTACTACTTCGCATTAACTTTGACTTCGATTCTTGTTTGTATGACAAAAAAAAAACAAAAATTGTTCAAGGGTGATGTAATTCCCCAAAAAAAAAAAAATAAAAATTACTCGCGGGTGTTGTAATTCCGAGAAATTTTGAAACTTAATGAAATATTATGTTTGTTGTAGACGAGCCAAAAATCTATGCTGACTTCGCTTGGGTCAGTGATATTAAAACGACAGTCTACATGGAGTATTACCCTCCAATACTTGAAGGTAGTTTGCATACGTCGTGAAGTTTTGTCTACAATCTGAAGTACTTGGTGAAGCACCTCGGCTTATCAATGCATCACAGATGTAAATTCAAATGAAGCTACTAAAAGCAATACTATAGTCGACGAAGGTCAAGTGTACCGAAGCCTGCCGCTTTTGTATGTACTATTCCATGATAATAAAATGTTCAATACACCACCTGTTCGAGCGAAAGCCTGGCTTTCTTGTTTCCGAATAATAAGCTCAAATTTGTAGCAGACTGTTGAGAAGAATGATTTTTGTTCGGTACTTCAGATGAGATGAATAAAATGACTACGCCTCTATAGTTTTGATAACCAATGGCGCACTTTTGATTCTACTGAAGGCCATTTTTGGCTAAAAAAAAACATGTTTTTTGGTCATAACTTTTTTTCATTATAAAATGGATACCCAAGAGTGCTTCTTACATATTGGCACTTAAAAAAAAATTTTTTTTTTTTGGGTAATATTCGGTTCCAAAAATCGTTTTTTTACGTTTCTCAATAACAAGATCGGAAAAACGATTTTTTACTCAAAAGCAAGAGAACTTACGCAAATAGTGTATGAGGCAACAAATGCTTAGAATTGTCCAAAAATACGAGTGAATTTTTTCAGAATTTTTTTTTTTATTTTTTCAAAAAAAAAAAAAAAATAAAATTGAGTTTAAGTACAGCAAAATGCTAGGTTTACTTAAAACCAAGGAATTTACGAAAAAATTGCATAAGACGTTAAATGCTTAGAATCCCTCAAAAAATAGGTGTGGGGTAATTCCATGGTAACTCGCGTTACAATTAGAACATTTTTTAAGAGTTTAATGTAGCTTTTGAGGCTCAGCCTTTGGATTAACTAATAAAATTGGATTTTTTATAAACAAAATACTTTGTTCTAGTTGCATATTAGTTGAAATTTTCAGTGATAACTTAATATTTAAACAGTAAAATAGTGTATAGTGCTGGTAACTCGCGTTACCATTTTTGGACAACATGTTCAGAGCGAAAATTTCTTTCGCAAGTTTCTGCGAAATTTGTGGGTAAATTTCTTTACATTAGACGTAAATAATGGCAGCAGGATATGAATAAGTATTTCTTTATTAGAAACAACAATATTAAGTGGTATTTTTTAAAATAGTGCAAATATTATGTGGTAACTCGCGTTACAAAAAAATTGGTAACTCGCGTTACTATCGATTTTTAGACCAATACAGAAGGCCTTTTCAAGTTCATAGGTATAAACATTAAAATTGGGTCAAAATACAAGAATAATAAAGAACTACTTCTGGCTTTTATGCACAGGAGCCAAAACTAGATCAAAATTTAATAATTGTTTAACTAAGCCTATTATATCGCGATTGAAATTATTTATGGTTTAAATACAGATGGTATATTATCATCACAACTATAACTGTCACCACCAGATTCATAACTTTCCTCGCAGAAGTACCGTTTTATTTTTATGCCCGTTTTTACTTCTTCTGATGTGCAGGCATTAACTAAAAAACGCGATAATAACGAATTGCAATGTCCAACCTAAATTTTGACACTAAATGGTAATGTTTCATCAATTAAACATTAATTTGGATATAGTTGAAGGTTGAAAAGAAACGAGAAATTTTTCAATACCTTGTCCACATTTACATGGAAATACCCTGTGAATTTTTTCAGAATTTTTTGATTTTTTTTTTTTTACTGAGTTGGAAAAACTATGAATGTCTGAAATAATATAATAATAATTCTGAAATAATTCATAAGTATTCCTTAGACGATTCTAAACATTTTATGCCTTCTGTCCTTCTTCGTAAAATGCCTAGTTTTTTTCTGTTTCTGAAAAAAAAAATTACACAACACTTTATTGTTAATAACTTTTGAACCAATACCAACTACCCCAATTTTGTTTCTGGGTTATAGTTACTAGACATGTTAAGAGTACACACATAATTTTTTTTATAAGTTTATCAGAGGCGGTGAAGTTGCTTAGATTTTTATTTATTTGAAACAAGGATTTTGAATAATAAATAAATATTTATACATCTTCATAAATTTAGTTTAATTAACAAAAAGTTGTTAAGTTATATCTCTAAAATGGTTTTTGAGTTATTGTGTAATTTGTCATTATTGTCATTCAAATTTTTTTTCACATTGTCTGCAAATGATTTTTACGTGCCTGTAACTTCTGTAAAAATAATTGAAAGTTTATGGTTTAAACTTTAAGTGAATTTTTATCACTATACTCAATGAAAACTAGTTTTAATTGAAGTTAAATCATATGTATCATACCAACCTTAAAATAGCAAGCAGATGAATTATGCGACAGCTGTGGAACAGCCATTTATGCAGAAGCCGAGTACACGAAGAGAAACAGTTTAGTTTTGTTGCGAACATGAAAAAAAGCAGTCGTCCGTTGCAAGCGTATCATTTTTATTATTTTTCTATTGTTAATTTTTGCATTTAATTGTTTGAATTCCTTTTTAATTTCTTTTTATTAATAAATTTAACTATTAAACTATAACCCTAAATTACCGACTCGACTATCCTTACACATATAATTACAAAAATAGATATTCATTGTAACACATTTTTCAAACATTTAGGAATGCCAAATTGAAAATCGACTTATAGGGCTATTCTGGCTAAGACAGCAGAAAGTAAATCTGAATGCATGTCAGAATTACTTTCTAAGATTTCCGAAGACATTTGGTATTCTGGCGCAGAAATCTTTTAGAAGAAGCTCATAAATTCACCACACAAAAGCTTTCATGGTGAACTTGTCAAATTCTGCAAAATAACATGGTTGAATCGCTCTGGTTGCAGCGATAACAAATGCTGC
The DNA here is from genome assembly GCA_951812925.1 of Calliopum simillimum. Lineage (NCBI taxonomy): Eukaryota > Metazoa > Arthropoda > Insecta > Diptera > Lauxaniidae > Calliopum > Calliopum simillimum. Next base: position 6,582,545 of record OX638369.1, read on the forward strand.
TTCTTCTTAAACTACGAAAATGTCAAAATTCTTTGTTTTGATTATAGACTTTTGAAAGATAGCAAGGCGAGATGCCGGGTTCCATTTTTTTATTTTGACATGCAAAATAAGTTCTTGCGCGCCGCCATATAATATTGTGCAGAAATTGTTGCTACAAGTTTTTTTTTACACAAACTTTTATTTTCTTTTGTAACTATTAGAACAAATATTAAACCAAAATAGTTATATTAGTTACCTTTATCATTACCCGACTAGAAATTTGCTTCGGCATGCCTAAAAATACATTAGGCCCTAATTGGGAAGCAATGGGGTTAGCCAAAATTAGGAATGCCTATTACTTGCCTATTTAAGTAGGCTTTGGGTTTGCCTAAATTAAGTTTGCCTAATGAACGCCTAATGCGGTGGTCATAGTGATAAACGAACAGTTGCCGAATTTCGTTTGCCTAACGAAAACCTAACGTGGTGGTAATAATGATAAACGAAACAGTTGCCCAGTTTCGGAATGCCTAACAAAGGCCTAGTTAGGCAGGCTTAGGATATTCCTAAATAAGGTTTGCCTAAGGAACGCCTGATGCGGTGGTTATAGTGATAAACGAACCGTTGCCGAATTTCGTTTGCCTAATGAAATCCTAATGTGGTCGTCATAGTGGTCAACGAACATTTGCCTAGTTTCGGAATGCCCAGCAATTGCCTAGTTAAGCAAGCATAGAGTATTCCTAAATTAGATTTGCGTTATGAACGCCTAATGTGGTGGTCATAATGAAAAACGAACATTTTTGGAATTTCGGTAAATCAGGAGAAACAGTAATGCGGAACGTATTTACGAAAATTTGAGGCTTACCAAACTAGACCACCGTTGGGATTTCGCACTTGACCCTAACGTTCTGCTTAGGCAAAACCAATTGGGTCCTAGTCCCCACTCAACTAATAATTTCCAAATCATTAAAACGAAAAATAGTTTAGTCGTTTTTAGTAATTTATTGAAACAAAAGTTTTTCTATTTGTATTTACATTTTTTCAATAATTGTTAATGTGCTGAATTATATCGCTACCATCAATAATACAACTAAGTACGTTACTCCAATTTTATATCTTTGAGATAATTCAATTTTAAGATTTTCGAAAATTTAAATTTACACAGATTTTCGACTTTTCTTTTGTTTTTTTTTTTTCTTTTTCTTATAACTATGCCACTTTAGAGAACTCTGGTTGGACAGGATTGTAGCCTAAGCCATAAAGAATATCATTGGTCACTTATCCCAAGAATGATAATTTCAAAGTTGACTAGTTGTAGTATTGAGGAAACGATATGCAGTGGATAACTGGGGGTCCATTCTGGTTCTGTGAAAAGTCGAAGTGAAAATATGTTTTATCACTTCACCGTAAAAGCGATTCTTGTTGTTTAAAATTTTAAAAAATGTGAAAACTTTTTTTACATTTCAAGCAAAAGTTTTCACTGACAAATTCGACAGTGATAAAAATATTTTCACTTCGACTTTTCACTGAACCAGAATCGACCCCCAGATCACATTAGAGATAATTGGAAACAAATACAATTGCTGACATAATTTTTTATATATGTATAACACATAACAATGTCAGTAACTCATCGCTTTGTATTAGTTGTACGAATGGCTGACAAAAAACAAAATATTTTTGGTCGCATCAGACTGATATATCAGACTGATTATCAGACTGATATATCAGACTGATATATCACTGATATATCAGTCCACACAAACATAAATTTAACAACTGCCAAATCTTAGGCAACAATTTTACTTTAAAAACTGTTGTTGTTTTTTTTAATAATTTTTTGCCCGAATAGGGCTCTCAAAATTAATTACAACAACAACAACAGAAAGTTCTGGCCAAATCTACTTTCGGAGATATAGCCATCAGAAGATCGGGATATAGATTTTATGAAAACCAGTAAAAGTTCAGAATCCCTTAATGGATTTTAATATTATTGGTGTCATATGAAAGGTATTTTAACTGGCTATAAAATCGTTATGCAAAAGTTTTAAAATCCGAGTCGTGGTTTTGGAGATATGGCGAATTTTCTAAAATTTTTACCGGTTTTTTGTTTTTAATGCACTATTTTTCCAAAAATGCCTTATTAACAAAAACGGCATATGAAAGGTAATTTAATAAGCTACAATAATGAACATAAAATTTTCTAAATCTGGCTCGTAGTTTTCGAGATATTACGACTTTTCTGAAAGTTGGGTCAATTTTTTTTCCCACAGTAATTTGGCATAAGAGTACGGG